>CM040245.1:3463333-4063333 GCA_022545495.1 Chrysanthemum lavandulifolium
TACTTCTTCCATGAAAAAGCGGGTTCTTGACTAGTGCTATTCTTTGAAATGTTGTCTACCCTCGTTATCTTCTTCTCTTCATTTCCAGTTAATTCACTAAGTAATCTTTTCAACCATAAGGCTTGACATCGCTGCTGCGATGGCCGCCATGAATTCGATTCACATGATGATAGCGCCATTGTTGGTTGCTACGAGTACACCAAGTAATGGGTGACTCTCCAAAGTAAAATACTATTCCGGTAGTTCCTTTTCCTTGATCGGTGTTGATTCCATAACTACTATCATTGTATCCGTAATCTTGCAACGTATTCTTTCTTGTAAATTATGCCATGCTCCTGTGTTCCTTTGATATATCGGATTACTTGCTTTCTTGCCTTTAGGTGATGATCCTTTGGGTCTTGCATAAATCTGTGAGTAGTCCGTGAATAACTAAGATCGGTCTTGTATGAGTAAGTACGAGACTTCAATTAAACTTACGTAGTAAGTTGCGTCAATTGAGTTTCCATCTTCGCGCCCGACCAACTTAGTACACGGATCCATTGGTATCTTCGTATCATTACTATCCGTCATACTTGTCTCCTTTATGATTTTGTTAATATAGCTGTTTGCTTGATTGTAATCTCTCCTCACATCGTGTAACTTCTATCCCAAGGTAATAAGCTAACAACCCTAAGTCGCTCATTTCAAACTTTTCTTCCATCCGGGATTTAAAAGCTTCAATTCCTTTCTAGGAGTGCCGTGATTATTAAGTCATCTACATAAACTCCAACAATAAGTGTCGAGTTCTTGTTCCTCTTTGTGTAGACTCGCTTGTTCGAGATTGCATTTCTTAAAGTCTAAGGACTTTAATGTTTGATCAAGCTTCATATTCCAAGCTCTCGGTGCTTGCCTTAAGCCATATAAAGCTTTAGTAAACTTATAGACTTTTCGAGTTTCCTTGTTGTATAAATCCTTGGGTTGTGTAACGTAGACTTCTTCTTTTAAATCTCCATGCGGAATCTGATTTTACGTCTAAATGATGTACTTGCCATCCATGATATCTTGCTAATGCTAATATCAACGAACTGTCTCTATCAGAACAGCAAGGTGCAAATACTTCATCAAGTCTATCCTTGTTCTTGTACATAACCTTTTGCCACTACTTAGTGCTTTATATTTGATGATGTTTCCTTTTGCATCTCTCTTGGTTTTGTAAACCCATTTGAGTCCTATTGCCTTCGATTTTACGGCAATGTTGTAAGAGTCCATGTATTATTCTTGTTGATTGAATCGATTCAATCTCCATGGCCTCAATCCATTTCTCGTCTCTTGATGCTTCCTTGTAGTTACGGGTTCTTCTTCCGTAAATAACAAGCTTTGTGGTTCAACTCTCGTGCATGTCTATATATGTCGACATATTTCTATATTCACATCTTGGTGTATCATCAAATTTGTCTCTTGAGTTCTCTCAGAACTAGTAGTAACCGCTTCTTACGAGTGTGGGTCGTAATGGTATGCTTACGGTGTGATTGGTGAAGCAGGATCGGAATCGATCTTGTTCATGATCACGTGTTGTCATCGTTTTACGTGTTGGTGGTGTAAGGTTTTCATTGTCAACTCCGTCTCACTACAAAACTAGCCGAAAGGTGTCTTGAGTGTTCGTATCTCCTTCATTTCGTTCCAATCCCATGGTTTTGTTTCCATAAATTTCGTCCCTACTAACATGTTTCTTCTTGGCTATAGGGTCATATAGCCTACATGCTTTTGATCCTTCCTCTACTCTAAGTAAACCAATGGTATGCTTCTATCGTCCGACTTCTTTAAGTGAGGTATCGTTATCTTTGCATAATTTGTGCATCCAAATACTTTTAGGTTCTCTAAATTTGGTTTCTATTGTAGAGTGCCTCATATGGAGTTTTATCTGTCAGGGGCCTCGTGGGTACCCTATTGAGTATGTAAAGGGCATGCTTATCGCGCTCGCCCAAAAAAGTTAATGGTAACTTCATCGCTTTCATCATTCTTCTTGTAGTTGATAACCTTCATCCTATTCTTCTCTCCACTACTCCATTCTGTGTGGGAGTATGGTCTTCATCAGCTGTCGTGCTATTCCGTTTTCCTTACGATGCCTTGTGAATTCCTTTGATGTGAATTCACCACTCTATCCGTTCTTAGCATTCTCATTTTCAACTTCATTTCCATTTCTACTTTACGCCTAAATTCCTTGAATGTACTAAATGCCTCATCTTCGATGTAGAAAGTATGCCCACATAAAGCGTGTACAATCGTCTACTAACAAGAAAATGAGTTTCTTGCACAGTGTGTTCTTTGGACTAATAGGACATGCAGAGGTCTCCATAAACTAAGTCCAACGGGTTCTTTGATCTGAATTTGGCTTGGTTTGGAAATGGAGTTCTCTTGTGTTTTCTAATAAACATCGTCACAAATCATCTACATGATTTATTCTAGGAATTCGTCTACTAGACCTTTTCTAGTCATCTTGTTGATATCATCAAAGTTTAAATGACCTAATCTAGCGTGCCATAACCATGCTTGGTTGTCTATGTTTGCTAAGAGACATATAGGTGCCTCTATCTCAGAATCGGATCTTGTAGAGTCGATTCTTAGATCGTTCTACCTTCATCAACAACTTCTTGTTTATATCATACAAAGTCGACTTATTTCGTCCATAATGACCTTACAACCTATTTGATGAAGTTGTCCTAGACTAAGTATGTTGCTCTTGAGGTTTGGTATGTAGTATACTTGGATACTACTTTACATTCTGGTTCTTACAACCTAACGAAGATTGACCCTCTACCCATTATCTGTACATACGATCCATCTCCAAACGTACTCGTCTGTTATGCTTTCATCAATATCTCTAAAATGACTCTTTATACAGTCATGTGGTTACTTGCACCATTATCTAAATACCATATGCTCGCATCTAACGTAACATATTTCTTTGGTTGAATTCGTTCTTCATTCAACAACACTTCCTTGTGTTCGGTTTCGTGCATAGTCATTAGTAGTGATGGTTCATCGTCTTCTAAGATAAGGTTTGATTGTTCTGGTTTGTTGATGTTGCTCTACATTTACTCATATAATGTCCAAGTTTATTACACTTGAAACATCTAATATTACTCAAGTCTTTCCTACTTGAATTATCTGGTTTCCTCATGATCCGAGTTTCCCTTTTGTGAGTTGTTTACATTGTTATTATTCGCGGTTTCCTCGTGAGTAATTTGATCTACCTCCGCGTTTGTTAAAGCGTTTTCCTTTATCCGAGTGTTCACCATGTGTAAGCGGTAGATTCTCACGGCTTTCAACTCGACCTCCCTTCCGGGTTTTATTCTTTCCTCAAATGCTTTGAGTTTTCTGTGATCTCATCTAGGGTAATGTCGTCTAGATCACTTGTTTGTTCTATGGATGCTACTATCTGAATGAATCTATCGGTGTGGAGTCTAATAGTTTTCTAACTACTAGTGATTCATCTAATTCTTTCCTAGTTCTTTTGCTTTCGTGACATAGCCATTTAACTTGTCTCAAATGCATCCACCGACTCATCTTCCTTCATCCGAGTGAGTTAAATCAATCATCAATGATTGTAAGCGTGCTTCTTGCACTTTATCTTGTCCAACGTGTCTTTTCTTTAGTGAATCCCATAAATCTTTTGCCTTCTTACAACCCGCTACTTGTAAGATCATATCTTCGTCAACGCTTGATATAGGAAGCGATTGTTGCCTTATCCTTCTTGTCATCAACTGGTGTGTCTAATTTTGGTTCTATTGCTTCCCATAAACCGTGTGCCTCTAGTATAACTTTAATTTGTATAGCCCATTTGTGTAGTTTGTGTTTTTAACTTAGGGCATTGGTATTGAGCAACAGTGTTCTGAGTTTTATCGTAGTTGATGTGGTTACTATATCATCGGTTGTCATTTTGAAAGTGTTTAATATTTTCACTTTCTAGTCTAATGGAATTACTTATCTTAGTATGGTACTCTCTTCTAACGTGAGAATTATAGTTTCCGGGAATCTTAGTACTACGGGATCAATAATAGTTTTAAGGATTTCTTAATAGTATAAACTAATGAGATATATACTATTTCTAATATGAATTGAAATCCAAAGTAAATGAAAAATTGTGACCTCGTTACTTTTGATGAATACGAGATGTATTCGTTTGCCTTGTTAGTGAAAATCGTTCACCAACGTCGTTTGTTCCCACTTTATTTCCTTTTGATCTTTGCCTCGTTGCCTTTTTGAAAAACAATTCGACTTCAACTTGATCAAAAAGTTCTCGGCTTCTTTCTGTTGTTGTCGTTATTTTTGAAAACGACACAAACCAAGAATAACTAGCCTCGTACCACTTTTGGTTTTGTTTTGTTTTCGAATTTTGATTCGATACTAACAGAAAACAGAAAACCTTCCTTGTACCAATCTATACGTTGTTCTTTTGTGCGTTCTCCTTGATCTCGGTCACTTTGAAATCACTAGGTTTCCTACACACAAACTCGTTACCTGACTTGGTAATCCTTTCGAATCAAAAACAGTCCTTCGTTTTTTTGGATTCGTTCGCAAACAAATTGATCCACTGTTTGTCTCTTCTCGTTGTTGTCGTTTTTGTGTTGTATCAACACAAATTCCACACTTTTCCTTGAGTACTCTTCTTCGTCCCACGATACTCAATTCTTCTACAACAACGTTTACGCTTTGTGTTTTGTTTTCTACCGGTATACACAAAGTCTCCAATCTTCTTCCTTTCACGATCTTTCGTTGTTTACCAACAGAAAGTTCGACACCAATATCGTCGGTGTTTTGACTCTTGCAACTTCAGCGTAAAGTAGATTGTACTATCTCTTCTACGTTTCTCCTTATTCAAACTTGCGTTTTCTTTTGGAAGATTAAAAACGTTCCCCGCCAAAGTAAACGGTGTGTTCTTTCTTTTCTGGCTTTTTTCTCTTCTGGCTTCTCGTTAGGGTTTTTTTATGCAGAAACAATAATATTGTTTCGTTGTATGTAAATCCTTGCTCTTGATGCCAATTGTTGTCCCAAATATCCTGATCGATTATATAAGTTGCAATGATTTGAATAAGTAAATATGTTCTATATTTGATTAACCTTGTATCGATGTATTTACATATGTATTTATAGGTTACGAATCGGTACCATTGAACCGACACAACCTTTCATGAAATCCTCTGAAATAAGCGCCAAGTAGTTATTAACCACATTTTAACATGTTTGGTCCTTGGCGATTTAAACTAGACATAATAAGCAAAGAAATAAGATTATCGGGTCACAACCTATCTCATCTGGCAAAAAAAAAGGATATCATGCAATTTGACAAAAGATACATTTATATGGGCATGTACAAGTGGGCTTGAATAAAAGTTCAGTTTGGTAAATTGATAAAAGTAAAAGGAGTATCTTTTTAGTTCAGTTAAGTAATTTGTTTTAATTATAATTATAATCTTATCAACTATTCTGTTTGACAAAAGAAGTCAAACCCATCACTGTTTTCAAAGTCCAAATGTTACTGCATACTATATACAACTAATTTTTTTTAAACTAAACCGGTTATGGTGTTATATGCACTATATCTACATCAAAATAAAGTCGGTTTAAAAGACTACCTGTAGAACTCTTGTACGCGCTGTCTCTATAGGAACATGAGCACCTTCCTTTTTGTTTTCCAACGCGTCGATGGCCGCGCCAAACTTGAGAGGCTTTGGTTTTCTATCGGACCAGTGGCCAAACTTTTATCGGACCTCTCTGAACCCGCCAGGTCGATAAAGTTAAAACCCCTGAACTTGCCTGGTTTTCTATTAAGAAAAGAGATGAGTCGAGATGGTTTGAGTAATAATAACATGCATTTTATAAACGTTTAAAACATGTTACCTCATTTTGACCAAAAATTTTTAGTGTGAACACGAAGTGCGATCTGGAAGAGTGCCTGCACCAAAATAAAAGTAGATATTATTATGAAAACTAGATCATAATCACAACACAATTTATTACGTTATTAGTATTGTTGTGTTTTCTATTAAGAAAAGAGATGAGTCGAGAATAGCATGTTTATTGTAATCATTTACGACACACCTCTACAAATAATCACTTTAAAAACTGATTTGTCTGCCAACAACATATAGAGAGACAGTCATTTAAAGATTAAATACCTGTGGCGGGTAGCCTCGTCAAGAAGGTTGAGAGCATCGTCCTTGCTGCATACTTCTTTTTCTGTAATATTGTCGAGAAAAAATCGATTTCCATCTTCGCGAATGTTCAATGCTATTCCAGAATTACAAGGTGCCAATAAATCTTTCGGTCTTTCATTGTATACTTCGAATGCAGAGACCTGAAGAATAAAAAATGATATTAACTTGCATTTCGTATTTCCAATAGGTATAAAAAGGGGATAGATATGATCATAACCTTGACGTAGTGTTTCCACCCTTGAGCTGCAAGGTCCTGGCTTTTTTGAAAAACATGTTCTAGAGAACGTGGGATCAAACCCTTTCCAAGAGGATCTTGAGTACCTACCATGGAATATGTTTTTCCAGAACCGGTTTGCCCGTAGGCAAATAGACAAATCTGCATAAAATACATATGGAGAAACTTAGGGTGTGTTTGGTTCACTGTATTTGGAGGGGTTAAAATACAGAATTCAATCTTTTTCGTGTTTGGTTGTCTTTTTAGAGAGTCTGAAAAAGCCTAAATTGGTGGGGTGAGGGCAAACACGGGACTTTAAGGGTCAAAGTTGGACCACTATACCCTTACTCGATCAGTGTGTTACTCCCCTCTCTCTCCATCATTCTTTCCTTTTTTCCAGACTTTTCTAACTCTTCTAGCGTCACAACAATACAAGTCGAAACATGATTTTCTTTTTTCAGTTCCTGGTATACTTCTTATTCACCATTTAATTCATAAGTCGAAACATGATTTAATTCATACCATATACAAAAGCTTCAACATTCATTCATTAATTTTACTCGTAAATCTCTCATCCAGGTATCTCAAATTGAAATTCAACAAAAATTGAAAAATATATCATTGATGGAGCTCTGAACATGTTTGTTAACCAGGTTTACGAAGTGAATATCTGTTAACCAAAAACATGTTTGTGTTTACCTTTCCTCCATCAACGGTGCTCTGAACCAGCTCCGATATCTCCATAAACACCTCTTGCTGAGACGCATGAGGAGCAAACACCTTATCAAAGGTGAACTCATAAGTCGTATCTGCCAAGTTCAAAATGCAATCATTGTCTAGAATGACAACAAATATATATGTATATATGTGTGCTAAAATAGTATAATCTGAGGTCATACCCGTATTTCTTTCTCTTAAATTGATCCCTTTCCTGCTGGCTCAGCTGGGTATGAGACGGTACCATCATCAGTTTGTAAAGAAGGCCTTACTCGGCAAAACACCCTGATCTTGCCTTTCAGATCCTGCAGTGAGACATTAGATACAATCAAATCTTGAATTGTTTATCTAGGCCAAGTTTTGATGGCATGGCATTTGAAAAATTTACCAATATAGTGTTTTGCAGCTTTTCCTCAACTCCTCATTCGCAAATTTAAGCCTTTCGCCTCAAGTAATTTTCTTCTAACTCGGCGACTCTTCTTTTTAGTATCTCGTATTCACCAGCTAATTCAAACAGAAATGTCAATTTTTAGTAGCAACTGTTTTTGAACTTGAGATTACACCACCAAAAAAGAAGCACCTTTGCTTCTCCTGTGTAGCCGCCATAACTGTTGTTCGAGCTCATATATTTTGGCTTTTGCGAGGAGCACTTCACCTACAATATATGAGAGATAAATCAAAATGCTATCAATCGGAAAGACAAAATATATATGATGCCATGGGCAATCGCTTTAACACTAACCTCCAAGCAGACATCTTTTTAACCATTCAACTCTGTACATCAAATCTCGCAATTAGAGCGTCACGTTTGTCCATTTCGAATTCAATTCCTTTACTTTGATGGGATCCTATTACATAGAAAAACACAATTAATACCTAAGCATCATGTAATGTAACCGAGGTCAAGGTAATTAAGCTATGTTGTGCGCTTTTTGTCTAGAATGTAAGCAATGTACACAGATCATATGTATATAAATTCATTTAATGACTCTTCTTCTTCTTGATCTATCTAGCAGATATGGTACTTTGGCACAAGTAAACTCTGTCTGCAACAAGTATTTAATGATGACCGCCCGCCCGCTTAAAGTAGTGTACTAGTTTTCCAATATCACAAACAAAACGAAAGTCTAACCTTTTATGAAAGTAGTTTAGACCACAAACAAGACAAAAGAGTCGATCGCCTGGAAGAAATCAAAAGCCATGAGCTCGATCGGCAATAGTGTTGAGCCTCAAAGAAAATGCTTGCTTGCAAGGGAGATGCGTGGCCAAATAAGTGAGTGTGTTAAGTGGAGGAAGATAGCTAATGTGTTGCGTGTGTTTTTACTCAAGGAAGATAGCTAAGGTGTCGTGTATATATGGGTGAGTGAAAGAGATGGAGTATTTTATACAACGGATACTTGTGTTTGTTTGAAAGAGATAGATTCTTTTACACAGTGGATACTTGTGTTTTTTTGGATGTGATCGTGGCCGTCCATTGTTGGATCCGTGTGAAACTGATACAGTGAGAGGGTTCTTTTAAATTCTTTAACACACCTCCAGAAAGCAGATATCCTATGTGTATGCAATAGAGGGTCAAGATTTGAGTTCAAGTGTTGGGGTTTAATGTTCATTCAATCTTTTGGAGAGTCTTCAACCACCTTCTCAATTAACTCAAGATTTGAGTTTAAGTGTTGAGGCTTCAACCAAACACCTTCTCATTTTTGTGTTTTTCAACTCATATAGAGAAATTACAGTAATTGCAAGTCAAAGTTTAAAGTAAGACTGCTTTTTGTAAAATCGAAGCCCTATAGCTACTCATAGAAAATTAGAAACTAGGAAACTTTTTCAAAAAGACCAACAACTATCGACCAAAGTTTTAAACTTTTAACACATTCATTCAAGTTAAATCTTTATCATCTAAATTTTACTCAGTAATACTAAATTGTTACAAGTAGGGGTGTCAAAAAACAAGTTCCGGACTCAAACTCAATTAAGCTTATTCGGGTCGGGTTACATAGCTCAATGATTTTATTCCAGTGACCCGAATACTAAATAAATTCGGTATCGGGTTTAAAATATTTGGCTAAATCTCGTTCGGGTCAACTCGATTGATCCGAATAAGGATTTTAAATTTTTATTATAATTTTGTAAAATATCTATTAAAACTAGGCAAGCAGCGTTTTTTTTTTTTTTTTTTTTTTTTTTCTTTTACCATTTTAGTCATATTCATGTTGACCGAACACGAATGAACCCAACTAACCGAATTCAAATAGGGTCGGATTCGCTATATTATTTTAGCTTTGGCCCGACTTTGACTCGCGAATTGACTCGAACCGACCAACCCGATCCGATTAACACCTCTAGTTACAAGTTGTAAAATATAAACTCTCATTGTTAAGAGAATGAAGGAAATATGAGGTCGATGACTAGTAATGGTTGTTCTTTTTTTAGAACGGCAGTGACTAGTAATAGTAGTAGTTAAACAAGTTTTATCCATCAAATTGAGAAAAAAAAATGGTGAGTGTAAAAGGATGTAGATGAAACTATACCAACTAGTAATTACAAGCAGTTAACTAGTGTGTCAAACATAATTACAATATGATTTAGAAGGTTTTACACTCTTTTGCGATAATACGTTACTTTTGGGTAATTTTCAACCCACTCCGACTTGTTTCATATCAAATTATTTTTCAGTTTTAAACGTTTGACTTAGACTAAAAACATAACCCAAGTCAACCTATTCAAATGTAAATTGGTTGAAATAGTCACTTCCAAGTGATACACTATTAAAAAAAAGTATTTCAATTTGGGTTTTGCTAACAACCACCCTACCCTATGTGTGTTCTTTAAGCTTTCCTTAAGTGAAAATGTTTCCAAATACTCGTATGCATTATGCTTTTACTCACTGATGGAGACTTACCATTTAAATTTCATTGTTGACCTTATGTTCATGCGTAAACACATAGTTTTTTGTACATTAATTATACGGCCAAAGTAAAGCGTAAAGACGTAGACAATAGACTTGATTGTACATTCATTGTACATTCATTGTTGACCTTCAGTCTACACACTAGGCATAATGTATGTACCCCTTTAATTTGCATACAAATATATTGACTTGATTTGTAATATCTTTAACGTGTTGAATATCTAGTAAATGAACAAAAGGTATAAATTAGTTGGGTTGGATCAAAGTTTACTTAGAGGGTGTTTTGGGTTGCGTTTATGGAGGGATTCTATTTGATTATCTCAGTTTGTAAACGCAATAATCTAGTACGAGGTGTTTGTATGAGTTCAGTTAAAAATCGATTATTTGCATTTCCATGCCTCTAAAACGTGTTATATATTAGTAGTAAACTTAAATATAGATTAGGGACTTAAGTGTACTTTGTAATAAGATTAGGTGTTAGACATAAACTAGGATTAGGTAGCTTGGAGTGCAAGGCAAGCTTGTTTCCTATTTGAATTAGAAAGGTTTCTACCCTCATCTCTATAAATAGAGATGAGGGGATCTGATTATTCATTCTTCTTCCTCGTTGTAATAGCTTTATTAGGTTTTAATAAAGGTTTGGTACGGTATAACGCATGCATATTCTTGCGGTTCTTTGTAGTATATCGTGTCTTCGTGATTGCTACTTGTGCTCGATACAACTCGCGATCTAGTGTTCCGCGATCGAGCTTGGGTTGTTGGCGGTTTTGTCCAACAAGTGGTATCAAGAGCGGTTATTGTGGTCATCAAGTTCGAGTGCTAGATTGAGGTTCCGAGTTGTTCGAGGTATCGAGGTTCGGTTTTCGGTTTCGTCAATTGTAGCGATGGCGATCGGTGACGATAAGTTGAAGAGACACAAGGTGTATTGGGATTACATGTGAAGAAAGAAAAAAAAGCGACTAACGATTGGTTTGTTTTCGTATCACATGTTCAATACATACTACAAAGTTCAAAAGCTACGTGGGTATTATTAATAAGAAAAAGCCACACGTGATTGGTTTGTGTTTTTCTTACCCACGTGAAGATACTACATAGTTGATGTTATTATTTATTATTTGTACAAGGGTTACGACTATTAATATTTAAAAGTCAACTTCGGTTTATCGACTTTTAGGTTTTTAAAAGTTGATTAAAACGAAGGTTTTGTTGCGTTTTTTTTCTTGTGGTTCAAGTTTCGATCGTGGTTAGCTTGGGGTTCAAGTTTATGATCGGGTTTACTTGTTCTAAATCGAGGGTTTAGGGTTATTCTAATTAATTCGATTTGCAAGAAGGGTTTTTAGCAACAAGGAGAATATTGCACACGGCATGAGGCTTGTCGGTAAAGTTGGTTAATAAACAACTTGACAAGGTTTTTAGCAAGGTAAAGAAGAATGGCTAGTTCTATAACTAGGTTTAACGTCGAAAAATTCGATGGGAAGAATGACTTGGTTATGGCAAATAAAGACGCGTGCTTTAATGGTACAAATTGGGATGTGATCTTGCATTAGAGACATTACCGAGGACATGGAAGCGGTGAAAAGGCTGCTTTGATGAAGAAGGCATCTGATTTTGATTCTATGCTTGGGAGACCGGGTTTACGGAAGTTACCAAGGAAACAAGCTGCTGCGAGAATTTGGGCGAAGTGACTAGTGCAGATATGACTAAGTCCTAGCAAAGCAAATGATCAGAAGAAGAAGTCGTACACGTACTATATGAGTCCAGTGAAGGCGGGTGATCATATAGATGAGTTTAATAAGTTGATACTTGACTTGGCGAATATTGATATCGAGATTGAGGATGAGGATCGGGCACTTATGTTACTTACGTCGTTGCCATCGTCTTACGAAAACTTTGTGGAGACATTGTTGTATGGGAGGAATCCTTGACAATGGAAGATGTTCTTGCGACTCGAATTCAAGGAGTTGAAGAAAAGAACCAAGGCACAAAGGAAGAAACCGGTGATGGGTTATATGTAAGGGAGGTCGATCATTCAAGGAAAGCTCATTACGGTGGAAGTTCGCGGTTTAAGTCAAGAGGTGGGCGGTAAACTAAAGTGCTTCATATGTCATTCAGAGGGTCATCGAAGAGGCATCCAGAAGAAGTCAGTGGGTTCGTCGAGAAGGGTAAGCATGATCGATTCGATTCTTGATGAAGAGGTAACGCCTACTTTGGAGAAGCCTTGGTGGTAGTCGGTAATGATGAGATGGTGAATTGGTAATGGATTCGGTGGGTCTTATCATATGACACCTAGGAGGGATTTCTTGTATGACTTCAAGGATATTGATGGTGGTTCGGTTCGGTTAGGTGATAACAGGACATGCACTATCGATGGGACAGAAAAGAAGATCTGATTGCATGATGGTTCAAGCTTTATCTTGGAAGATGTCGGTATGTTCGGGGTTAAGAAGGAGCTTGATTTCATTGGGTACTCTTGAAAAAGAGGGTTATCTGGTGAAGATGCGGTTGGGTAAAGTCAAGGTGATCAAAGGTTGTCGGGTTATGATGACCGGGATCGGGAAAGAATTGTGTGTATACTCTTGAAGCAAAAGTGAAGACTTTTGGTGTACAAAAGCATGGAGGTTCAAAACAAGTTGGATTCAAACAACTTGGTCAAAAACAAGTTGGTTCAAACAACTTGGTCACAAACAAGTTGAGTTCAAACAACTTGGTCACAGTGTTAAAACAGAGTCCATGGAGTACATGTTGATGAGCGTGTTTGGTTTGAGGTGGAGCTGCGGGAGCTCGGGAAAATCGTGGTCGAGGTTGTTCGGGATAATAACTGATGATCCGCGATGGCTCAAAGAAAGTTGGAAGACAAGCAACTTGAAGAAAAGACAAACACGGATTTGCTTGGTAAAGGGCGGGAAAAGGTACACCTTGGTATAAAGGTGGGGGGAGACATTATAGTAACCGAGTACCTAGTCAAAAGGGCGCAGAGGGTAATCTTCTGAAAAGAAGAAAGTGAAGGAGTCTAAAGAAGCTAATCTTGGAAAATTCTTCAAGTACAATGCCCAGTCGACAAGGTGGTCCCGGTCCGAGGTTCCAAGACAAGGAAAAGGTCTTGAGTATCGGTTATGTTTAAGTATTACTCCTAAGGTGGAAATTGTTATATATTAGTAGTAAACTTAAATATAGATTAGGGACTTAAGTGTACTTTGTAATAAGATTAGGTGTTAGACATAAACTAGGATTAGGTAGTTGGAGTGCAAGCCAAGCTTGTTTCCTATTTGAATTAGAAAGGTTTCTACCCTCATCTCTATAAATAGAGATGAGGGGATCTAGTTATTCATTCTTCTTCCTCGTTGTAATAGCTTTATTAGGTTTTTAATAAAGGTTTGATGCGAGGGTATAACGTGTGCATATTCTTGCGGTTCTTTGTAGTATATCGTGTCTTTCGTGATTGCTACTTGTGCTCGATACAACTCGCGATCTAGTGTTCCGCGATCGAGCTTCGGGTTGTTGGCGGTTTTGTCCAACAAAACGCATATATGACAAAGCAGATGGTGACCTGCTTTTTGAAAACGTGATTTTCTTCTTTGGTTGAAATTACATATTTCCCTAGTTTTACCTTATGTCTTGTTGTCTTGATGATTTTCTTGTATTTATGTGTGTATGTGTTTTAGCTAGGGTAAATGCAGGTGAGTTATGAGGAATAAGTAGATGAATTGAAGTATGTAACTACCCCGTTGCAAAATATTTATGAGTGAAGTAGATTGGTGGAAGCCTTTATTAAACTTTGCATATCGATCTAAAGCAAAAGATTCTCACCTATTTCAAAGTATTATTGATGTTACTACACGTTATTCTTCTGCTCTTTTATCTTCATCATACACTACACAAGCAAGGGGTGTGGGGGTGTGGGGTTGTGGTATATAAAGGAGGAAGTATGATAACCAAAAGGTACATCTCACCTATCTCATTTAATAGCACATGGGCACACGACTTTTAGTCAATCTTCATAGAAATTGTTAGAGTATAGACAAAACTTAACCTGCAAAAAGATTGAAATGTAAGCTCGAACATGGGGTACGTATCGGCAATGCACGGAGGAGTAACTGCAGAAAAAAATGTGAATTTAGACTAGAAAGCGATAAAACTATTGCATTTATATCGAGACAAAGAATCAAGCAAATACATAAAAGAGATATTCGTAGAGATACATAATGCATGGTCCATAATGAGATTAGAAGGAGTTCAACTTATGGGGTGTAGTTCCCTTCTTGGGGACATGTACCATTGAAATGTGACTTATCATTTTGCAACTATGGATTCCCAGTTGAGGGACACGTACCCTTCAAGACCCCTTAACTTAGGAGCACCGTGTTTCACAATAAGTTTTACTATTGCAATTCAAGGCATAAATGCAGTCAATTAATGTACCTCCTGCCATTGTAGGACGATGAAGAAACGTCATGTTTTTAGCTAGACTTATTGAGCAAAAGGGATAGCTAAGAATTTATTGTACATGTGGTAGTGCCTTTTAAGAAACCAAAAAGCACAACCATAGTCAATCTGGTTGGTTGGGTTTAATTAATTGAATGAGTACGTACATGTAAACTTGTTAAAGCATATTTTGATTAGTAGAATGCTGATTATACATTCTTTTTTACCTTAATGCATTTAAGATAGCAATTGTACGTCGTTGAAAACTTATTACGTTTAATGATAAACATAAGTTATGCATGGTAGGTAACTATCGGTTTTAACAAATGAAGGATTATATAATGGAAGTAACAAACTCTATTAGTAATATGGACTAGTATAGTTTTGGGATGTAGTAATTAATCTGATACATTACATACAAATACAGAGTCATAGAGAGGAATCATCTTGTAACTTCCTACAATTCTTTTATAAACTCCATTTTTGGATTAAGTTATCTAAAAGACAACTCTTGGTAGTGCCACATTGGTCATAGGAACAAAATTTTGCTTCCTTATATACCTTGGTGTATATACTTCACATAGATTGGAACGGGGACACCTCTTGAAGATGTATCATTGATCATTATTATGTGTGGTGTTAAATCCAAAACACTATCACCATAACAAATATGCACCAAAGTAAATAATTCAATAAACAGACTCTTGTAGTTTCAGTTTTGCATTACAATAATAAGGTACATGTGTCAGCAGTTTGTATTGAAGTTTTAGACTTTTATGCTTTATATATTTTTGACCACTTTTTTTTGTAGGATTATGACCAATATAGTATATATAAGGGGGTAGCTACTCACAAGTATGAATGAAAATTCAATATGTAACATGTAGAATTATAAATACAGTGTCCTTAGATAATCCATGTGGGGCTATCTATTACAAGATGATATTTGTTGATTAGGGTTGATTCAACTTAAACCGTGCGTGTAACTAAAATATTTAATTTGCATACCTCATGATTAATCGCGAAGTGATTCTCTCTATCCATAATTAATCTCGGATTCTTATAAGTCCAAATACATAAGATGGTCCATACAAAAACATGACTATGCATAAAATTGAAATGGGTAAAAGAAGTTACTAATGATAGTTGGAAAATGTAATGTGACGCCATTGTTATACACCATCCAGCACGTTTCAGCCTGTATCAAGTCAACATATACATACACCATTAATAACTTCAACCAACTCAAACCTTTCACCCTTTACTCATTTTAAAGGATATGCCTTAATGAAAGCACATGGTGGTTGGCATTCCATTATGATTTCATATTCAATGAAAGGCCTGTTTCCAAAGAGAGATTTATTGCGAGATATGATATGATTCGTTGAGAGATTTGACGAAAGCGAATTCAAGAAAGATTTTGCAGGTAAAAATTTAAAATGTGTGAATTGAAGTGGATGATATCCTTAAGAAGGACTATAGTGGTTGAGAGTTTGTTTCATTATTGCAAACTCTTCCTTCCTCTAAGTTCACTTTAAACACATATCATTTTCACACTAAACTTACTTCTTCCTCAACACAGTCCATCAAATTGATGACAATGCAAGATTACGAGTGATATCGAATCAACATAAGCTTCTAGTTAAAGGTTAGCCGCTTCATTGGCTATGCCCGCAAGATTAACATTGCACTTATTGTGTCGTTTTGGTCATCTTTCGAGATATGAAGTGTGGTATTTGTAGCAGTTTTGATGACTTGATGCTATTGATATACTTTCGATGGATATTGTAAAAGTTTTAGACATGTGATTCTCAAATGATTCGCAGTACAACACAACAACTCTAAGTATATTAGAGCCGGACATGAGGAAAGATATATGAAATAAGCTGTCACATTTTCGTTGATAAAGAAAGATGTTTTAGGATACAATACGTATAAATTTATAAGTAATACGAAGTAAGTCCACCTATTTACTTTTCTAACAAATTTTGCATGTTTTTAATTTTTCTTGGCATTTTATTTTAATAAGATGGTAACCGATAATAGAATGTATGTTAAACGTTCAATAAGGGTTTGTTTAGTTTTATAAATCATTTTGTTTCATACTATCTACACTTGCTTGCAAGGCCTCCTTTATCTGTTTTCCGAATATATTCATTTAGAATCACGTCAACATCAAATAGTATAACAATTCAATATGAGTTTTGCAGACGCACACAAGCGGAGTCTCAAGAGATTTAAGTGAGCTTGAGTTCCGCTCAAGGAACTTATACCAAGTTCATACTCAACACGATATATAGCTTTACGTGCTTTAGGATTATAAACTCGTAAAGAGAAAGAACGCTTATAAGCTCGAGTTTAGCTCAACGAATATTTCACTTGATTTCTCATGCAAAAAATAAACAAGTTGGAGCTAATCTTACAATCTAATACATGACAAAACTTCCTTTTGATTTCTCAAGCATTACACACACAACCCGTCTAATGTTTGATCACCACTCCGAGGCCTGTCATGAGATGACTTTGTATATGTATAGAAGACCCATATACATTGCGAACCTTGCTTAAGTTTCAAACATATAAGTTTTACCGAAGACAACGTATTCTTTAACTGAAAAAATAGCAATAGTAATAACTTTAAACTTATAATCCAAACACAAATAAAAAAGTTTAAATTATTAAATAACAATGGGTAGAAGAAGTGAATAATGAGCAAACATAAACTCAACATACAACTCTGAAAATATAGCAAACATAAACTCAACAACAATAACAGCTTCTGCGGATATAAAATGCCAAAATCTACAACAAATCTTAATAAGCCTAAATCACAGTCCTATATGACACTCATTATTTGTGCATTTACGCTCCTATATGATCAAGGAGGAACCCACTGCAGCATGCACACACAAGCTATACTACATGACCTTATCACTCTAATCCTGAAAACATCCGCAAGACCTTATCTTAATCCTACATGACACTCATTATCAGTGCATTTAAGCTCCTATATTACCCAATTTTACGCTAACTTATCTAGTAAGTTAGAGTCATTGTGTTTAATAGGCGAAAAACTACGCTGCATCGTCACTCCTATATTTCATAATCATCAAAAGCCAAGCCACAAAAGCTAAGCCCCAATCACCATTAAAGAGTGACAGGCTGCAGCATGTACACACAAACTAACAAGGTTATTCTGATTACTACAGGTTGTGGCAAAAATGAGCTTCTTGGAATTGACTTTTCCCACTAGCTTGGAGATGCATTCCACATCAGTGATGCAAGCTTCCTAATCAACACATGTCAAAGCGACGCGATGAAGATGACCAATACCATCCAGATGACGTATGACAGTATCGTCCATACTGTTGGAATTTTATACTCATAACAATTATACATAAAACAAATACATCATCAAAGCAAGCAGCGGAAGACTATAGGAATAATATATATAATTAATTAACCAAACAAGAAAGTGCGTACCTTTTAGCAATTCAAGTAATCAAACGATTATGTGATCAAGTAACAAAACCCAAAACCCTAAATTAGGGTTTATACAAATCGTCCAACACAAAAAATCGACCACCAAGGATTACAAGCTCAAACGTGCTTGTTCTTCGTTCTTGTACACACGTACTAATAGCGATTTGATGTGGAGAAGCTAGTTCCTTGAATCACTAATAAACCAAACACTTTATCTTTGAGCTAAGACAAAATCGAAATCCCTGGGGTTGGGAGTTTCGACCGCCACACAAAGAGGAGAAGAAGGAGAAGAAATTAGGTTATTGGTGATCCAAGATTAGGTTATGAATGAATACAATGAATTGTATTTATAGGTAACATATCTTGGTGACCAAGTTTGTGTGGGATTGGGTTTGGAAACCCCCACCGATCGGCCAAGGCTTCCAAAAGGAATTCTAGAACCTTCCCGACTACTAATTTCACTCTTAGTCCTTCTAGTTAATATTTAATGACCGTTAACCAAACCTCGTTAATTATTTAACTATCGTTATGTTTTATTTAGTGATTAATAATTAATAATAATAACATTTTATTTATATTAATTATATACATCAATTCTCATACGTAATGTGTGCAATCCCGAAGTCTCGAGTTCGAATCCGGACATACTATTATTTAAATATCCATTAAAACCTTTCACATACACCTAGGGGTGTCAATCGGGTCAACCCGACCCGATAAGCCTCTATCGGGTCGGGTTGAATCGGGTTTTGACCTTTAGAAATATAACCCGCAACCCGACCCGATAAGAAATCGGGTTCGGGTCTAATCGGGTCGGGTTATATCGGGTCGGGTTATCGGGTTATTTCGGGTTGCCTTGAAGCATCGTATGTGTACTTTTTTTGTAAAGTCTCTGATGTTTTTATTAGTGTGCTAAATGTTGTTTATTGACATCTCATATTAACATATACAATATGTCTTTACATCTATTGCTATGTTTCTGTTTGTACAAAAAATCGTATTAACCTGTTTAGCATTTACAGAAATGCTTTAATTTTGTGTTAAAAGCTTTTTATTATATTTCACTCGTAACTTATATATATTCTTTCAAAGATGACCAATTAAGCATATTATGTTTCATATAAACACTACATGATCTTTCAATTAAATTTAACCAACTAAAACACATCTTTCTTTTTTTTTGCTCATTACTACACTATATAGTAGCTTTTAATATTTCATGTTCTTGTAAAAACAAAAATAACTTGTAGAAACCAAAACACTAACACTAAATAATAAAGTAAAACAATATATGTTTACTTCTGGGCTATCTATTAACATAAATACATAAAATATCACTAAACATGAAATTTATTTAAGAAGAAAACCAACAGACCATTTCTATTTCCTAAAGCCTTAATATATAACAAATAATCGAGCATTTCAAAGTATATTAAGTAGTCATTTTGGGTCAGTAGTCATGTCGTTATTTTCCATCTTGTAGCACCAACTTATAAAAAAATAGAAAGCAACTAAGCTACTGATCCAAACTGTAACTAATGGACTATAATAAACCGGCATTCGTTCAAAAATTATACATTTGTTAATGGGACATTATAGTTTATCGGGTTTATCGGGTCAACCGATAACGAACCAAGTTAAACCCTAACCCGACCTATAAGGCTATCGGGTTTATCGGGTTGACCGATAAACCCGATAAGCTAAGTGGACCGAATCAACCCGACCCTATAAGGCCTTATCGGGTTCGGGTCGGGTTTAGGTCGGGTCGGGTCGACCCATTTGACACCCCACATACACCTAAAACATTTGCTATTGAAAAGATGGTGGGACATGAGTAATGAGTTAGTGGCTTTTGTTTTGTCAGTAGTATGTGGTACTTGACCCATTGTGCATTAACACAACATTAAACATAATGAAACAGGGGCGTATATAACATAATGATGGAACAATTGTTTATATATTTTAGGCCTGAGTTTTGGTCTTATAAGTAGGCCTCTTATTGAAGACATAGTTATGATTAATATAAGTTCACCTTTTCCCAAAAAAAAAAAAAAAAGGTAGACCTCTTATTCATTTTCATTATAACATACAAGTCACAACATAAAATGAGTTATGTAATTAAACAAAACAAAAAAATCATGAGATATAAACACATATACGAGATTGGTTTTATGTTGCAACCCCCAAGATAATAATGTGGCTTTTCTTTATTTCATTTTCCTTCAAAAAGTACATTATAGAATATAGTAAAAGCAGCCTAATCATGAAAAGCCTTTATAACATCAAAACAGTTAAAAAACAAATGTATTTACAATTGAAACAAATAAAAAAACCATAATACATAACAAAACCTACCTAATATAGCCATTTAAAAACTTGTGGCATTCTATCAATATACCATCAGATGGTATGTAAGATATACAATAACAACTTAAGATAGCCAATATAAAACTCCTATGGCATTCTAGCTAGTAGAACCTTAACCGAATCTATCTCCTATATATGAGATATGTATCTAAGTAAAGCATATCCGAAAAACAGTCAAACTAATCACATTTATCTCACAATATTATTTGGTTATTATGGACATCAAAACACACTTAAGGTTCAATTACGAAGATAGAAACAAATGCGAAACACACTTAATGCCGTATTAAAACCGGAAAAACTGCGAAGAAAAAACATGACCATACAACTAAGACTAACATCAAACCAATTAAAGTAGAATACAACTAAAACAGACACAATTAAACAAACACCTATTCCAATTGCAAACTATACACTATCGAAACATAGAAATCAAAACAGAAAAAAACAAGCCTATCATATATAAAATAAACCTTAACAAATGCAAAAAAAACTAAGCAATAAATCCATTACTATTTAATTACTACACCTAATATCTACGCATGGTTTTATACACTTTCCTCATAATAAGCAGCCAAACAAAATTTGCAGCAAAAGTTTGATTTATTCTACAACTAAATACATAACTAACCTTATAGTAAACAAACTGAAATACAAAAATACTACACAATCATCAAAGAAACTATACTGATCCATCAATAGCAACAAAAACAACACAATAAAACTATGGACAGAAACACTAAAAAATAAACTACCAAGTGCAATTTAATAAATATTCTATGGGATTAAAAAAAAAGAAAAAAAAAAAAAAAGGAGATTATGAAAGTTATACCTCACTATATTTTAAACAGGGGAACCTTGGTCGAAAAACATTTAACTCATCATCTCTAAAAAAATCGACTAAATGGACCACAAAACCAATTATTCCAACTTTGATCAACATGAGCCAATGCCAGCAAGAGCAGATCTAAGAAATCATGAGAAGGCAGTTAGAAACAAAGATAGCTTAAAGGCCAATTGTAAAAAAAAAATATATATCTCACCTTAAAATTATACTAAGAATCGCTTTGGAAAAGGAGAAGATGAAGAAAATTAACTCGTCCAAATTATGAATAAGATGAAAATGGAGAAGAACTGATAAGGTGAAGTGTAATATACACACAGCAAGGAAGTTTGCATTGATATCTTTGGTAGTTGGGGCTATTTAACCCAAAGACAAGGAAGTTAATGTCTTCAAAATAAATTCGTTTTAAACACACACAATTGTGAATGTGAAAATCAAAATTCAAAAATAAAAATGCAAGGGTCATAGACTCAGAGCATGTCACTTTTAACTTCAAGCAATATGTGAAGTGTAATATATACACACCAAGCAATATGTGTATAGTCATGTCAACAATAAGTGTAAGTGTTAACATGCCCATTTTTCTTCTAATCCAATAACTGATGACGTATAGTCTACATTCGGGTCATGAACCCGACCAATGAACGATACTAGCAATTGAGCCCAGTACGCATGGGCTAACCCGGTAACGGCTTGGGCTCACGAAGGCCCAAACCCGAAGTTATTTATGGTTTTGGATATCGGATATCTCTTATTTATGAGATATATATTGATTGACCGACTTAGGCGGGATACGCCGAAGGTTGGGGAACACGAATCCAACAAGGATTTCGTGTGTATATAAAGGGCATCCCAGCCCTCATTAAAGGTACGATCTGAAACCCTAACTCTCCATCGACTCTAAACCGATTACTTACTCTCACGCCGGAGGATAATCGTGGGAGACAATCCCACGATAAGCCTAACTGTGTTTTCTGTTTACTTAGTGCGCATGTCTCAAGCATCAAGATTCAATTGGTACGAGAACCGGAGTCCAAACAAGGAACGCCCAACTTTTGTATCAAACTATACGTTTTGTAAAATTCGGATCATAACTAAAAGTTCATACCCTTGGAACTTTTAGATGTAAACTATGTAAATTATGATTTAACAAAACCTATAATACATGAATTGCATGATATTAACTTTAAAATAGAGGTATTAAATATAATGTATATTAAGGCCATGTATTTGTTTGGTATTGGGTCTATCCCATTTGTATCATGTATTGTGTATTTATACCCTTATGTTTTATGTGTAATTTTACATAAAACACATCATGTTTCGGGTTGACGTTATAGTATATGAACCCTTTTAAAGAATAATATCCCGACTTAAATGATAGTTTTACATTGACGATTTAATAATGTATGGATTCTCACTTTGCAGGAGTAGTAAAAACCTTGTTACAAACATATTGCAACTCTAACAAATGTTTTGCAGTACAGTAAATTTTATGAAAACAACCAAGGTACAATATATTTTACATAGGATGATAATGTCGTGTCCTCACTAGCTTGTCTATTCAACCCATCTCTTTTTACCTTTGTTATCTTCTTTAAATATTTTGGTCTTTTTTTCCCTTTCGATATCATCAAACTTACTAGAGCGTTTTCGTACCACTAAATCTTCCATTATATGGTTGTTACGATTTATCATGTCATGTCGATTTCAATTTTATACACATTTAATGTCAATGGGCACACGACTTTTACTCTATCTTCATTGAACTTGTGAGAGCATTTTTTTTTGGGTAAAGGGGAGTAATCCTGCACCCTGGTAAATATATTAACCAAATAGACGTTTAAGTACAATGGATATGAGTGAAATCCCATATCTCAGCCCGTTACATAGGCATAAAGCTTACATAACAATATACTTCCTATTTTCTAAACAAGAAAACAAACACTACTCAAATGATAACAAATGACACAACGAAATGAAATTACTTCCTTGGACCTTGAAACTTTGTGCCATACATGGCATTAAAGGCATCCAAATTCCCTGGAAGATCACGAACCTGTTTCGCATAGTCATCGAAATCATAGTCATCATACTCATCTTCAAACTCTTGGCCACCACCAAATATATTAGCAGACTCATCAAATGGGTTAGCAACAACCTCATCTTCAGAATCGGACACCTCAATCTCTCCCACTTTAGAAAAAGGGTTAACTCTCTTAGTAGAAGAGGTAGACGGAATAGGTTGAACTTGTGAGAGCATTAGACAAAACTTGACCTGCAAAAAGATAGAAATGTAAGCTCGAACATGGGGTACGTATCAACAATGCACGGAGGAGTAACTGTAGAAAAATATGTTAATATGTTGCATGGTCCATAATGTGATTAGAAAGAGTGCAACTTGTGGGGTGCATTTCCCTTCTTGGGGACAGGTACCTTTGAAATGTGACATATCTATTTGCTAGACCCCTTAACTTAGGAGCACATTGTTTCAATGCAAGGCATAAATGCAGTCAACTAAAGTACCTCCTGCCATTGTAGGACGATGATGAAATGTCATGTTCTTAGCTAGACGTATTGAGCAAAAGGGTTAGCTAAGAATTTATTGTATATGTGGTACATAGTCATACCTTTTAAGAAACCAAAAAGCACAACCATAGTCAATATGGTTGGTAGGGTTTAATTGAATGAGTACGTACATGTAAACTTGTTAAAGCATATTTTGATTAGTAGAATGCTGATTATACATTCTTTTTTACCTTGATGCATTTAAGATAGCAAATTGTCTTCGAAAACTTAACATACTAGATTTAATGATAAACACAAGTCTGGGTAGTAACAAACTCTATTAGTAATGTGGACTAGGACAGTAATCTGAGAGATTAATTCATTTCTAAACTTCATTTCGGTCCCATCCTATTCCATTTAATTAAAATTCATTTCAATGTCATACTATAGTTTTGAACGACACTATTCGTCAATATCAACTGAGCATCAATAGTGCAATGAGCTAGAAGACCCATTCTCATTCTTATTACTCAACCAACAGCCTCCTAACTTCTTTGGACACACAACTATAGCAATGTTCTAACGCAGCTTAGATACTTTATAAATAAAAGCTCGGTAAGGCACAAGGATTTTCTCTTATCAAACAACGGTGGGTAGGCCTAATAGTCATAGAAAGGAATCCTCTTGTAACTTCCTACAATTTATTTACAAACTCCAATTTTGGATTAAGTTATCTAAAAGCCAACTCTTGGTAGTGCCACATTGGTCGGTCATAGGAACAAAATTTTGCTTCCTTATATACCTTGGTGTATATACTTCACATAGATTGGAACTGGGACATATCTTGAAGATGTATCATTGATCATTATTATGTGTGGTGTTAAATCCAAAACACTATCACCATAACAAATATGCACCAAAGTAAATAATTCAATATCACAGACTCTTGTAGTTTCAGTTTTGGATTCAGCAGTTTGTGTTGAAGTTTTAGACTTTTATACTTTATATATTTTTGACCACTTTTTTTATAGGATTATGACCGATGTATATAAGGGGGTAGCTACACACAAGTATGAATGAAACTGCAATATGTAACATGTAGAATTATAAATACATTGTCCATAAATAATCCATGTGGAGCTATCAATTATAAGATGAGATGTGTTAATTTGGGGTTCAAGTTAAACCATGCATACCTCATGATTATTGATTAATCGTGAAGTGATTCTCTATATTCATAATTAATCTCATATTCTTATAAGCCCAAATACATAAGATGGTCCATACAAAAACATGACTATGCATAAAATAAAAATGGGTAAAAGAAGTTAATAATGATAGTTGGAAAATGTAATGTGATGCCATTGTTATACACCATCAAGCACGTTTCGTCTTTATCCAACCTTTTTCAGCCTATATCAAATCAACATATACATACACCATTAATAACCTAAACCAACTCAAACCTTTCACCCTATACTCATTTTGAAGGATATGCCTTAATGAAAGCACATGGTGGTTGGCATTCCATTATGATTTCATATTCAATCAATGGTCTTTCTGTTGTTATTTAATCCCAATAATCATGTTTAAACATAATATAAACAACAAATCAATAAACATAAAAGTAAGACTTACTTGAGTTGAGAGTAGAGAAAGCCATAGAACACCTCGTGAAACTTTGATCTTCTACCGAATCCTCTCAAAAGATGATGGAAAATTTTAATGTGTGTTATGGGGTGGAACTAATCCCCTACTTATAGTGAAAGATTGAGTAGAAATCAACTCCAAATAAAGTATAGATTATAATACGTAATATAATCTTTATTTAGTCAAATCTTCCATCAAGATTTAGGAGCCACATTATGGTAACCAATTAATTATTACCTAAATAAATCAACCTACATTATGTACAATAATATTATATGTAAATAGATTAAGGCCACAATATAACATGGAATATTCTAACATTCTCCCACTTGGCTTTATTCCTATTTACACTTTGTACAACATTAGATTGGCTAAGTTGATTTCATAACATTATCATAACCATATAGAATCACTAACGCAAACTAACATAGTCACTAGCATCACTATTGATACGGGACACCTACTAATTATACTATTAGCTTTTCTACATTATCATGATCATCTACAACTATCTATAATGCATTTGGGACTTTTATAAATAGAAGGCTTAAATTTTTAAGCTTACACATGTTACTATATTTGGTAAATCATATGATTAAATATTACACTACATTAACTACATTATAATGTACTCTAATGACACATTAATTTTTACTCCCTCTGTCCCATAATAACTGTCTAGTTTGATTTTTATAAGTCTTTCTATCTCAACTTTAACCTTAAATATTTTTGTTTGCGTTAAATAATATTTGATGAAAATCATACCAATGAAAATACATTTAAATCTCAATTCATTCATATACTTTTCATCAAGTGTTATGTAATGTAAACAAAAATATTTAAAGTCAAAGTTGAACAAAAAAGACTTATAAATGTCAAAGTGGACAGTTTTTATGAGACGGAGGTAGTAGTATTAAAATAGATGTTACAAACCTACAATAATACAAATATAAAGTTGTAAATTTTATCATATGTATTCAATTTTTACCAAGTTCAAATAAACATAGTTATGAAAATCTATATTTGTATAAATATTTACGGAAATTAAAAAATACATTTATTCTTTTAAAACTATCAAACTGATAAACCGTCATATACCGACTATTATTGCATACCGCTAAAGAAGCAAGATACGACAAAAACTGCATATGGTATCCGCTGCTTTGCGCGGGGTACCATGCTAGTAATCCATAATGATGGCTGAATGTGTTGCAACTCACGCAGCTAGTCACACCCAGCCATATTATTGAGAAAAGCGAATTTAAGAAAGATTTTGCAGGTAAAAAATTAAAGTGTGTGAATTGAAGTGAATGATTTCCTCAAAAAGGACTATAATTAAGAGTTTCATTATTGCAAACGCTTCTTTCATCTAAGTTCACCTTCAAACACACATCATTTTCACACTAAACTTACTTCTTCCTCAACACAGTCCAGCAAAATGATGACAATGCAAGATTATGAGTGATATCGAATCAACATAAGCTTCCAGTTAAAGGTTAGCCGCTTCATTGGCTATGCCTACAAGATTAACATTGCATTTTTGTGTCGTTTTGGTCATCTTTTGAGATATGAAGCGTGGCTTTTGTAGCAGTTTTGATGACTTGATTATATCGATATACTTTAGATGGATATTGTAAAAGTTTTAGACTTATGATACTTAAATGATTCGTCGTACAACACAACAGAGAATGGAATTACTGGGAAAGAGAATGACTTTGAGAAAGAGAAGCTTCATTCGTTTGGTTAAAATAAAGAATGGAGAGCTAGAATACATTATAGAATTGATTCTTTTGTTTGTTATGAACACAAAATTAAAATTTAGTAAATGTAGATGTATTTAATTACTAATTTGTATTTTCCTGGGACACAAATTAAACTCATCCTGGACACAGACAAAAATCAAAAGAAAAGAAAAAAAGACCAAAACGTGTGAAAGTAACAATGAACAAACAATGATCTTTCCAGGACATTAGCAAAAGAAAACTATAAAACAAAGTACGTATAATAATTGTCTAGAAAACAATACATCCATTCTATGAACAAAACGAACAGAAGCTGCTACAAAAATTACAGCCCCAAAACAAAAATCGCATAAAAGCAAACTTCCCTACATGATCAAACAAGAATTTATATGCAAAAGTATACGATTTTAACGATAACCTGTTATATCAATTATATCAAAATCATTAATGAGTTATAAACTATGGAATTTCATATCAAAGTCTCTTGAAAATTTCATGAAAAGTCGTCTCGAATGAACTTGACACTCTTGCCTGTTTTTTTTATTGCTCAAACCTCTTGTAGCTCCACTGGGCATAGGACTATACAGATCAACTTCAGTGGATGATATAGGTGTCTCCTTTACGACATCATCGTCTCCTAGATCAATGCTCCAGAGTCCGCGTAGTTGTCAATTTAGACGTCATGTACATGTTATAATTAATCTGAGGTTCATCATTTTTGTGGTTGCTACTCTTAGCTCGCATAAACATACTCATGCATTGCAATGTGCATATATATTCACCTTCTTCAACAATAACTTTATCAAGAATTATAGCAGCAAACACCTTTTACCACTTTTGTTTCAATGAGTTTTGACACCTTAGCAGTTTGTACATATATGATGATCAAAACATATGCCACTACAACAATCGTATGGACGGGCGAGGAGACTTTCGCCGAGGACGAGATATCCCCGGCGAAAGTCGCTAAACGAAAAAATCAAAGCTGACGTGGCACATAAATACGCTTACCTGTTAAAGAAAATTCAACTAATACTTTCGCCGGGGACGTGTCCCCGAGGAAAGTCTCTTGACTATTTAGTATACTTTGACTGACCAGTCAAAATTCAACGGTACCTTTCGCCGGGGACTTGTCCCCGGCAAAAGTAGCTTTCACTTTGACAGAAACTTGCCCAGAGATAGCATGTAATTGTTCCTGCCTTTATTCCCGCCAAAAATTTCCCCGGGGACATGTCCCCGGCAAAAATAGTATTCACAAAAATACGCTTAATTATATGTTAAAAATACACAACTTTTAATACACAACTAAAACCCCGATTAGATGTTAAAAATATGAACTTAATTATATTGTGATTCATTCAGATGTTAAAATAACCAATTCAACCCTAATGGTCGTTTAACATGATTCGTACTGATTTTTGGACTTTATTACTCGTGGGTTTGAGGAAGACATGCCTGTCTGGTTTGCACCTACTAGAGATAGGGTCAGATCAAGTATGTTGAAAGATGTTTGTGGTTGGAAAGTTTCTTCACTAGTTCAAATCAAGACAGTGGAATATCTAGGTTAATGAGATCATGTTGTTTCATCTGCTTGTGATACAAAAGATTTGATCATGTTTGCATAAGACTTTTTGAACAGTTTTCTAGTTATAGTGCTATTACACCATTTCCCGACATCATTTCATTCTCCTTTTAGTTAAACATACGTATTATTCCAACAACAACATCAACAACATCAACAACTACAAGAACAACAACAACTACTACTACTACATACGAAGATTTTCCATGTCACCGATACTCGGTCGTTTAACATGATACGTATACCATAATACACCTATACTCGGTCATTTAGCATGATACGTATACGATAATACACCTATACTCGGTCGTTTAACATGACACGTATACCATAATACACCTATACTCGGTCGTTTAACATGATACGTATACCATAGCACCTATACTCGGTCGTTTAACATGATACGTATACCATAGCACCTATACTCGGTCGTTTAACATGATACGTATACCATGATACACCTATATTCGGTCGTTTAACATGATACGTATACCATAGCACCTATACTCGGTCGTTTAACATGATACGTATACCATAATACACCTATAATCGGTCGTTTAACATGATACGTATACCATAGCACCTATACTCGGTCGTTTAACATGATACGTATACAATAGCACCTATACTCGGTCGTTTAACATGATACGTATACCATAATACACCTATACTCGATCGTTTAACATGATACATATACCATAGCACCTATACTCGGTCGTTTAACATGATACGTTTACCATAATACACCTATACTCGGTCGTTTAACATGATACGTATACCACAGCACCTATAATCGATCGTTTAACATGATACGTATACCATAGCACCTATACTCGATCGTTTAACATGATACGTATACCATACTACACCTATAATCGGTCGTTTAACATGATACATATACAATAGCACCTATACTCTGTCGTTTAACATGATACGTATACCATAATACACCTATACTCGGTCATTTAACATGATACGATACCATAGCACCTATACTCGGTCGTTTAACATGATACGTATACCATAGCACCTATACTCGGTCGTTTAACATGATACGTATACCATAATACACCTATACTCGGTCGTTTAACAGGATACTTATACCATAGCACCTATACTCGGTCGTTTAACATGATACGTATACCATAGCACCTATACTCGGTCGTTTAACATGATACGTATACCATAATACACCTATACTCGGTCGTTTAACATGATACATATACCATAGCACCTATATTCGGTCGTTTAACATGATACGTATACCATAATACACCTATACTCGGTCGTTTAACATGATACGTATACCAGAGCACATATACTCGGTCGTTTAACATGATACGTATACCATAGCACCTATACTCGGTCATTTAACATGATATGTATACCATAGCACCTATACTCGATCGTTTAACATGATACGTATACCATAGCACCTATACTCGGTCGTTTAACATGATATCTATACCATAGCACCTATAATTTCTTAAATTATTCAAATAATATTTATAAAATTTTTAGGTTAAATTTAAACCGATTTATTATTAATTTTAATTATTTAAAATGATAATAAAGAGTTTTTTTTAAATGAAAATTTAATAAATAAACCTTTTACCAGGGACATGTCCTCGGGGAAAGTTTTGGTGAAAATTTTATTTTTCCCTCCTATCATTTATTTTATCCCACCAACTCTTTCCCCGGGGACTTGTCCCCGGGAAAATTATTGCTAAAAGACAAATTTAACTTTCGCCGGGGACATGTCCCCGGGAAAAGTAAAAGGTAAAAAATAACTCAATTATTAACGAGATCTATTATCACTTTGAGAAAAAAAATCACCACCACTTTCTCAGCTTTCTGCAACCACCACAACACCACCACTTCCTCACCATCTCCACCACCATCTCCACCACAGCACCACCACTTTCTCAGCTCTCTTCAACCACATACGCACCACTGTGCACGATGTATCTCCCCTCTCCTCGTTTAATTCTGTCTCTTCTCTTCTCCATTCTTACTCTTGACACTGCACTACTACAAACCCAAGTATAATTTTTGATTCTTGTTAATTGTTTTCAATTTTTTGTTAATTTTTATTAATATATGTTAAATAGATTTAAGGCAAACATACGGAAATACAATTCACCAGCTTCAAACTGAATTACATTTACTTAATTGGTCGGAGTCTTGATATGGGAATATCTCGCATTTCACGTTGTATACACAAATATTCTCCTAACAAAGTTGTAATCGCCAATCCAGTTCCGTTGACAACCCACCATGTTACTGATGAAGGCCAACCTCCAAAAAATTGTTTTCAGTTTTTTGTTAATTTTTATTAATATGTGTTAATTTTGTTTTTTTGTTAATTTTGTAATTAGTTTTGTGTTAATTTGTGTTAATTTTTGAATTTTATTAATTTTTTGATTATGTTCCTGTCGAGACTACAGCCGAGACCAAGCCGCCTCCCCAGCCGAGACCACAGCCGAGGCCAAGCCGCGACCACAACCGAGACCAAAAGTTATAAACTTGTCGTTTCGTGTTTTAAATAGTTTAGGGTTTTAGGTAATGAGAACTATCCAAGCATCGGGTATCAAAAAGACCCTTTAAACCATTAGGGTTGAATTGGTCATTTTAAAAATTAGGGTAGGAGGGTAGGATGGTGGATTTTGGGACCTAAACCAAGATCTTGGCAGGGTGTTGGGGTCCACCCCCTTTCATGTGTAATAGCACTTTAACTAGGTTAATGAGATCATGTTGTTTCATATGCTTGTGATACAAAAGATTTGATCATGTTTGCTTAAGACTTTTTGAACAGTGTGTCTAAGGTTGAGGGTTGGTGAAAACATGAGAATGGTGTTAGTGTGTCTAGTTAAAGTGCTATTACACCATTTCGCTACATCATTTCATTCTCCTTTTTACAATGATCTTCCAAAAATTCACCAACAATTTCTCCTATTATCAAACAACAAAAAGTTAGCGGCGGTGACATGTGGCTTCCCGATGGTTTCTGGCGAGGATGTACAGTTTCTTGGTCCGATGAGACACAGGAAAGTGTACAACCCATTTCTTATTACGGTTTGTTATGGTTACACGATGATGAGGTTGAATCTTGAAGGGTAGAAAGGTGGTGCAAAGGTTTAGCTTGCTTGAGAGTTCATAACTGTATGTGTGTGTTTTTTAGTGTGTGTTTTTGTTGTGAAACTACGTATGTGTGAGAGAGAGAGAGAGAGAGGTCAGAGATGATAAGAAGATAGATGAAGGGTTTGTAATGATAGTGATGGAATGGTGGCGAGAGATATGAAAGGGCTTATGAGGGTGCCTCACTAACCCCACATCCCTCGCCACCATTCCATCACTATCATTACAAACCCTTTCATCTCGCTTCTCTCTCTCTCTCACACGTAGTTTTACAACAAAACACACACTAAAAACACACACGCTATGAACTCTCAAAGCAAGCTAAACCCTTTGCACCACCTTTCATCCTTCAAGATTCAACCTCATCATCGTAACCATAACAAACCATAACAAGAAATGGGCGACACTTCCCGTGTTCATCGGAACAAGAAACCGTACCTCCTCGTCAGAACCATCGTAGGCTTACGTGTCACCGCCTTAACTTTTGTTGTTTGATAATATAGGAGAATTGTTGGTGAATTTTTTGAAGATCATTGTAAAAAGGAGAATGAAATGATGTCGCGAAATGGTGTAATAGCACTTTAACTAGACACACTAACATCATTCTCATGTTTTCACCAACCCTCAACCATAGACACACTGTTCAAAAAGTATTAAACAAACACGATCAAAGCTTTTGTATCACAAGCAAATGAAACAACATGATCTCATTAACCTAGTTAAAGTGCTATTACACAAGAAAGGGGGTGGACCCCAACACCTGGCCAAGATCTTGGTTTAGGTCCCAAAATCCACCGTCCTACCCTTCTACCCTAATTGTAAAAATGACCACTTCAACCCTAATGGTTTAAAGGGTCTTTTTGATACCCGATGCTTGGATAGTTCTCATTACCTAAAACCTTAACTATTTAAAATACGCAGTTAAGCTTTTGGACAAACCCAAGAAGCGTAAGATATCTGAGGTCAACTCGACAAAACCGCTCGGCAAACACGAGTTCGAGCCTTATGTGTTAGGATATGTTTGTAGAGAATAACATGGATTATTATGTCGTTTATGTGCATTATGTGTTAGGATTCCCGCTAAATGGATTATACGTATAGTTTTGGACCATTTTCGGATAGGTAGCTTATGTATAGTTTTGTAGATGATCATGCGTTAACGGTTTTTGAACCGTTTTGGCGATTTTGGAAACACATAATTGTGTTAGCAATTTATGAGTATATATGATATTATATTTAGCAAATTTGTGTTGTTGTAGCATAAAACAGGTTTCGAAAGCAGGTTGTTACATTGTAGATTTTTAGGAAAATTTCGAAAAATTGAATTACCCATTTTGCGCAATTTTACGCAAAATGGGTCGAGACTTTCTCGGGACAAGTCCCCGAAAGTGTGAAAGCTAATTTATTCACCACTTTCCGGGACAAGTCCCTGAAAACGAAATGAACAATGGCATGCGGTTTTGCATGGGACAAGTCCCCCGGCGAAAGAGGTTTGCTCAACAATGGTATTCGGCTTTCCCCGGGGACATGCCCCCGGCAAAAAGAAGTGCCACGTCGGACTAATAACGTAATTAGCTAATTAAATAAATATTCAAAAATACTTTTCCCGGGGACGTGTCCCCGGCAAAACGAAGTGCCACGTCGGACTTGTTTGACCGGCGACAAATGGTTGCGGGACCTACCTATCCCCGGTAAAGGTGGACACAAGTCCCCGGGGAAAGTATTCCCGAGAGGGTATTGCCGGGTGACTTTCGCCGGGGACATGTCCTCGGGGAAAGGCTTCGCAGGGGAGATGTCCCCGTCGAAAGACCAGATATTTCCACTGCGAAAGCCCACATTGTTGTAGTGTGCATCGATATCTATTTTCCTAATGCATATTCATATGTGATGTGATTATAAACAACTTTAAACATGCAAGTAAAAAAATATCAACCTAATTAGACATATAAAAGTGATCTAAATATAGAGTATAATGTAACTTTACCTATGACACAACAGAATCCATGAGTTCTTTAGTTTTGATAAGTACACCCTAGTTTCACAATGTAATCGAGGTGATTAAAAGAGTTACAACCTATTCATAACAGTCCATAGATTAAAAGGGTTACAATCTATTCACAACAGAATCCATGAGTTCTTTAGTTTTCTTAGTATTTTATTTTAATATATGTCAAACTTAAAATAAGATGCTAGTAACCGATAATGGAATGTATGTTAAACGTTCACTAAGTTTGTTTAGTTTTATAAATCATTTTGTTTCATACTATATACACTTGCTTTCATGGCCTCCTTTATCTCCTTTATCTCAAGAGATTTATGTGAGCTTGAGTTCGGCTCAAGGAACTTATACCATGCAAGTTCATACTCGACACGATAGCTTTACGTGCTTTAGGATTATAAACTTAATTGATAGAAAAGAGTAAGAACGCTTATAAGCTCGAGTTTAGCTCAATGTATATTCCACTTGATTTCTCATGCCAAAAACAAACAAGTTGGGGCTAATCTTACAATCTAATACATAACAAAAGTTCCACTTGATTTCTCAACAATTACACACAAAACCCGTCTAATGTTTGATCACCACTTCGAGGCCTGTCTTGAGATGACTTTGCATATGTATAGAAGACCCATATACATTGCGACCTTGCTTAAGTTTCAAAACATATTACAAATAACGTATTCTTTAACTGAAAAAATAATTTTATAATTTAAATTTATAACAATCCAAACGCAAATAAAAAAAGTTTAAATTATTTAATTACATTTAAAAGTAAAATGTTGCTATGCAATAAATTACAATGGGTAAAAGAAGTGAATAATGAGCATTGGAAAATGCAACACGACGCAATTGTTATACACCATCAAGGAATTAAGGGCCGTTTGTTTAGTTAAAATGATTAACTTTAAGATTTACTTTAGCATTTAACATAAATATTCGAGTTTGATATAGTCAGGTGCCCCACATGAATAAAATATAGATAAAAAATAAAAACAGTACAATAGATATAAAAGTCAGAAAAACAAAAGATCATAAATGCTCCATGTTTCATTAGAGTATCCGCAATGCAAAACCAACAAAAGCTTTTTACTATTCTAAAAAGCTTTTGGTTGAGGTTTTTATGCATTGCATCAAAAGCTTTGTGAATAGCTTTTTAGAAAGACTTGATAAACCTCAAGTCTTTGCTAAAAGTTTTCTCCTTTGATGCCTCAAATCATTAAATGCATTAAATGCATCAAGTCTTTAAAGACTTGATGCATTGCTCATGCTCTTATGAGAGAAATACGTATGCTTTTTCATAAATCATAATCCTAGCCACTTAGCCAACTTTAGTAGAAGCTCATATATTTGGCTTTATGTGGGCCCTTCTTAACCTATCCCTGCAACCAAACATTTAAAATAAGGGTTTAGGCTATTAAATAGCCACTTACTTTCTCAAATATACCGATATGGTACGTGTACTTTTTTTCTTACTCGGATAGGACTTGTACTTTTTTTTTTGTGTCAATGTGGTCACAAAGTTTATTTGTCAAGTAATAATCCTACGTGGCAAGACACGTCATCATCATCACAACCAGATTTGGTCAACTCATTTCACCTATAAAAAAAAAATGGAACTCAGCAGCCCACCGCCGTGCCCTACCACCGTCACCATCCGTCGCAACCCACCCCATCGCGCCCGTCCCACCCTATACACCACCACAAAACAACCACACCAAACACCTCCCAAAACCCCCACACCCTCCTCCGCCATCCGCTCCTTCCCCATCAACGACATCCTCTCCATCGACATCCCAAACCATGTTACCGCCCAATCGCCACCTGTCCTTACAACTAAGCCACAACCCAATCACATTGCAGCCCGATGGTCATCACCCAAGCCACCACCTTCAATTCCTAATCCAGTCACCCAAACACCGCCCCATTCATCAATGTCACCATTTGTGCCCCGACCTAAGCCACCACCTGCTGTTGTTAACAAAGTGGCGGCAGCAGCACCACCACCACCACCGCCTACTCATTTTAGCATGTTGTCGACACCACTACCACCTCCTACTCATTTCAACAAGGTGGCGGCGCCACCACCACCTCCTGCTCATGTTAACAAGGCAGCCACATTGTATTTCCATGTTGATGACTTTTGCATGAAATGATTTGTGATGTGGTTGAAACTTAAAGTTTGATGTTTGTGTGCCATGGCTCCTACGTTTCTTGCCACGCAAGATTATTACTTGAAAAATGAACTTTGTGACCATATTGACAAAAAAAAGTACAAGTCCTATCCGAGTAAGAAAAAAAGTACACGTACAATATCGGTACATTTGAGAAAGTATGTGGTTATTTAATAACCTAAACCCTTAAAATAAAACTCAACCCAAATATTAGAGTTGAACCCTTTATACCAAACGGTCCTAAACAAAGAAACACTCCACCCCCTATCTACAAACTTTTTATAGCCTATATCAAACGCCACATACATACACCATTAAATAAAGAGAACCAACTCAAATCTTTCACCCATTACTAATTATTAATATAACTATTGAGCGGGCAACAGTGTTTGCAAAACACTGTTTGCATTAATTGCCAACTTTCACAAGTTGGCAAAAATAGCCCCTGAGGTTTAGGTGTTGTTGCAAAGTAAGTCCAAGTTTGCAAAAATAATCCCTAAGGTTTAAGTGTCGCTGCAAAGTAAGTCCTTTATAGCAATTTGGCAAAAATAGTTCCTATCCAAATTCACGTCTACAAAAGCAATCCCGCTGCATCGCGCGGGTTTCCGCACTCGTTTACTGCTATTTATAACCCACACTTCATTATGTGGCGGAGTAAAAAATGTAAGGTGGTTCCTTGCTTTGTCGAGACGACAAAATCAATGGGTCAAAAAGTCAAACGCTCAATGGATGAGGTTAAGTTATGTCTTGTTGATTCAATATAATACGATTAATTAAACAAAGAACCCTGACCGTATTATTTATAACTTAAGTTGCTAAGAATATATATTTATTGATCTTTTCTTAAAAATTGATAATATTATTTAAATACACATAATAATATGATAAACTATAATACTCTATATTACATTAGGTACGTACAACAAAAAAGCAAAACGTACATAGTTATTTATGAAAACAAAAACTTGATTGGAAGAAGTGGCTAGAGCAATAGGTGTCATGACGTAATGGCGAGGGTCTTTATATCACTATATCAAAATTCACAACTAACCCATCCCATTCACTCACGACTAACCTCAACTTACTCATTTGGGCCCATCACTTACAACTTTATTTTTTTTTATTCAAATTACCAAATAAACTAAATTCGTTTCATTAATACTTAAAATACATTACAACATACTAATATTATACGCAACTAAAAATAACGGTACGAAAAATACATTACAAAAAGAAACGATACGGGGAAAAAAATACAACATATATTAATAATAGAAAACTTAAACATTTTACTCTTCATCGGAATCTTGATATTTCTTCATTATTTTTGCTTGTCTCTTTCGGATGATATCGGCTTTTAGTGGGTCAGTAGTCATGTTGGGATTTAGCAGGAGAAACTCCATCTCCTTCATCTCTAACGCTCTTACTTCCTTCTCCCTCCCCGCCTCGTAAAAAGCCATTTGAACGTCGGCTTTTTGCGAATTTTTTTTGGATAATTGTCCCGAAAAAGTACTCGTTTGAATCCCACCGGAGCTCGCCGCGCTCGACGTTGAAGTCAATTTTTGTTTCTTTGCAGCTCGACTCTTTCTGTCGCTGTCTCTTTCGGGACGAGGTCGTTTGTCTGAGCCAAATATGTCCTCGAGACATGTAATGTCTATCGGATCCTCGGCATCCCATTTTGGGTAATTTTTCAAGACCTCCCAAGCGTGAACATACGGGAACTCCTTCGCACCAAAGCGTTCTTCAAAGTTCTTCTTCGTATTTTCGAGATGATCTTGCTCATTTTCACCACTTCTACGTTGCAAATGTTTATAAATAGCATTGAATTTTTGACAAGCACCATTAATCCTCGTCCATTACCCGTGATCATATGTTTGGTGCGAGGGTCATCGATAGTCTGAACGTTGAAAATCTCCATAATGTCGTTCCAAAAGAAATCTTCGGAACTGTCATTTCCCATATCTTGCGAAATTTCTATCCAAATTTCCGCAAGTAACTTTTCTTCGGCCTTGCTCCATTTCCTTTTCATAGTCTGGCCTACTGCTTCCACATCATCGTCAATGTCCGCGTCCAAATCCACAGCTTGTTTTGATTTTTTTGCCTTGGTTTTTCTTCATCTACCTTTGGACAGTTCACGTGCTTGTGGTACTTTGAATTGAGAACCGGACGGTTGTGATTCAATTTGGGGTTGTGGTAGAGATTGATGAAACGTTGGAGGTTGTGACGGGTAAAAAATTGTGGTGCCGGAATCGTCCGAGGAAATTTGCGAATCCTTGTTGAAACGCATATTGTTGATTAAGATAAATTTTTTAGGGATTGAATTGTTGCGTACCATATGGCGACGTCGTGTTAGAATTTTGCGACGAGGGGGTAGACGGGTTTGACGAACCCCCGTATTGTGATGGGTTTGAATTGAGGAGGTTCGTGAAATAGCCTCCTTCATTCTGGTTTTGAGACATTGTTTTTATTTATTTATTTATTTTTTTTGGACTTTAGATGTAGAGAGTAAATGAAATATGTTGGCTGAATTGTAGCAAGGAAAATGTTGGTTTATGGTTTAGTATTTATAAGGTGTGTTAAGTTTATTTTAAAAAAAATAAAAATAAAAAATAAAAACTAACCGTATGAAAACGGTAGGATTTTTTTAAAATTCCATTTGCTCCAACGTATATATTGTCAGACGTGAACCTCGCCGTGCAGACGACGAGGCTCACAACGGCGAGGGTACCCGGTGTCATGGTGAGGGACGGCGAAGGTGCCAAGTAGGCACGACGAGGGACGGCAAAGACGACAATGGGTGCTCTTAGTACGTATCCATAAAAGTTACATATGGGTCACAGGCCCACAGTAGACATACATGAGTAACCAAACTTGTGTGAAAGAAAAGAATAAACATACAAATTATCACTTCACAATCAAATTAAGTTTCTGGGACATAACCGGAATTCGCCATTTTAACGGCCTTCCTGGTTCATGATTTGTGAGAAAACCGTCCCTGGTGATAACCAATATGAATCGACGCTAGCCAAACTGCTCCCGCCAATACTCATTGACATTCCCGTGCTTCTTGAGTCTGTCACGTTTCCATCATAACCATCATCATCATCATCATACACACACTACAACAAAATAGTAACTTACTCACACTTATTAGAGCATGCAGCCACACTTTAAAGTGTGAAGAATAAAAAAGTTCACACTAGTAGGCGTGTGAACCAATTGACAGAAGAAATATTTTCACACTTTTATGTGTGAAGCTTTATGAATATTTTTCACACTTTTAAGTGTGAGGGTTTTAAAACAATTCTTCACACTTTTAAGTGTGATGATATTGTTTTGAAATAATTCTTCACACTTTTAAGTGTGATGCTTTTGATTTTAAAATAATTATTCACACTTTTAAGTGCGAGATTAAAATTCTTCACACTTTTAAAGTGTGAGGATTTTGAAACAATTATTCACACTCTTAAGTGTGAATATCTTAAAAAAAAGTTCACACTTCATAAAGTGCGAAGAAAAAAGCGTGTAGAAATGACAATTTTGTTGTAGTGACAGTTACACACCCTCTTCAAGATCCAAGTCCAACGCCCCTTTACCGATACTATCTTCTGCACTTTCTTGAAGCTGTGACGCGAATTCAAGGTTCCATAAAACCTCACCCATTGATGGCCTATCAATCCCGAAATTCGCCACACATTTAACCGCTGTTTCCGCCACTTTCTTGAAACATTTTGGTGAGATATCACCTGTTAGATGCGGGTCGATAAACTGGTCAAGAATACCTTGTTTGTGACATTGTAGAGCCCAATCAGCTAAATTCACTTGCTCCCTTGGAAGATTCCTGTTTATAGGAGGTCGGGCACATAAGACCTCAAAAAGAACCACCCCGAATGAGTAGACATCGGACTTAACAGTTAACTCTTGTCTCCTGAAGTATTCGGGATCCAAATACCCAATAGTACCCTTGACCATAGTGCTGACGTGGGTATGCTCCAACATGAGCCCGGTTTTTGAAAGACCCAAATCAGAAACTTTGGCGACCCATTTCTCGTCTAGTAAAATATTGGTGGTTTTCACGTCACGGTGAATGATTGTGTTTTTTGTACCCGTGTGAAGATAGTCCAGACCACGGGCTGCACCTTTGCAAATCTCGAGCCTTTGTTTCCATGATAAAGGTTTGTTGTTAGATTTGTAAAGATGCTCACGAAGTGTCCCGTGAGCCATGTACTCGTAGACCAAAATCATTTCGTTATTATCTTCACAATGCCCGATTAATGACACGAGATGACGGTGATGAAGCTTTAACGAAAGCATTGCGATTTCCGCTTTGAATTCGTTTACACCTTGATCAGCTGACGGGTTCCCACGTTTTATAGCAACTTTAGTCGTCCCACCATCTATTTTGCCTTTATAAACTTTTCCGAACCCACCGACACCCAAAAGTAAAGCTTCATCGAAGTTATTAGTGGCGAATTTAATCTCTGATAACGAAAAGTATCTGTATAGGTTTGAAGTCAGTGATGAAGCGTAGCTTCCGGTAGTGTTGGTCTTTATACTACTAGACTCAGGGAGATTTTTGGAAGGGCGTTGCACCAATTTTTTCCTATCATAAGTACATAAATCTGCATCACAATTTTTTTATTTTTACCTAATCTAAAGTTGCACTATAAGGAAAATAGCACAAATATAAGGGGTTGCACAATACCAAAAAACCCACATTTTTTGAAAAAAATTCCGCTTCGCGACCCAAAATCGGGTGTGACCCGTGCCACACCGGGCATCCATGCAAGTACCTCCCTGACTACCAGATTCCCCATTCTCGTTACGTACAAGACTCTGTGCAAGAGATGTGATTTAGTATTTGAAAAAACTTAACTCGTCAAACAAAATTCACAGTAAAGTGCAGAAAGTGAAACTAAGACCAATGTCTAAAATTGAATATCAAATGCATAAGGCGAAAGCATATAACAAGGAAAGCGACTTCACATGCTCGCCTGCACAAGAAGATTTTCAAATTTGGAGTCCTGTTTAGCAGTGCTGAATGATTCTTTATAAACTCTATCATCAGTATTTTTTTTGTAAACCCATCTATCTTTACTTGAACTTTTCAAATTTTTCTACAGTTCACAATTAAATAAAACTTACTTGATCAATTGCCCTCAAAAGCTCGTTGCTGATCTCCTCCATCGTTGGTCTTTTTTTACGATCTGTATTCAAACATCGATATGCAATATCTGCAAACACATTAAGAGTGTTGGATATAATCGGTTATGTGTCGGGATTCACGTATGCATTGCATGGCATGGCTAGAGTTTTATTTAATAAGTCTTTATGCTTTATGTGTTTTTAGTCAATAACTAGTAGTTTGAATTGGTATCACTTTGACCGAATATCTTGGCCACGTTTGTGAGGAGAGTGGGTTGTACCAGTTCTTTAGCTAGTAGTAGTGTGTTCCTAGTTTCATGCTAAACAGTTTCTTGTAAGGCTATATATAGCCATGTGATCTATGAATAAAAGCATCCCTTTTCCGAATTTGTTTCTTTACCCACTAATCATATATTTCGAGTTTCTAGTTGTGAAGTATCAAATCTACATTTGGTATCGAGCTTTGTTCGTTTGGAGGGCGTAAGTTGATCAAAAGTTGAAGAGTTACTGAAAGCAACTTACCCCGATCTTCCTGTCGTGATAAGAGTCTCCAACCGCGAGGCGCGTGAAAAGCGAACGTGAAGGATCCGTCAGCGGTGGCTTTGGATTTTGTTCGTCTAGCGGGTTAAAGAAAACGGTAAAAGCGGTAGCTCGTTTTCTTGATCGGATGAATAGAGCTCTTGGACGGGTTTGATCGGAAAAGGAGTTGAAGTTGTCAAAATGGCGCTAGTACATTAAGGAGGTCGGTTCGATGTCGTACCAAGTTCCGCTTTAACCGCAACAAACTATCCGGTGTGGTCGTCAAGGTCAAGTCCATTATGGATGCATATGGATTATGGGGACGGTTGAACCACGAGTATTAGGTGAAGAACCGGATGCAAAGAAGTCAAAACAAGCTCTTGCATTTTTGTTTCAAGCCATACCGAAGACATGGTGTTGCAAATGGCGAGTTATCTGAGATCCAAAACAAGTATGGGACGGTCTCAAGCGGTACTTGGAGTAGATCGGGTGAGAACGGCTCGCCTTGCAACATTGAAAAGGAGTTGGAAAGCTTGCATGAAGGAGGGAGAAACCGTGGATGAGTTTGCAACCAAGTCGAGTGGTTTAGCTTCAAGGCAAGGGGCCTTGGGTATGAGTGAAAAGTAGACATGGTGAAAAGGCTACTTGATTCTATGCCTAAGTCGTTTCTCCAGTTGTGGCTTCAATTGAGCAATGCTTTGAATTGACTCGATGTTATTCGATGAAGCCGTTGGAAGGTCAAGGCGTATGAGAGCGTATCAAAGGAGCCGAGAAGATGGAAGACACTCGAGGTGGTTTGTTGTTGGCAAGTGACGGGAAGTCGCGCGGGTGTAAGCATTGTGGCGGTGGAAGCTCGAACCGAGATGACTTTGGGCGTGGCGGGAAGAGGCCGTGGGTCCGTGAGGGTCGAGATGGAAACGAGCGGGTCCGGATAAAAGCCATGTGAAATGTTACAAGTGTGGAGACTATGGTCACTATAATAACGAGTGTCCGAAAATGAAGAAGCATTTTTGATTTCAGAGAGCCGACGTTGATGTGAATGGCGGGTAAATAACCGATTAAGGGGTGATTGTTGGATATAATCGGTTATGTGTCGGGATTCACGTATGCATTGCATGGCATGGCTAGAGTTTTATTTAATAAGTCTTTATGCTTTATGTGTTTTTAGTCAATAACTAGTAGTTTGAATTGGTATCACTTTGACCGAATATCTTGGCCACGTTTGTGAGGAGAGTGGGTTGTACCAGTTCTTTAGCTAGTAGTAGTGTGTTCCTAGTTTCATGCTAAACAGTTTCTTGTAAGGCTATATATAGCCATGTGATCTATGAATAAAAGCATCCCTTTTCCTGAATTTGTTTCTTTACCCACTAATCATATATTTCTGAGTTTCTAGTTGTGAAGTATCAAATCTACAAAGAGAATACATATATGTATCTTTCTCCATTTCTTTTTTTATGTATTCTGGGACAATATCATGTATTTTATTGTTTTCATAACATTTTTTCCACGCATGAACAAAAATTTTTATCTTATTATTACAACATTCAACGCATTGCCTCCCACACAATACCTCAAATAACACCACTCCAAAAGAGTACACATCAGACTCTTTTGACAAGGCACCCGTCTCCATATACAATGGATCACAATACCCATATGTACCTACGATATTCGAGAAAAGGTACGTATATTGTTGGTTAGCTGGGCCAACTTTTGATAAGCCAAAATCCGAAATTTTAGCAGTAAAATCTTCATCAAGTAAGATGTTTGAGCTCTTAACATCTCGATGAAGAATTCTTTGGTGCCTACCCTTGGGATCGTGAAGGTAGTTAAGTCCACACGCAGCTCCATGACATATTTTTAGACGTTGTAGCCATGTAAGATTACTGTTACCTAGATGGAAATCAAGGCTTCCACGAGATAGGTACTCATAAACTAGAATTCTTTCAGAGTTCTCAACGCAAAATCCTAAGAGAGAGACAAGATTCTTATGTTTGTATTGTGCAAGCATCATGATCTCCCTCCAAAACTCAACATCCCCCTGCCCGAATTTACGATCTAAGCGCTTAAATGCAACAATTTTCTTTCCTTCTGGGAATGTGAGTTCTCCCTTATAAACCTTTCCAAACCCACCGCCTCCAATCGCGTCATCGGTAAAATCATTGGTGGCCAACATTATATCTTTCAATTTAATTTTGAGGTGTTCAAAATCATCCAAGTGAGACATTTGATTCAAGTGTCAAGAAGAAAAACAAAACTAGAGATAATATTGATATCTGAGATATTAGAATATGCCTTATAGATGAAGAGGATGGTTAGTGTGCGTTTTTTGTTGAAGTGGGAGAGAGTGAGATGATTAAGTGAAAAGATAAAAACATAAGTGAAAAGAAAGAGAGAAAAAAAAGGTATGAGTGTGAAAAGCAAAAGGGAAAAAGAAAAAACATTTCCATATGGGAAAATGGCCTTTACAGTTGATGAGCACCAAAATAGTACATTGAGATGATTAAGTGAAAAGATAAAGAAAAGTTGAAAAAGAGAAAGAAAAAAGGTATGAGTGTGAAATGCAAAAGGGAAAAAGAAAATAAAATTTTCGAGTGGAAAATGTCCCTTTAGGCTACCCAATAACAACTTTCATATTTTCTGTCACATCAGTTTTCTCTCTCCTGCAACCTACAAATAACTTTTTAGACACAATAAGGCGACTTACACTATAACAAAACATACCTCACAAAAATGCATTTTAATTATTAAAACACACACAAAAACAACCACACAACCTGAGTTGTCTGGACAACCCTCATACCCAAAACCATGACTGACAACCTTCGACAACCTTGAAGCCACAACAAAGACGACCCTCAGCAACCTTGACAACCGAGTAGGTTGTCACCCTTATTGTACCTAGCCTTATAGTTGATGAGCACCAAAATAGAACCGTATTAAGATGATTAAGTGAAAAGATAAAGAAATAGAAGAAAAAGAGAAAGAAAAAAGGAATGAGCGTGAAAAGAAAAAGGGAAAAAGAAAATAACATTTTCGATGGGAAAATGGCCCTTTACAGTCGATGAGCACCAAAATAATAGATGATTAAGTGAAAAGATAAAGAAATAGGTGAAAAAGAGGGATAAAAGGTATGAGTGTGAAAAGCAAAAAGGAAAAAAGAGAATAACATTGTCGAGGAAAAAATGACCATTTGCAGTCGATGAGAACCAAAATATTACATTTTTTATTCAATGCTATCAACCCATGCCTCATTTGTTAATTCAAAAGACAAAAATTGTGAGTCTCGTAACTCAACTCTTTAGACTAGTTGTAACAAGGACATACAAGTGAACTACGTTTCCTCTGTCATCTCTGATGACGTACCCTCCGAGCATTTTGAAGGCCACCCCTACAAACTCTCTCGAAAGCTACATTTCGAAGACTCAAGTCAACTTTCAGAAATCTTTATTGGCGTCAAACCATTAACATACAATTCGCCAATCGAAGCCTCATACCCTCCGAGGTATGTCCTTCGAAGATACTAACACGTATCAAAGTCTTGCACTTGGTCACACCCACGTCCCCTTCTTTACCTTTGCTTTCCTGGCAAGGTAGAGATCGTGGGTCACTAAGCCCAGCGGTCACCTGAAATCATGGGACACCCCCATGATCCTCGGATTTTGTGCATAAGCCCACCAAGACCTATATTATCCTCCTATAAATAGCTTGGACGGGTCATTCAATAAACATATGCTTACAAAACACTTAAACTCTTTCCTAAACTTACTTACTGTTGTGTCTTTTAGAATACGTAATTATATTATCAAGTTTTACTATTTATATTTTGCCGACTTTACCTATTAATACTAACGGGCATTGTACCCAATTAATTATAGATTCGTTGGTAAGTAGGGTGTCGATCACTAAGAGTGAACGCTAACACTTAATTTACCAGTATTCTAATTATCTAAATGAACCTAATTAAATCCTAAACCAACGCAATAGGGGGGGTTTCAGCCTAAGAGACTGGCACGAGTTTTGGTTTAATCTATGCTAATGAGCCTAATAACGCACACAAGTAGACAACGATAAAGAAGGGGTCAAGATCTTATGTAAGGAAAACGTATTACCCAAGTTATTAGATAAAATGCAAGATTTATCTATGTGTGCAATAGTTGTACTACTTTCGTTGGTGTTTTTACTATCGAAAGCTAGGTGGGTCTTCTCCCTAAACTCGAGACTTATGAGTCGGTTAATCCTGTCACCATTAACCAAGCCCGCATAACACACTACACAATTGATTATAATCTATCTCGGCTACGATATCGCGACTAAGGCGAACAACGAGGGTTTCACTAACTTATGACCTAATGGGTTATCTATACAATAGTAGCCTATTATCCACTTAACTACTAAAGGAAACATAAATTATTTTGTAGCCTAAGATGATCTTAGTCTATTTATTCACTTAACCAATAAACAGGACGTTCGAATAGTACTAGTGATCTAGTCATATAGGTAATTTCTATGAATATTTATCCTTAACCCATATTATTATCCACTTAACATTATTACCGCAATAGTGAAAAAAGGACTGTATCTATAGGCCTAAACCTATTATCCACTTAACACAATTCCAAATAAAAATGAAACATGACTATATCTATAAACTAAATCCAGTTGAATAACAGATAAACAATAATCAAGCACATAAACGAGTACGAAGTGATAAATATAATCAACATGCAATCGAAAGAGTAACCAACCAATATAAACAAATTAAAACATTAAATTGTCATAAACTTGACTAATACCTACATGTATTAGTCCAATAACAATACACGATAACATATTCGGAATGATTAAAAAAAAGTACAAGGAAAATAATACGCTAACCGAACGAGTAATGTGGAGTATAATTATTACAAGAATTTTCCAACGGAATGAACGCACTTGCAGGACCTTCTGATCTTCTAAAATCGTCTATGAGTCGTACTTGATGGTTAAAATCTCTCTGAAAACCGAATGTTATTCTTTGAAAACAGGTCGTTATGGCGTATTGAGGTAACTTAGTGTATGGTACACGATTATAATTTTCCATAATATTCATCAACCGCCATCCAATACGGCGTATCATTGCACATGAATATGGCGTATTGGAGTCTTCCCGTCACGGATGTCTTGTGAAGTTAAGGCTTGGATACGTCGTATTTGCATATGTGAATATGGCGTATTGACACTAAAACGTGCTTGTTCTTCTTGTTGACCAAAGTTTCATATACGACGTCTTGTAGAAGTGAATACATCATATGCATCAAAGTCAAGCAATGGTCTTGAATTCGTCTAAGTATTGGGATACGGCATATCTATCTAGAATGATACGGCATATTCTCTGTTAGTTCAGTATACTTTCTTGGACTTTATCAATTTAGCTCCAAAACATGTCCTTTATGTTAACTTTTCACCAATTGCTCGATAATAACTGAGATTTATAGAAATAAACGATTAAGTATCAAATCTCATATAAAATGATATAAAATGAGCAATATAAACAGTATAAATGATGCTACAAATTAGTTGTTATTTGATGTCATCAAATATCCCCCCACTTGAATCCTACTTGTCCTCAAGTAGACTTTAGATAAAACTTATGAAAACATATCACAAACGTTTGTCTAGGATTTTTCTATTTAAGCATTTATGTTTGTTAATACAAATAAGCCATAAAAACGGTTATGTATATTTTACGATATTCTAATGTTTTGTCGATAACAAACGTAAAATAATTTTAACGAAACAAATAAAATACGTAAATGGTTTGAGCCAATAGTTTACTAACACACTTACATTTTCATATAAAACACTAAACAAGTAATATTGTTTGCATCTTATAGAAATGTATATGCATAATAACTAGTGTTTACATAATATGGAAATGTACTTATACTTTGTACATATTGTAATAGGCAATGTAATGGGTAAAAATCTAAGTCCATGACCCATTGACTAGGTATAATGAATGTTGTTGGGTAAAACCCAAAGTCCATGACCCATACCCATGGAGCTTGACCCATAACCCATGACCCATTGCATGACATCATGCATGAAGTCATGTTGGGTATTATCCATGATCCATGACCCAATGTTTAGATACATTGCATCTTATATAACACATGGTTCATAACCCATAACCCATAACCCGGTTTGCAACCCAAGATCGGACTTAAGTCGACCCGTGACCGGATCCCTAAGATTGCACTAGCCGGATCCCTCTGGGGAAGGATCCGTGGGAACCGTGGAACAGTAGACAATTTTTTCTATAAATAGTGAGCCATTTCTAACTTGATACTCATTCCTTTTACACATACTCTCTCTTAGTATTGTAACCTCTCTAACCTCAAATCCAAAGGATCTTTCTATGTAGTTTTGTGTTTGTGTGATTCTCTAGGTTCCTCTTAAAGGCGAGATCACCACCTATTGAAGACGTGCAAGCTCAAGGTCATGAGTTGCTAAGCTTCGTCATCATCAAGACCACTGAAGTGTTTCTTGTTGATAGTTCTTTTCTCCCTCCATAGAAGTGTAGTGTCGAAGGCATTAGTGAAAGGTGTCGAAGGCTCGTGTCAAAGGCACTAGTGAAAGGTGCCGAAGGGTCGTGTCGAAGACATTAGTGAAAGGTGTCGAAGGCTCGTGTCAAAGGCATTAGTGAAAGGTGCCGAAGGCTCGTGTCAAATGCATTAGTGAAAGGTGCCAAGGGTGTACATTCGATATGGTGCATCGATGTACAAGATAGTTAGTTTGGGTCAAAGGATAGTGATAACCTTATGATGTTGTAGTAAGGAGTGTGTCTCCTTGGGGTTGTCGTGTAGTGGTGTAGTGTTGGGTAGTAGTTCCTCCTTTGTAATGGAACTCGGTATCTAGCCTTGTCTTAGGATAAAGTGTAGGCTGCGTTGTGATAGGTGTGGTTCTACCGTGGAAGAACTCGGTGTCTAGCCTAGTACCGGATAAAGAGTAGGCGGCGTTGTGAAGGCTTCTCCGCCACATTAAGGAGGTTGTGTTTGTTGTGCTTACGAACCTCGAGTGGGGTACTCGGGGAGTGGAGTAGGCGGAAGGTGTCCTTGTGGTGAACCAATATAAACACTCGTGTCGTGGTTTTGTGTTCCTTTACTCTTTATCTTTGCATTACTTATTTATATGCTTATCTATAATCATCCAACACACACTTTAAATAGATTGGCATAAGTCGATATAAATAGTTTAAAACGAAGTTTTAATCGGTAAAACTATTCAAACCCCCCCCCCCTTCTAGTTTTCCACAATTGGTATCGAGCTTCATTACCAAGTTTCTTAGAGTAGATTGTACTTTAAAAACTTGATACTATCCGCGTATGATTGAAAACTACAAAGAAGGAAATTTCTTAAAACAAAAAGTCATGTTTTAGAAACTTTTATACTTTAAATGTTGGATATTGATAGATCATTCTAACATTTTCTTTTGAGAAATCTTCATGCTAGGATCCGTTTAAATGACTTCGCATCTAAAGAAAAATAAAGTCAACACCCAAAAGAAGAATCCAAAGTAGTTAATATTTGCTTGTACAAAATACGATTAGGTATTTTAAAATCTCATGAAGTATTTCGCGTCTATGATTTTCAAAAATCATAAAAGGATATATAGCAAAGGTATGTTCTCCTAATTGCAATTAGTTAATCTAAAAACATGATAATTGCTTATAAATAAAATAATGGTATATGATTCTATATTTTATTAAGTAAGTATTATAATGTCCTTGCATATATTTGAAGACTCGTTGATTTGATGTATTATCTCAATGTCACAAAAAGTCGTTCTTCATATTAAACACATCATCAGGAATAGTATTCTTGGTTGATTTTCATACACAAAACTATACACTAGTCATTATACATCTTTACATCGTAAAGAAAACTTGACTAATCAAAAGTTTTGTTTCAGCATTGCTTTCATAAAGATATTGGCATTACATTATTAATCTATGTCAATAAGCCCATATGAAACTTTCCATATCATGATAAAATAGTATTTTGTCATGATTCTTGACTTCCCAGCTTATGACTTATTCGTAAAAAGGGAATCTCGTCAAAAAGAACCTGTAAACATGAAAACCCGTCAAAACCTCGAACCAAAATCAAACCTTAAGTTATAGAGCAAAACCATTGACAAAAATCAAAAATCAAAACTCCCGTGTCAAAGTTATCAAACTCACTTAAACTATTTTTGCTGCTGATATGCCGGACCCCCGCGATTGAACTAGGCGGATCCCTTTTACAAGGGATCCGTGGGAACCGGCACATCTGAAGACAAAATAAGTGCTTGATGATCACTGTAGATTTTTACTTCCAACTTTACTCTTCCACATACGAACATAAAACCTAAATTACTGTTCTTAGGAAATCCTTCTTCATCATTTCGAGGAAAGCAATCACTTGTGTAAGTATTATCTTCACTACATTGTAATTTCCATTCTTTAGTTCCTAATAACACAATTTGTCATCTTGAGAACTTTGGTTCAAGAGGGTTTATCACAATTTGTTATCACATTGTTTTCTAAGATAAACTAATCAAAGAATTAACATTGTTAATACAAATTAAAACTCATTTTGAACTCAATAGAGATGTGTTGAGCAAAAATTGTGATGAACCTCATTAAGGAACTATTCACATAATTGACACCACATTATGGTTTTGGTGTTTAGGATCAATCATGCCAAGCTCTAGGCAACAAGACTGTCAAGATATGGCACACTACATACTAATGTACCATAGAAAGGAAGGTCTTAGCCCCGAAGACCGAAAGTCCTTCAAAATGTTACAAAAGAGGTTGTTTCACGAGGGTCGTGTAGTCGAACCATCATTTCTAAACAATACCGACATCCCCGAAGTCTTTGCAGGAATCAACTTTCAATGTCTTCTAACCATCAACGAACAAATATGCCCCGTATTTGTTCTTGAGTTCTACAAGAGTATTAGGATCATAAGGAATGGGGACAGAACCATCTCAATTGCTTTTATCATCAATGAACACAACTATGTCACACCCCAAATTACTGCTTTTGCGTGGAATGGAATTCACGGGATTGTTGTCATAGCATCACAATCACAGTTATATTGAACGACCTAAAGTGTCGTTTGGAAAATACATCGTTTGATTTAATAAAATAATCGAGTTACAACATAGGTCCCAAAGTTTACAAAGTTTGCGGAAATATAAATATATTACAAGTCCAAACGATGTTTTGAAAGAAAGTGCCATAATGTACAATGTTATAAGTCGACGCCGCGACTCAAAAGGTGGTTCCTAAACCATGTCATGATGATAATGCCTCGATTACACGAAAATACATTGCTAAAACGGTCAACAATAATGTTGGTGAGAAATCATAGGTTTATGTAAATGTTTTATACGACTCACGCAAGTATAGATCGAGCATGACAATCATGTCACGTAAAAATGTTACAATTTCTTTAAGCCTATGACACCAAAGCGAGACTGTTCATAATGTAGGCCCCAAAGAGTGTTTGCGGACAACTCAATAATGTTATTAAATGAAATGCATCCGTATTACTAGTTGGGATTCACCAACCCGGATGGAGGCGTCACCTTCGATAGATCTATCCACTCACCTCGCTTCTAAGATTAACGGTTCATGTTCGGGTAATGGGGACTTTCAATTGGCAAATGCGGTAACTTAAGCAATGTAAATGAATTTAACATACTTGGTATCGTAATAAAATGTTGTGCAATGTATTCTCCCGTAGGTTTGAAATAATGTAAAACTTGTAAAGCGGGCTATGAAAACTCACTTGATAAAGCGGTATGATGACAAGAGTGAGTACTTTGAAGTATAGCGTGATACTTTAATCGGACCTATTACAAATGATATGATATGTAATGAGTTGCAATGTAATGTTATGCATGCATTTAGTATGTTATTTATACCATTTGCGAGTTTTGAAAAATAATACTTATAATCGAAAAATACTCTTTTGACGTCTTGACCATTCTTAAATCACTCTACAAGTATTTATGTCAAAATGTCATCCTACAATGGTTTTGTAATGATTTATTGTGAAATTTTTACTTTTCGTAAGTAAAATAAAGTCGCCGGAAATTTCTTGAAAGTGACAAAATAGCTTGAAAAACTAGTCGTAAAATAGTGTACGTCGAGCGTTGAGAAACGAACTCGACGGTTTTGGAAAGTTGTATCGAAATCTAGAAGTTTCGATTCAGGAGTTTTCGTCATAAAGGTCTCGAACGTAAAGATAATAAGGGTTAAAGATGGTGATTTTGTCTAATTGTTGTGTAAAAAGTGAGTTTCGCCAAGTTTGAGCAACCGTAATTAATTTATTAAAACTCCGCTATACAAGCGGTTGATTGTTTTGAAAATATGCTCGGTGATCTTGATTTTATTAGAAGACATTTCGTTTCAAAAGTTCCACATCATTGATAAAAAGTACCGCTAACATGGTCGTTTTAGTTACCGTAATACTTATCTCGTAAAAATAATATAGTTTTCGAGAAAATAATAGTTCTGACAATTTTATGAAAACGTGCATATCTTCGCTCGTTTCAAATCCGTTTTCACGTATAATACGTCCTTAACCGTATCAAAGTATACTAATATATTTTGACAAGTCGAAATAATTTGTAAAGCTTAGGACTCATTTTGACTCGAATAAACCAAAAACATGTTCTGAATTTTACGAAAATATATATTTAGGTCGTCAAAATTTAAAATTCATAACTTCTTCGTTATAACTCCGTTTTATCCGTTCAAGCTGCCACGGATTCGTTTTAAAGTATATTTTCTAAATATCAAGGCCAAAAGTCGTGCCTACAGTCGGATTTTCCAGAAAATCAAAACAAGGACAGAACATATTTTATACGTGTCGAAAATAGTTTTCTCGTACTAAACCTATTCTAATCCCTTCAAATCAACTCCAAAGCTAGTCTAATCCTACCATACACCTTCTTAGGGTGTCATGGGTTCCTAAACATCATCAAGACCAAAGTATACCAAGGGATAATTATAGGATGACCATATATATATATTTCTAAAATTATGTAAAATGGTATAAACAACACAAATCATGCATGCTTGCTCCAAAAATGAAGAGATACTTATGAAATGAAAAGGAGATATGAAAAATATAAATGATATGCTTACAAGTTAATATGATGAGGTGCAAGGAACAAGGTTTAGCCTAAACACTCTTGGTTTTTATTTCAAAACCATATAAAGAGTGTTATCTAGATTGATTTATCTTGTGCTTGAAAAAAAAATGATGATCCCTTGTGAGCTCTTATGATGGCCGGTTAGGAAGGAGAGAACAAAGAGAGAAGAAGATTTTTGCTAACTCTTGTGAAATATGGAATGAATGAATGAGTAATTCAAGTAAGACTTTGTGTATAAGTATAAATCAAATAAATCAAGAACCATACCATCATTTAATGACACCCTCCCCCTTGGTCGGCCAAGGGGGGAGGAATGTGTCTAAGATATATATATTTTTTTTTTATTATTATGTATATATATATTTACTTGTATAATTTGTAAGAAAGTGTAAGTAAATGTGTAGTTAAATGTAACTTGTAAGGTAAATGGTAGTTTTTAGGTAAAAATAATTTTTAGTAGATCAAAATAAAATGTAATGAGATAATAAAAATTGTAAAATACATTCCTGCGAAATTTGAGTGATATAAAATTTTCGTGTAGTTTTTAAGAAAAGCGCCAGTAATAATATAACTTTAACGATTTATATACAAAATAAATTTAAAACACTAGGTAAACTAAAATATAGTTTTATAAACTAAATATAAGTATAAAAATATACGGGATCATTTTGAAATAACGGATTAAATATTCAAAATAATAACTCACGCGATAACGTTTATTTAATATAAATTTTACGCGGTTGATGTGAAATGAAATGTCGTGAATGAACTAACATGATGCAAATGATGCTAATGAAATGTAGACTACACTTAGTCCATATGAAATGTTCGTGGTGATATGATCATGAATTCGCCGCTAAACCATTAAGGTTACGCGAATTTGGACACGTAAACCTAGTTTACGATAAATGATGAAATAGTGAACTTGAGAAATGACCTGAAATTTCGGGTTGTCACAAACTATACCTTGACCCTTGAAGAGTTTGCTCGGATACTTCGTATACGTCACCAAGGAGTATGTCTATACTTCAATGAATGGTCACTAGCCAACCTTCAAGACATGGTTGATGAGCATCCGGTTTATTCCACACCCCTCCCGGAACCGGCCACAGTGAGAGATACCGTGTTCATTCAAAGAGCCTTCCCATCTCGGGTAACTAGGAAATCAAAAGTCGTCCATAGGGATCCTTTCCAAATGGAACTTTCAGAGATGTTCCCTTTATACAAGAAATGGGAACTAGTTCTTAGGAAGAATGTACTTTGCTTGGTTGGAAACAAGGATCACCCCAACGCATGTCTAGTTTACATGATCTATTGCCTTGTCAACTCAACTCCTTTCAATCTCTCCTACTACATGGTTAAACGGATGGCTAGTGTTTCAAGGACGGACAAGATGGTGCTACCTATGTTATGCTCCTAACTCGCCTAGCTAATTTTGTCGTTGCCCAAGACCCATCTCCCTACACCGATGACCACTTCTTTTGCCACAAAGTCATGGTACCCTTATCCGATGAGAAGACAACGAGGTTCATGGTTGATGGTAAGAGACCTCATCCACCGAAAGACTCATCCGAAGAAAGGGAGGGAGAAGGAAGCAACCCTATAGGCAACTACCAACTTGACCCTATGGCTTACATTGAGCAATTACCGGACATCCCAAGCCAATCTCAAGAGTTTCAAAAAACGAAGGGGATGTTTAAATGTCTTGCCAACTTTCTCATGGGGAAGAAGAAGAAGTAAGCGTGAAGGGTTGAAAGGTGAAGCATGGAGGTGTTGGAGGAGAAGTTTGAATAGGAGGTAAAGTCGAGGACCTTAAATTCGAACAATGTGTTGTAAACATCTTAAACAATATTTCTTTATCTTAGAACTTAGTAGTAGTAGATGGTATGATGAAAAACAAAGACACCCTAACCTAGGAGACCCTAATAGGAATTTTACGACTATTTGACTAATATCAAAAAGTCGGTCTTCCTCAAGATTTGCTTGCCTATATGTCGCTTTTACATACCATACTGGATATACTTTGCTTACATACATGATTGCTTGATGTAGAAACGATTAGGTTTGAAATTTGTTAAAAGGTGCAAATTCTGCAAACATTCTGTGAAGCTACTGGTCAGCAGTTTCCGGATCCCTGGGCTATAACTAGCCAGATCCCTCAAATGAAGGATCTGTGGGATCCGGGTGAACAGATGTGGAAGTTCTACACTCTCACATCTATCCAATATTCCATACCTTATTATACTAGTTAAAAATGTTACTTTAGGATCACTTAAGTCTTCATCAAGCTCAGTTGGTCTCACATTCACTCATAGCTAACTTAGGATCACATTCAAGGTGTTTTTTTTTATTTTTCACTTCTTCAAAACTCACCATATATCCGCTCCAATACTCACACACTGTTTCTCACATCTTAAAACACCTTGCTTGATATTTCTATCAATTTTAGCAAATTAATTTTGGTCATTCTTAACTCAAAATAGGCTAAAAACTAGTTCTTCATTTCTTATGATTTTTAAGGAATTCTCCAAATTTCCTTTGAATTACCATCTGATCCCTAGGATCATTTGACACCCTCAAAATCTTAGTATCGTTTTCAAGCACTCATGTACATACCTAAAAACTCCACTTTCCTATCAAAAACCATCATTAGATAATCTCACTCATTATGGTTGAACATTTAAGTCCTATACCATTTAAGACACCTTAGGTAACTTAAACTCTCAAGTTATATAGGTACTAGACCTTGATAGAACATCATCACTCATTCTCACTACTGTCTGAAGATGGATCCCTAGTTTTTAACTAGACGGATCCCCAAAGCTAGGGATCCGTGGGAACCGGGTCTACAGAACAGCTTAAGTTCACTCTACTCATCAATTTCAAACTCTCTTTGGTAACCTAAACACTTTACCTGGTCTTAAATGACTCCCTAGGTTAGAACAACACTATAGTTGACCTTAGTGCATGCCAAAAACCTTAGTGGTCTAGAATTTAATTCACTAAACCTAATCGCATCCTTTATAAACCAAGTGTGCTTATGCCATCAAACCACCATTCAAACCACCATTCAAATCACCATTCAAAATCAGTAGCTATGACACTCCTTACATCTTACTTTTCACTATGACTAAAGCATCTAGCACAAACTCTTCAACCAAAGGTTCCTCCAAGAAAAATGCTCAAGTTGTTCATGAAATTTCTTCTACCGAGTCTTCACCCGTCAAGGCCTCAAATACTAGAATTCCTCCTCAACAAACTCAACCAGCCAAAGGTAGAAGAACCGCAAGAATTAGTATTCGACCTTTTGGGCTACAAAGACCTTCACCAAACACTACTATACCCTCTAAACCAAACACACCTAGCTCGACCAAAACACCTAAGCCATCATTTCTAGAACCAATATTACACTCCTTCACCACACCTCTTTTACATCCAAACCTTTACTCTTTAGAAGACTCACCACCTAGGACCTCACATTCACCATCCTTCTCTTTAAATAGGGAACCACCTTCACACCAAGACATTGATGATGAAACATCACCAATACCGCATTCCAATCACCTTCACCATCAATTAGTCCATCTTTAGGAACAAAGAATAACCAAAGACCCAACCATATAGATGACTTCCCATCTCCACCACCAAACTATACATCATCACCTTCACTCTTAGTTGAACCACACCCTACGTCACTCAACTCACCTCCACAAATCCCACCATCCTTTGTGGAACCTCCTCAAAACATCCCATCTCCTCCGTCTCCTACTCATGACAATAAATGCTCTAATTGTCAACTCACCCAAGGGTTAGTTCAAGAAGTACGAAATGAGTTGAATTTCATGTTTAATCATCTCCTTGAACGATTCGACCAAATCAACAAATCTACTCGTCCGTATAACTTGGGATTACAAGCACATTGATACTCTTTGTTAGTTTTCAGCACAACTTAGAATTATTAGAAAATGTACTACATGATGTTGTCATTCTCTTAGTTTTAGACTTGTGTACATCATTTCTCTCGTTTTATTGAATGATATTACATGTTGTATGCTATTTGGTTATGAAAATATGTTTAGTGCCATAATCCATAACTTGTTTTGATGTTAACATCACATTTTACATCCACACTGTTGTCATAAGAAAGCAGGTATACGGATCCCTCACTTTTGCCTAGACGGATGATGCATAATTTCGACGGGTTTTACATTTATAGTAACTCGTCTACCTATGGCCTACCTAATGCACTAACGGAAGTGTGCCGGTCGCATGTAGTGAGGAATGGTAAGACCGAGGTCCCAAAATGGTTGATCCCTATTGTCTAATTAATTAAATTTGTCACATAAATAAGTTTTAATGATAGGATTGATAATATTTAAGGTGTCAAGTGATCAATTGGGCCGGTTCTCTCGTAAACAAGCTAATGGGAAATATAGTGATGCAATTCTTAAAACGAGTTCATCCACAAGTGGCAAAAGTCGGTAGACTAATATGGTCAATTCGTCTACCCTATGTTTCTTAGAATCCTCACCAAGATGAACAGGTCACCCGGGATCATTTGGCAATCTAATAGCAGTGATTAAGAGCCGGCGTTTACTATCGCATTAATGGGTTCTAAAAGTCACTAGATTCCTGCTTCAAGTGGGGGTTTAAGACGTCAGGACAACATTTGGTCAGTTAGTCCTAACCTATCAGCAAAGGTTTCCACCGGAGATCAAGCTACTACCCTTGAAAGTCCGGTTGTTTTAGTCCCTAAGCCAAGTCATTAAGTTCCGCTACATGCAAGATTCATAACAATGAGTGCCCGGGCGCTAGCATCTTAGACACTCATCCCTAACTTCTAAAGTTCATCCAAATGGCAGGTGATCAGTTGGTCAATTCTTACCCTTCCCACTCAGTCTACCTACTTAGGGTCAGTTGGTCATTTCTCCTAAGCAACTAGACACTACCGTCATTCAAAACTACCGAAACAAGGGTGGCTACTAACAAACTATGCATGCATACACTAGAAACAATTAATAATAAAAGAAAATCAAAACTAGGCTAACACCTAGTTTCCACATCACCAAAATACCCTAGTGGAATGACAAATAAAACACCATATAAAACAATAAATAAACAAAGACATAACATCAAATAATTAATTGGCCAATAATAAATTAAAAGACAATTAATTAGAGCACAATAAATAAAGATGCACCAACAATTAAATTAGAATCAAAATTATAATTGAATAATCAAAACCAAAATAATTATATGAGTCAGAAAATAATTACATATCGTGCCAAGATAAATGCTATCGATCCTCTAATTGAGTACCGAGGCAAACCCCCGAAGGGTTTACCCTTCGAGAACCAAAAATGTTGCGCCTACTTTTTCTCCTTGTCGTACAACAGGAATAAATATTGTATACCTAATTGATAGGGTTGCACTATTTATACGGGGTCTGTCCCTTGGACCTGCAAACCCTAGTGGGCTCCGGTACTTTTTGACCCCCTTTGTTCTCCCTCTCTCTCCCACATAAGGCTGTGGGTCCCCCTCCACATAGCTGTACCAATTTTTTTTTAATTTAATTGTGTAGTGTTTAGGTATATGTATAGTGTATTTATTTGTGTAGTGTTTTTATATGTACAGTGTTTTTATATGGTGTTTATTTTACGTTACTTTTTATAAACTTTTTTTAAATTTTTTTATAAACTTTTTTTCATAAACTTTTTATAAACTTTTTTTTATAATAGTCAAAATTGACTATTTGCAACATTAGGTCCTTCGACTATTGTTATTTGCATCTTGGTCCTTGGCTCAATTAAACTTTGCCGCATTTAATTAATTACGGCGTAATTAAATTATAATTACGCCATAGCCTTCAAAACTTTGCGCCCAAGTAATTAATTACGGCGTAACTAAATCATCGGGTTACGCTGTAATCCTTCGCCAACACATACTTATCCACTCCGAAATTATCTCTACGGCGTAACTAAATTGTCATGTTACGCCGTAACCTTCAAAATAAAAATTACGGCGTAACCTTAAGAGGAGGTTACGCCGTATTCTTCATTGCTCATATTTATGCTGTAACATTATTAGATAGTTACGGCGTAATCTTCACATAGAATACTCAGGCCCTTGTAATGTGAGTTACGGCGTAGTCACAAGTACCACTTACACCGTAACTTGTCTTCAGAATATATTTCTTGGCCTTTTCTCACATCTTTTCCGCTCCAACGCCTCATTTATCCTGAAATGCAATTATGAGCGAATATGAGCAATTAAGTATCATATTAATACAAATGAGGCCATAAACATGGAATTTGATATATAAAATATCGAGGCTAATTTGATGTTATCAAATATCCCTCACTTGAACTCTACTTATCCTCAAGTAGACCCTTTAAATAATTCTTAAAAAGATGTCTCCCAAGATTAATTGGAAGATATGAGTTTAAAAATCACCTAAGCTATAAAATTTCAAACCGAGCACCTCACGAAAAGGGAATTGAAATCACACTCTCTCTCATAATTCACGTGTTTATTTTTTTTTGTGATCACTCAATTGCTCAGTCATGGCGAGTATTCTATCATAGGCTTGACAAAGATACTAATCTCCACCACTAGAGTCTATAGATGCAGCTATTTTAAAAGGCAATGGTGTTGGGAATTACGGGAAAATGCTGAATCTGCCGAAGGGATTCTGATGAAGCAGAGTGGTTTCTGCTGAAGTTATGGTTCTGCTGAAGTATTGCAGCAGACAACGTGATTCTGCTGATGGTGTGAATCCAAGTAGGACATGCAGGCGCAGTATTATTTAAATATGCTAACCCATCTTTATTCTTGAACTGCCCGAGGTTAGCATGGGTTTTATTGTATTGCTCAAGATTGTTTAGTGTTTACCCATAATATGTATGGGTTAAAACAAATGTTTAGTAGCATGCTTAGTCGTTATTCTAGAAATAGTGTAGAGTTCCTTGTCTATAAAAGGGACGATAATAGTTTGTATTAGATATCAATCAAGAGACTGAAACACAGAGTTTCAGTTAATAAAAAGATCCATAGAGGATCAAAGTGTTCTTAGTTGTTATTGCATGTATTTATATTCCGCTACGATACATGTTATAGAGATTTTCTATTAGTGTGCTTGTGATTACATAAATATAACTAACGATCCTTGAGTGCTCATAAGATCTATCAAGGTCTTGGTCTTAAGCGTTCGTAACAGAATCTAACAAGTGGTATCAGAGCCTCGGGAGAATCTCTTAGATACTAAGAACAATATACCCTTTACACCCATACAACCAAAACTACCTTCACCATGCCTGGAACCGATGATGAAACCGAAGTCACCAACAACAACAACACATCCATGCAGCAACTCAGTCTCTCCAACAGTAATGCTAAGTGTCCTTACCTCAAGAAGAAAGAATACGATTTGTGGACGATGAAGATGCAGAACTGGATTTCCAACATTGATTGGAATCTTTGGGAAATTGTTAAGAAGTGAAACAGTTTGAAGAAAACTGTCTCAGACAAGGATGGTAATCTTACCATTGTTCCTCCCAAGACTGCTGAAGAGATACTGGCTGTGCAAAGAGAGCACAAAGTGAGAACCATCCTTCTTCAGGCTATTCCTGAAGATCATTTGGGTGATTTTCATTTCATGACAGATTCAAATGACATATGGATGGCGCTCAAAGCAAGGTTCGGTGGCAATGAGGAGTCCAGAAGAATGAGGAAGTCCATGCTGAGACAACAATTTCAAGACTTTCAAATCTCAGAACAAGAAGGAATCCACAAGGGATATGACAGGTTCCACAAGATTTTGAGTCAGTTGAATCAGCTAAATTCAAAACCAGATAATGAGGACTGCAATTCAAAGTTCTTACGATCTCTACCTCCATCATGGTTGCATGTAAGCATTGCCCTCAAGGCTAAAGGTGGGCTGGACATGCTCACTTTTGATGAACTATACAACATACTTAAAGCTCTTGAGCCTGATGTTAGAAGTCCCTTTCGTGCATCCACTCCTAGTCATACAACCTTTGTTGGGGCATCTCCCTCCAATATGATGATACATGCTCCAAGTCCAACTTACTTACCAGCATCATCTTCTTACACACCCACTCCATCAAGCTCTCAAGTTAATGGTAGCAGTGTGTTGTAAGATGTTCTTCATTCATTTGTAGCTGACTATGATAATCAGCAGCATCTTGCCTATGAAGATTTTAAGCAATGGACCCACGATATGGAGAGATGAAGTTGAAGTGGCGGTGGCCATGCTTTCGATTGATATCAAAGATTTGAGCGAAGTCCGGAAGGAAGTTTGGCTTTGAGGGAAGAGATCCATTTCGTTTTGTGAAGAAAAGTCAAGTGCTTTACTTGTCACCGGATGGGTCACTTCTCGAGGAATGCAAGGATAGGAAGACTGGAGATGGAGCTAGATATACTTCCTATCAGCAGAATCAAAAGGAAGCTGAAACTTCAAAGACTGGAAACTCTGCAGCTCTTGTCACCATGGATGATCAAGTCAACTGGATGGTGCATGAACCTGTGAATAAGGAAGCTGCTAATACTGAGAATGTTGGATTGGTGGCTGGATGTACTTCAAAGGATAGGCATGATCATTTTGCCTTGATGGGCCTCTCTCAGGTACACAACCTCTCTCAGGTACACAACTGTGTTTTTGGTTGTAGTGAACGATACAATGAACTTAAGGAAGCATATGATACTATGAAATCTGAATATAATGAATGCTATGTTGATAATGAAGCTCATAAACTTGCATTAAAAAACATTAGAAAGACAAAAGGTATGGTTTCAAAAGAATCAGATTGCTTATGAAGATAAAATAAGGGTGCTAAAAATTGATTTAGATTGTGCTGAAATTACTTTAGGACGCATTGAGAAATAAAAAGCTGATGCAATTTCTGAAAACAAAGTACTCAAAGAGAAACTAGATGAGGAAATTGCTAGACATAATCAATGGTTAATATCAGGTGACAATCTAGCTAGAGAAATCTATAACAGTCAATCAGTGACCTCTGGATTAAGTTTAGGTTTTCAAAAGTATGTAGGATTAGAAGCTAGGAATGATGGGCGTAAATCTACACCAGCAGGCTTAGCTAATTTTAAAAAGGAAGGTGAATTACATGTTGTCCCTGGACCTCTTAGAGGAGAACACATGCCCATTGACTTGTCCATTACTGTTGACTTTGATGGATCACACCACTTGTATGGCAAAAAGTCAAAAGACTTGCCAGACCCTGATTCTGCATCTAATGATTTTGTCTCTTGCTCTGACAGTGACAAATCTTCTGATGAAGAATCTACTTCTTATGCCAGTTGTGATTCAAGTGATAAGTTAGACATACCCAAGCCCTCACCCGAGCCTTCACCCAAGACTACCTACAAGCCTTCTAGATTTGCTTCTGAGGAGTCATCCTCCAAGGCTGTTTCCTCTGAAGACTTGTCTTTTAAATCTTTGCATAATAATAATGTTAAAAACAATCCCTGTAATGTTTCTGATTTGAATGCTTCTACCTGTACTAGAACATCTTCTAATTTGAATAAATCATCTAAAAAGAAGACATGTTTTGTTTGTGGAAGCAAATTTCATTTGATTAAGGATTGTGATTTTTATGAGCAAAGAATGGGTGTATGTGCTAATCAACAGAAATCTAGACAAATGTGGACTAATGTTAATGCTATACCACCTTATGTTCCATAAGCAACTTATTCATCTCCTGCTTTTTCTTGGAGAAACTCAGTTGCTAGACCATATGTACAACCAACTAGTTCATATTTTACACATGGTTATTGGCCTGGATATGTTGACTCTACGTATGCTGGGATGGGATATGGGAATACTGCTGTGAAGCGCTCAGCAGGTTGTTCTTGGACTAACAAGGGACCTAATCATCAATGGAGGACCAAGAACAATGGTGGATCCTCTAAATCTTCATGGCCTAAACCAATGATCCACAAGGCAGATTCAAGTCAGTAATGACTTGAACCTCCATAGAGTACTAATTGTTTGTATATATTTTTTGTTGTTTGTAGGATCATCCCCTTAAGCACAAAGATATTAGCATTGTTGATAGTGGTTGTTCAAGAAGCATGTCAGGAAACAGAGATATGATGCATAACTTCATACCCATAGAAGGAGGAGGCAATGTGACTTTTGGTAGAAGTGATGGTAGAATCACTGGGAAAGGCACCATCAAAACACCTCATCTGGATTTTGAGAATGTGTACTACGTAAGGGAGCTGCAACACTTCAACTTGTTCTCGATCTCACAAATTTGTGACACCAAGAACAAAGTACTCTTCTCGAGAATGAATGTCTTGTCCGTCTAAAGACTTCAAACCTCAAGAAGATACTTCAATTCGCTAAAGTTCCTCGAACTCACAATTTATACACATTCAACCTCAATGAAGTTCAACCGGTGACCTTACTTGTTTGGTGGCTAAAGATCCCGGATGAGTCTACTAAATGGCATAGGAGGATGGCTCATGTGAATTTCAAGACCATAAACAAGCTCTCTAAAGCGGGTCTTGTTGAAGGTCTTCCTCCAAAGTTTTCACCAATGATCATAAGCATGTTGCTCGCAAAGGAAAGCAACATAGAGCCTCATACAAAAGTCATACTACTGTGAGCATTATTTCGAACCTCTTGATTCTTGAACATGGATCTCTTTGGTCCAACTCAAGTCGAGCATCGATCACAAGTATTTTGTGCGGTTATCACTGATGGCTACAGCAGATTTTGTTGGGTATTCTTTCTAAGGACTAAAGATGAAACATCTCCAGTTCTGACAGATTTCATTACCCTTGTTGAAAATCAGTTGAACAAAAAGGCTAAAGGTATTCGGTGTGATAATGGGACAGAGTTCAAGAATGTTATTCTTATAGAACTCTATAGGTCTAAAGGCATAAAAAGGGACTATAGCACTCCAAGAACCCCACAACAAAATGGGGTAGCTGAAAGAAAGAATAGGACCCTTATAGAGGCTGCAAGATCAATGCTTGCAGACTCTAAATTACCCACTAAGTTTTGATCAAGGCGGTTGGCATGACTTGCTATGTCTTTGACAGTTTCCATCACTAGACCTCATCTTAAAACACCATATGAACTTCTCTTTGGGAAGGTTCCAGTTATTCACTACCTCAAACCTTTTGGTTGTCAAGTGACCATTCTGAATACCAGTGATCCATTGGGTAAATTTGATGGGAAGGCTGATGATGGTTATATCGTGGGCTATTCAGCTCATAGTAAAGGCGTCTGAGGGTATACAATTTGTGCGCTAGAAGGATAGAGGAGACTTTGGACCCGAGATTTCTAGAAGACAAGCCTAATGTTCAGAGCGGGGTCATGTGTGGTCTTTTGACCTTGACTATGGCGATTATTTGGGTTATTCTAGACATGTGGCTAACCAAAATCACGGTACTCAAGAGTCTCCCACTAACAGTGCAGGTACATTGGATGCTGACTCTGATAGTGAGTTTGAAGATGATGAACAGACTATACTTGTGCCTTCTTTCTCCCCTAACTATGTTGCAGGTACCACCTCCAAAGATACTGTTGAAGAGAATAAAGATGAGTCACATTATGCTGAAGATCTTGCTAGGCTTCAGACACAGGAGTATGCAGCTAATCTTGAAGCAGAGAAGCTGAAAGAGGAGGATGCAAGAGAAGCTGTCTGTGGAAACCATGTTTCCCCTGAAGGCAATACCCTGAAGGCCAACCTAATTTAGGCCTTTGATACCCAAAAGAGTCTCCTTTTAAGTTGGAAGCATACAGTGATAGTGATTATCTTGGTGCAAATCGGATAGGGATCCACAACTAGAGGTTGCCAATTCCTTGGAAAGAGGTTGATTTCTTGGCGGTGCAAGAAACAAACCATTGTGGCTACCTCATCTCAAGGCAGTATGTTCTTTGCTGCAAATTCTTGTAGACGAGGTTCTTTGGATTCAAAATCAATTGTTGGATTATGGGTATAATTTCATGAACACAACAATTTTATTGATAATCAAAGTACCATATGCATTGTTAAAAATCTAGTTTTTCACAATCGAACTAAACACATTGAAATCAGGCACCACTTTATAAGAGATGCATATGAAAAACATTTGATAAAAGTGGCTAAAATTCACACAGATGACAATGTGGCGGATCTGTTAACAAAGGATTTTGATGGACCAAGGTTTCAACACCTTGTGGTCAATATTGGGATGCTTAACCCTTAACTGAATAGTTTGAGGGGAGGCATAGGCCTCAGGGGAGGCATATGCCTCAGGGGAGGATTGTTGCAAACTTTGTATAGTTTTGTGTATATTTTTGTTTACTAACACTAACATGCTAATGTAATTTAGTTTGTTTGTCTTTGTTTGGTTTGTTTGTTTCTCTCTGTCTGTTTGTTTTGCAGAGTTTACAGATTGCTTATATAAGTTGAAGTCCACCAAGATTGGTCGAAAATGGTCAAGAAAGCTTAAAAGCTTGTTTCTACTGAAATCAAAGTACTGAAATGAACAAAGTATTTCTACTGAAGACAAGTTCTGAAGTTAAAATAGTTCATTCATTCAAGATAGAGCTTACAGCTTACAACTTTCAACCAACTTCAAAAGGAAATACAAGATTCATAGCTATACATGATATACTAAACCTAATCTAGCGCATATCTTCTATTCCATCAGCTGTTGGATATTCATTATTGCTCATATCTTCCATTACAGCTGTTGGATATGCATGACCATGTCTTGCATAACCACCCATTCCTTCTATCTTGATGGCTGGATATGCATGACCAATACGACGAAGAAGCTAAGGATCAAAATGGAAAGGATGGATTGATGAAAACGTAGATGATGAAGATGAATACAGCAGATGGATGTGTGATAGCTCATTGTCCTTTGTGCTTCATCTGCTGGTTTCACCAAAAAGCAATCAATCCATCTTCCTATAGCCCTTCTCTTATACGATATGTGAAGATGCACCAAACCATGGCGCAGGAAGAGCGAACACCACCTGTTTAGGTGGAGGCGCTGGAGGTTGGGAGTAAAATGTTATCTCAGTAGTGGGTTCCTCAGAGTCATCAGAAGACTCACTTGGATCCACTGCACTATCATCTTCAGAAGAAGGGAGTAAGGGTGAGTTTCTTGGTTGTGGTGGTTGTGGAGGTATATATAGTCTCCAAAGGCTAGTATCATCTTCTGATGATGATGATGATGAAGATGAGGTTGGATTTACAACCTCTGGTTTGGCATTCATGGCTAATTTTGGTTGATTGGGGTTTGTGATGAATTTAGGGTTTGTGATGAAATTTTGGGGTGAATTGATGAAGAGTTAAGTGTGCATTGGGATCATTTTATAGACGGGTTCGAGGTTTAATGTAATTTAATGTGAGTTAGGTGGCACAGTAACTCTCTAGATACTTACCGAAGATATCCTTATCTTGGGTGGTTTCTGCTGAAGTGTATAACTTCAGCAGATTGACCATGTGATTCTGCTGAAGTGTTACACTATCTTTGGTCAAGTTGAATACACGTAAGCAATAGTCAACCAAAAGTTCCGATACTTTTTGACTATATTTTGGGCAACTTCCACCAAACCATCACTCACATTTCCTTACTTCAAAATAAACCGATTCCCTCTTTTCTTCACTCCAAAACACTTACAGTTACGAGAAACATAACCCTAAAATCTCAATTCATCACATGGCACTTGAATTTAAGAAGGATCACAACAAAGTTGCTTTTCTGGGAAAAGCTAAAGATGATGAGTTGTATGAACCTATGGTAGAGTTCTTGAAAAGGTCCAAGATTCAATATGCTCTAACGCATTCTCCAAATGCAATATATGAATCGTTGGTTACTCAGTTCTGGGCAACTGCTGAACAACGAAGTGAAACAGAGATTGTTGCTGTGATTGACGGAACAGAGCATGTGGTGACAGAGGAGCTGATAAGAAGAAAGCTTCGCTTGGATGATGAGAATTGTGTTTATCACTCCAATCAGGTGGATATTCTTGCTGGACTAAGAGCTGTTGGATATCAAGGCACAAGGACAGATATTTGGTTGAAGAATCAGTTTTGTCCAATGTGGAAGTTCTTGGTTCACACATTGCTTCAGTGTGTAAGCAACAAATCAGGAGCGTGGGATCAATTCTCTACCCAATTGGGATGCGGTATTGTGTGTCTGTCTCAAGGGTTAACTTATAATTTTTCTAAGTATATATTTGATAACATGGTTGAGAATATTCAAAGGAAAAAGCATAAATTTTTAATGTACCCTAGGTTTTTGCAAATGATATTCGACATCAGTACCCAAGCCCAATCCTTTTATCCCATAGGAACTTTAAGCACTAAATTGTTTGCCTCAATGAGAACTAAATATGAGGGGGCACATCATCCCTTGCTTGCAGCCATGTTGCCTCAAGGCAATGAGGCTGCTGATGAGGAGAATGCTGCTAATGTCCCATCTTCTTCAATTGTTGCTGCTGATGGTAATCCATCAGTTAACATTGATGAGGGACCCTCATCAACTGCTGAAGCAACTCATGTTGCTCCTGACCAGCCTCCACCAACACCAACACCTTCACTTTGTCCTAGTCCACCACCCACACAGGTTCCTCTTGGTGAGGTTGAGTCTGAACTCGATAGAATTCCCACACCTAGTCCAATTAGAGTACCTTCTAATGAAGATACTCTTAATACTGAGCATGACCTTGTTTCTCCTGAAAGGTCCAATAAAGCTCCCATTTCCACTGAGCAATCAGGTGGTAGAGCTGAGGACCCAATTACTCTTACATCAGTCTATGCTCTTGTGAACAGGTACGCAGCTGAAGTGGCAGATCTCAAAAAGGAGCTTGCACAGACAAAATCTTCTCTTGGTGAGGAGATAGTGGAGTTGAGAAATAAAGTTAAGAGCTTAGAAGAACAACTTGGGCATCAGTCCAAAAAGAAGCTTATGGTTTCCTCTGATGAGGAGGAAGAGGTCTCTCAGTTTGGGCCACTTAACATGTTAGCAGATGTGGTTCAGGAGACAGTTGTTGCTTCACCAATGGTGGAGACGTCTTCAAAGCTCAAGGAAGCTGTTCGATATAATAGAAGTAGGAAAAGAGCTTATTTGAGTAAGGTTTCTTCTGAAGCTTCAAAGGAACCTGGTGTTGGCAATGATGCATCTGCTGATGTTCATATGGAATATGTGGGTTCTGCACCTATTCAAACTTCATCTACTCAGGAACCAACAGGTCCTCCACCTTCAACAGATGACCAAGTAGTGTTTCATGCTGGAAGAAGTTATGATTTAGATCCTGCAACTGATGTCATTTCCACTCCAGTTGAAGATCTGCATCAACCTATTTCTCCTTATGTTAACTTGGGTACTTCTTCTGAAGTTCCTATTGTTGACATTACTGATGATGATTGTGCTAAGGAGCCTAGCTTGGTCCTGACCTCTTAACCGAACAGGAAAGGCAAGAACAAGAAAGAAGATTTGCTGAGTTTGCAGATTTGAGGAAAAGTGAAGTTTTAGCTAAACAAATTGAAGCTCAGCCTACTTCAACTTTGCCCCCTGAGAGACGAAGAAAATTGGATGATTTAGCTACTCAGATGCCTGCTGCACAATGGGATGTTCTTGCTCAACAAGCCGCTTCAGATCCTGATCTTGCTCAAAGTATTTTGGGAGCAAATTTTAATAGTGAAGATTTTGTGGCTCAAATACTTGCTACCTCCAAAACAAAAGTAACTTTGCTTTTGGAATAATTATCTACTGTACCTAATAGAAGGCTTGGAACAAACTTCCATGTCATTCATCTTCTTCACCGGTTATACTCCGATCTCCGGCGAGATTCTCTTTCATTTTTCTATTTTTCTTCTTCCACATTGTTGGATCCAAGCTTTTAAGGTGGTTCCTTATGTTTTTCCAAGGTGGTTCTTCCAAGAAAAACACTATAGCGCTTGTGAAAGGAAAAAAAATCAAGTTGGTTCCCTGGGCACCATCTAAGTGTACATAGATCCGCCTCTGACTTCATTTCCACCCATCAAACCACCATTTGGTACCAAAAAAACATTACTCTGGCTTTCCTTACAATGGATGTCTTCAGCTTCCTCAAATTTTAGCGTAATACTGGCATTGATGACCCCATGAACCAACCTGAATCTTTCACCCTTTACTCATTTTAAAAGGCATGCCTTAATGAAAAGCACATGATAGTTTCATGCTGATTTCATGTTCAATCAATGGTTTGTCTCCAAAGAGAGATTTGTTGCTAGATATGATATGATTCATTAAGAGATTTGAGGAAAGCCAATTTAGGAAAGATTTTGCAGGTAGAAAATAAGAAACAAAATATTTCGATAAGGTTTTTGCCATCTCGAAAAAAAGAAACAATTTTTTTTTTAAATATCATTGTGGTGCATTCCATGTAAGAACCATTTATGGTAGAGGTGTCAGTTTTGACCCATTTACTTAGACACGGCTCGATTTGGATTATGTCTTATCATTGTCGAGCGGAATACTTCACGTTCTAAGAAACGACTCAAAATCATCTCAAAGTGTATTTCTAATGTGTACAACAACCTCAATCGCGTCATATAAAAAATCAGATTCTTAATCATATCCAAGACACTACTTATTAAAAAAATGATCAATGATTTATGGACTATCATTACATATTAAACCATCTTTTTTCTTAAATTCTGTTATTTAGGATGATATCATTGGCTTATTATAATTTGTTTTCTCTTTCCAGTTGGAAGGAGGGGTATCACATCTTCCGTTGACCGACTAATCTATGTGAGCAACGCCTCTTATGCCAACTGAATGGAAAGAGAAACTAGAAATAGCAAATAGCATCGATGTTGCATCACATTCGAATCAAAACAAAGATGTCATTTTATTGGATGTGAGAAATGGTAATCTAAAAGTTACACATATGTACATCATCTCAATAGTACTGCAACTTCTTACAAATAAATATTTCTTCATGAGATTATGAAACATAATACCTACTATGGGTTGACCAATACAGGTTATGAATGGGATATTAGTCACTTTTATAGGGCCCAACGACCAAATGTTGATTGTTTTAGAAGCACCACATTTGGGCTATCTGAATCAGAGGTATAACTTACTCGATGTTTATTTCAGATTCACCGTTTACAATATATCGACTTTATTCAAGGTATTTAGATAACATGCATATTTTAGTATACAACTTTCAAATCATTGAATCTCTCTTATGTTTATTTATCTGAAACAGGACACTACAGATTCTTTAGCTAATGTTAATAAAGAAACTACTGAGATATTAATGTATTGCACCGGAGGTATTCGTTGCGATGTATATTCTACTATACCTAGGTACCACTCTAAGCCTTTTTTATGCATTTGTTTCTACTAAATTTCAACCACGACTAATCAAAAGTGAGATGTATTATATTTATACTTGAGTTCGGAAAACGGACAAGTTAGGTTACGGATCAAAAGGACTTATTTAAAAATTGAAGATTTTATTTTACCCATTTTAAGGACAATATATGTAAGTTTTTTAGTTTTAAATTTTGACTCGTTTGAATATGATTTTTGCAATAACAAACCCAAAAGATTAACAAATATCTCAAATCGTCCCCGTTTCATTTATTTGGCCCAAAGTTACCCATCCAGTTTACATGAATTATATACTTGATATTACCTCTTTGTATTATATATGTGTGAATGAGCTTATAACCCATTGCTTATATTTTTTCATAGACAGCAGGGTTACGAAAATCTGTATACGCTAAGAGGAGGAATTACACATTATCTCGAGTGTGAAAGTCCTGTTAATTAGATTGGAAATCTTTTCGTTTTTGACGCACGACTCTCTCTTCCACCTTCTTCGGTTAAGAATGATGCTACGGATGATGAAAGCATAGCAGAGAAAGTTCATGATAACACTACCGTGTTTGCAAAGTGTTATATTTGTGCTTCACAAGTCTCGAGCTAAGGCATCGAAATTGTGCAACTGGGTGCAACTTACTATACTTGTAAGTATCTAAAGAACTTATAGCATTTTTAATAAATGTTTGAATTAGTTCATTTACTCCAGTTCACATGTTCCTTTAATTGCATTCCAACTCATATCTTAGTTCCATATCGCTATGGGTTCGATTCACATCGAAATAGTTATAAAGCTATAACACCCGTGAAAGACACGACTTAAAATCATTGAAATTTGAACTTTTACTAAAACGACCCAACTTTAACGGTCATCATGTCACTCTTTTGACCATTGACAAAATCGTAAATATTCGGACTTGAGACTATTTTTAATTGAAACTAGACTTAATTACTTTTAAAACGATAGGTGGCGCGACTTCTAACGAGCCACGGTTGATTTTCTAAAAATAAAGAAAATGACCAAAACTAGAAAACCCCTCTTGTGCACTAAGGAACCTGAATTGCACTAAGGACCTCTCATGTACACTATTACTCTTGTGCACTAAAGAATCGTAAAGTGCACTAAGCACCTCCTCATGTGCACTATTACCTTGTTGTGCACTAAAAAACCTTAAAGTGCACTAAGCACATCCTTATGTGCACTATCACCTTTATATGCACTAAAAAACCCTGAAGTGCACTAAGGACCCCCCTAATGTGCACTATTTTCTCAAAATGACCCGTAACACCTTTTAACATAAAATCAACACTTTAAACCTATATTTAAATACATGAAATCCACATTTAAATAAAAATATTCCATATACATTGTTTCTCGAAATTCTTGACTGTTTAAACCAAAATGGATTAAAATGGACCTTGTCTCAAACACCACTTTTCTCGCATAACTATTTTGTGCACTTTTAACCCATTTTCGAAAAACAACCTCTATAACATGACATAACACCAAAACTTCCAAAATTTACAATTACATTATAAATATCATTTCCAATCAAAACATTTGCCATTTGACCTTGAATACCACTTTTCAATTTAACGGGTTTTATACCAAACTCCGTTTGACTGTTACATTAAATTCAACTTATACCACTTTCATATTAACTCAAACCCTCCGAAATCATTAACTTAACTTAATGAATCGTATTTATTATCATTAACCCGTTTACAACCCAAAATGGGTATAAATAGACATTGTACCAAACGCCCTTTAAACAAGACTACAAATACTTTAACCATACTTGACGGACCTTTGATGATTCAATTACATTCAACGACTATGACATTCACTTTGACACTTGACAACATGTTTACAAAACCTTTTAAACTCTCGTGGGTACAACATTGACTTGAGGTCGATATCTACCTAAGCTCCTACTTTCTTACCAATCTTCTAACTTCCTTCTAGCAATCAAAAAGCATTAATCCATTGCTTACCCTTGCTTTCGATTTATTTAAACGAACCAGACACTTATTATGAACATGTATCTAGGATAAGTATATATTTTAGAAGTAAGTCATGTAATTTAAATGTAAATATATCAATTTGGAAATTATGATTTCTCTAAGAAAATTGAAAATAAGACAAATGATTGAAAAAAATATAATACTAGCTATCATTCGTTTTTAGGCTAGCGGACAAAGTTTTTGCTTTTGAGTACAATTTTATGTTTTTGAATCTTTTATTGGTACTGAAAACTTGTGATGACTATTTTGCCTTATGAATTTGCGAAAATTGCATCCATCGTCCTTACGAAAACTTGTAATGACTATTTCGCCATGTTTCATACGTTTTCTTACATTTTCGTCCGTTTTACATCGTTTGGGTGCATTTATATACGCTTTCATCCATTCTAAAACATTTTCGTTCGTTTTCTTACGTTTTGGTGCGTTTTTATACGTTTTCATCGGTTTTTATACGTTTTCGTCCATTTTCTTATGTTTTCATACATTTTTATCCGTTATCATCCGTTTTTATACGTTTTCATCCGTTTTTATATGTTTTCTTCCGTTTTAATAGGTTTTCTTACGTCTTTCTCATTTTTTCGTATGTTTATATATATTTTCATCCGTTTTTATCAGGTCCGTTTTAATACGGTTGTTTTATCGGTTTTTATCCGTTTTATGTTTTCGTCCATTTTCTTACGTTTTTATACGTTTTCGTCCATATTTTTTCATTTTCGTCGATCTTATCGTTTTCATCTATTTTATCAGTTTTGATCCGTTTTTATACGTTTTCGTCCGTTTTCATACGTTTTCATTCGTCTTTATATATTTTCTTAAGATTTTAGCCGTTTTATATTTTTCGTCCATTTTATTCATTTCATACGTTTTATCGTTTTATTTATCACTTTTGTCCAATTTATCGTTTGTCTGTTTCATACATTTTCATCCGTTTTATACGCTTTTATGCGTTTTCATCCGTTCTCATCGGTTTTGGTCCGTTTTATACGATTACAAAGCGTGTAAAACGCATAAAACATATGAACACATAAATACGTACAAAAATGTATAAAGTAGATGATAACATATAAAAATAGACGAAAACGTACAAAAACGAAGGAAAACTTATATAATCGTATAAAACAGATGAAAACACATAAAACCGACAAACTAATAAAAATGGATGAAAACGTACAAAAACGGATGAAATCGTATAAAAACGAATGCAAACGTATAAAATAAACTGATAAAAACGGACGAAAACATATTAAACGAATAAAATGGACGAAAACGATAAAAGCGTAAAACGGATGAAACGTATAAAATAGACAAAAGCGATGATAACGATAAAAACGGACGAAAACTTACAAAAACGAATAAAATGGATGAAAAGTATAAAAGCGTATAATAACGGACAAAAATGATAAAGCGAACAAAAGCGATAAATCAGGATGAAAATATATAAAAGCGGATGAAAACGTATAAAACATACAAAACCATACAAAATTGTATAAGAACATATGAAAGCAGATAAAAGCGTAAGAAAAAGAATGAAAAGGTATAAAATAGATGAAAACGTATAAAAGCAGTGAAAATGTTTAAAACGATATATGTCGATAAAATGTGACGAAAATGTATAAAATGAACGAAAACAGATCAAACGAACGAAAGCGTAAGAAAACGGGTGGAAAAAGAACAAAACAAGTAAAGCGGATGAAAACGCATAAAACCGAGCGAATCTCGATAAAAAGGATGAAAGCGTATAAAACGAGCGAAAACTAATAAAAGCGGATGAAAGCGATAAAAGCGAGCGAAATGTATAAAGTATATAAGCGGATAAAAGCGGACTAAAACAAAGCGGATAATAACGATGAAGACGTATAAAACCGTATAATACGGACGAAAGCGTATAAGGAATGAATAAAAAAAAATTAGGGACCGTGGATGCAAATTTCTCCAAATGACGAGGACCATTTATATAATTTATCAGTAAGGACGATGGATCGAATTTTCGCTAACCTCAAAGTTTATATGAATTTGAAAGAGTAAAATTATCATCACTAGTCATCCCTACAAAAGATTAAAAACAAAAGATATACTCAAAAGAAAAAATTTGTTCATTATCTTAAAACAAATGATAACAAATTTGATACTTTTATCAATCAAATTTTCTTTGAAAATAAAAATACGCGTATCCAAAGTTGTAGAGCAAGGAGTTAGCTCGTTGGGCCCTAATGATGCCTCGTCCTATTACCTCAACACATTATTTCGTCCCATATTTTTATTAGGACTACTGAATTATATATGAGATGTCCGTGATTTTTATACATAAGATCAAAAATATACTAGAAATTAATCCCATATTCAAGCGAGGTATATGCATGGTTTTAAAAGCGTGTAAAAACATGGCGTAAAGTCAGAAGTGGCGTCACAGATCACGTTATGTCTCTTGATGTCGCGTTTTTTCGATTCGATATATATGAAATATAATATAAATATATAAATATTTTTATATTTTACGCCGACTTACGCCACGCTTTATAAACGCAAAGTTTCACCTTAAAAGTGTGAGATTTGGTCGCCTGCCATGAACGTTACGCTCCCGCTATTTATAGCGCTTAGATATAAGGTTCACACTTCACATGGCACCACTTTTGTACAATAGAGCCTACACTATGCCAAATAAATAGCCAAAAGGGTAAATTTTATAAATAAGAAAAACAAAAATGTATATAATGAGATAATATGCCATCCTTGTGTATCGCTACTAATGTGTGTGGTATACGGTGAACCATATTTGTTGTCGTGCAACTTTTAAATGCATTTCTTTTATCAACATGACCTAGCGAGCTAGATTGGATATGATCCAGCTTAGTTATTTTTTTTTTTTTTTTTTTTTTTTTTCTATTTTTTTATTATCATTTTTTTGTTACTAGCTTCAAGTTTGAATCTTGATGCAGCTTCTGCTTAGCAGCTACCTCGTGATCATTAGCACCTGACTTTGATACGATAAAGATTAACAATCTTATATCCATATCATGCTTTAAAATATGCAGAGGCATAGCTAGAAGTTTTAGTTAACTGGAGCCGTTATATCTAACGCAAAAGTCATCATGATAAATATCGTATCAAAAGTTAATCTATAGTGATGTATTTCATTATTTAACTTATTCATTTATTCATTTATGAATTTTGTAAACATGTTTATAAAATAAAGAAGGCTGAATGTAAAAGAATTGTAATCTAAATAACTAATAAATAAAATAAATTGATTAGCGGTAACTCAACGTCAACTGGTAACCCTACTAGCTCTGTTTTCGTAGAATATCAACTATGAAGTCTAAAATAAAGATTAAACAATTAGGGTTTCTAGAAATAGCTTCAGCCATCAAAAGAGACTCGCATATAGTCGTTTCCACTAACAACAATAAATAAATAAAGAGAATAATGGGGACTAAACTTGAAACAATTTTAGGTCTAAAACGCATGTCATCATTTTAATGGTTGTAAAATAAGTAAGTCTTTGTAACCATTAAGATGATGCCACTTGTTTTTAAGCCTAAAATTAGGCCTAAGTTTAGGTCTTTTTATCATTTCTCATAAATAAAATTATCCTATATACCTTTATTTAACTAAAATAATATCATCATTTCTCAATACGATGAATAATACACAAACACAAAATTACTCAAAAGACCAAAGCATATGTAGCTATGTACGTACTAATTAAGTTTTACCCATATTAACGGCAAGAAATGTTTCTAAGCACTCTACTTGCAATCACAAGGTCCATAGTACAATCCATATTAACATGCTTATACTTTCTGAAGACGACTAGTATCTTAAACTTTCCGGTTAATCTCGACCTGGTCCTCAAAGGCAAAACACCAACGTTCAAATCATTTCAGTAACTCAGTCGACGAAGTAACATTCGACGAAGACAATATCACAGGAACAACAAACTTCCTCGTATCTCTAGCTTTCACGTTTTCATTATAAACATTCCCCTCGCCAACTTTTCGGTCTTGATAGTAGTACTCAACTGTCGTGCTACGATACCTAAAACGTCGAAAATTTGTGTTTTTGATACCGAATTCTGTGTTCATTTGTATATCGAATGAAGCGTTTGTTGTTGAGTTTACGATGTTGAAGGTTCCAAAAGTGGCGGACCTGACACGAAACTTAGGAGTACGGAATCTGCCTGCGGTTAAAGAGAATAAGAGAAGGATTGCTGCGATGCATGTTGTGATTATGACTATAGACATGAGGCAACGACGTCGTCTTTTACGACGGGCTTCGTTTGCGACGAAAGATAGGTCTTGATCGTTGACATGGCCGTACGGATTGGTTGGAACCATTTTTTTTACGTGTATGGTGTAAGGAAATATTTGGTTTTGTGAATTGTTATGAAGGAATTAATACTAGGAATTGAAATGGTTATATAATGGTGATATGACGAGACTTATATAAATAAATTGGTGTTAGCGTTTGATTTTGTTGACTATATATTTTTATTATGCTCTAGATACTTTGAAATTTCTTTGGCTTTTTATTCTAACACGTTTGATCGATATTTTCTTTCTTTCTTTTCATCTCTTTGAAAGTTAACGAAATTGTTGCGAATCTAGATTTATATACACGTTTTCTTCGTTCAAATATGATTAGTTATTAATCTATATCTCTCCGTCTATAATAATTGTCAGGTTTCTTTTTAAGTTTTCTTGTTGTTTTGACCACTAATATTTTTATTTGTGTTATATAATATTTGATAAAAATTATACCAAATGAAAATACATTTAAAACTCAATCTATTCATATATTTTTATCAAGTATTATATTATACAAATAAAATATTTATGGTCAAAGTTTAATAAAAAAGACTTGAAAAGTCAAAATGACAATTATTATGAACGGATAATATATGATGATAGAGTTTATGTTTTAACGTTTTCAATTCTAATATGTAGGCGTGCCGTATCTCCGTCAAGAAAAAATATCTTTAAACTTTTTGATTGATCTTTTGGAAGATCTACAAAACAATTTGGTTTGGATAGGTTGGAAGGAAACGTGTGTGTGAATCTAACCGGGGTTTCTCATCTCGTGTGTTTGAAGAGAGAGTTTTGATGGAATAGATTCTTTGAAAGTAGCGCCGTATAAAATAATAAAACACGAAAAGCATACATTGATCTTGGCTAGACTAAACTAAAGTGTGTATATTTTTAAAATTATATTCACTCATGAAAATATATTTTAGCGACAACGGTCTATATCGATTCATATATTAAATGATAAAATAATATTATGTGACATTTTTTTTTTGTCAAAACTTATACGTGGACTATAGAAAATATAGAATAGTTGATCTAACCAAAAGTTGACAACTTCAATTACACGGTAGTTCTAGAAAGGTTGGGATAAAAAATATCAACATTGGCGGAAAGTTCTATGGATAATGTAAAACTACTTTTTCTTATGTGTTAAACAATCTAACGTTTTGTTTTCACATGTATTTAGTAAAGCATTCGATTGTGATATTAAGTGTAAAATATTTGGCTTGAAAATAGTAGTTAAATTCTTGAATCACTATCAAATTTAAGGTTGTGGTGTTAAGGTTGGAGCTTAAACTGAGGTTAGGGTTGTGGTTAGGGTTAGGGTTTATATTATAAGTCAAAAGTTGAAGCTTATATTTTTATAAAAATATTTGATATATTAATTGAAGGTGGAGCTTATTAATATAAAATTGCATAAAAGTACATAAAACTAAATTCAAATATATTAGTATTAAATTTTATGTGATAATCTATTATATTTTGAAGTGTCGTGTTTAAGATTTGATTAATATATAAGCTTCAAAGTTCCCTTTCAATGGGCTTGAGCTTATAACTTATAAAAGCCTTCATAAGTTTAGGTGACAAACATAGTTTATTTTATAAACCCACTTATTTTAAAAGTTTAAGCTCCTAAAACCCTCTCTCAAACACGACCCAAATAAACATTTTTTTTGAGATCCACAAAGACAAATTCAATTGGAATTATACAAATTATATTTTAGGGATGGGTTTACGTGCACCATTATAATTTTGGTAGCATTATCCAGTGCTGTTAAAATGTTAAATTAAGGTGCTATATGGGCCGATTTAGACAGTTGTATTAACTGGGCCAGCATCATTGAGGTATAGTTTTATCATTCTGAGTTTGAGGTCCAAATATGACTTTTGATCTAGTAGCAAGTGCTTTAGAGTTTGCAAATTACTTTATTTACAGGCAGTAAACACTTAAGCATATTGATTCAAACTACTAAGTATATGATTTTCGTGAATCAGTGCAATCGGCTAATCAGAATATGTAGAACATTGAAATTCCTAGTAAGGTGTTATGTTTATTAATCAACATCCTTAATGAACTCTAACCTCACATGAGACTTAGTCATATGTATCATCTAATATAAAAAACGAAAACCATAATTAAACAAAAAAGATAAAACGAAAATAATTGGAGTCTCTCCGGATCATCAGCGAATAGCCGATGACCGAAGGATAGCAAATATTTGTTGGTGGATCTTACTCAAAACTCGGATACCATGTAGAACATTGAAATTCCCCGTAAGGTGTGATCTTTATTAACCAACTATTTATAACTTATATAAGATAATCTAACCTTAATATACCCTAACCAGTAACGGAACTTAAACTTTTTTTTAGAAGGGGCGAAATTATGGTTATATATAAAAGTAGAATGTCAAATAAGCTATTAGGTTTATGTTTAATCATTATAGCTTCTACAAATTAACTCGCATAAAAACGAAAGTAAAAAAGTTGCTAAACGTCCTAAAAATGAAGGTTGAACAACACACAACTTTACATGTACCAAACAAAGAAGTCAAAAGAAAATTACAATTCCTTAAATCAATAAGTTAACATATAATTTTGTTCTCATAGCGAAGAGTAAATTGGGAATACAACAATTAAAGTTATATTTGTACGGTCATTTAGGGACGGACTCAGGATTTTTAAAAGGGTGTTGCACAAAAGAAATGTTAGGCTAATGAAAGTTACGTCGTAAGAAATGAAGGTAGAAAAAGAAATTGAGGGCTGCACATACCACAAAAACGGCAGTTTTGAAATATTTTTGCACTTTATGACCTAAAATTGGGTGTAGCTCGTTCCACATCCGACATGTAGGTCGTCCACGGGTCATCAATGAATAAATCAAATATAAGAGGAGGCGAACATGCAAATATGAAAGAGAAGGGCTCTTTGTTATATAGGGCCAAGATGATATGCGACTATACGTCATGATTTTTAGTTTTCTTTTAAGAGAAAAAAGTGGTGGAAAAGTAAGGAAATTATTAAAAAGTTTTTGTATTCTTATTGATTTTTTAAAGAAAGAAAGTAAGAGGGGGAGTAAAGTGAAGAAAAGCGAAACCACTTTAACATTTTGACAAAAGTACCCTTAGATATTTGTACTTTTGCTCTTTTTATCTAATTTTGCATTATTTTTTATAATGGTACAATTGTAAAATAATAAATTTAAATTTTGCTGTCCTTCACTTTTAGTTCAATTTTCTTGTATCCATATTTGCCAACAAGTTTTTAGAAGCATTTTAGAAGCCACAAGCGCCTCAACAAGCGTTTGAAACATGATCAACTCCAATCTTAAATGCTTGTTGAAGAAGCGGCAAGCAAAAAGCGGTAAGCATTTGCTTGTTTTACACTTTATAATTACAGTTTGCAGTTATAGTTACGTTACCATACACGTTTAAGAAAAAAAAAAAAAAAAAGCCGCTGCTTATTTCTTGCTGTTACTACTAATGCTATGTTTCACCAAACATAGCCGGAACACAAAACAAAGCACCACCCTCCTCCTTTAACTTCCACTCCCCTTCACTCTTTCTTTTCTTTTCTTTATACTGACAAACAGGTATTTACATGGAAGTATATCTTCAATTGAGGGTTTTTAGTGCAAATCATTCATCAATTGCTTCTAGTCATGTAGCTTAGCTTTATTAGTAGACAGTTGACACATAACTATCCACCATTAGCTATGTCTCCACAAACTCAGTAACGTTCCATTGTATCATCTTCTGTAGAAATATAGCACTCTCCAATATGTAGCTTCAGATTTTACTTGACATCCAGATCGATTAATCATGGTGTCCTTAATATATCTCTTAACTAGGTGGATAGAATATTATGGTATCAAAACTAGGGAATACAAAGTTACAAACAAGACACATAAGCCGGACAAGTAACTTAGTAACTTACTTCGTATAGCTCTAGCATCCACGTTAATTAGCATAAGTAATGTAGCGCTTTGCTACGAGAAGGAACAATTCTGATAGAACTTGGTGAAATTTTAAGTTCTTTTACCTAAAAGTCTAGATACAAATTACAAACTCAGGATAGAACATGAAATGTACTGAACTTTGGTTTAGTTATCCACACACAAAAGTTACCTTGATCATCTTTATTATTACACACTGATGTCGGTCCATGGCTGTGTTAATTTAACGAAGTCAGCACGAGAGGAGCCACCATCTTCAACCGCAGCCTTTGCCCTTGAACTCATCTCTGTAACCCGTTCTCTCAACATTCTGCCTTCCTCACCTTCCATCAATTTCGTCATGGTTTCCTCCACTGCCTCTGCCGTCACATAGTCATCAGTCGACATTTTCAACCTTAGTGCCACCTTTATTTCCTCAACCAAATACACCCTGTTCATCTTCTGCTCTGCATACAACGGCCATGTCACCATTGGCACCCCTGCAACCACTGCTTCAAGGGACGAGTTCCATCCACAATGACTCACAAATCCACCCACCGAGTCATGATTAAGTATAGCTGGCTGTGGTGCCCAGTTTTTCACAACCAAGCCATTATCACTAGTCCTGGCTAGAAACCCTTCAGGAAGAACAGCGTCAAGACTAAAGTCTTTACCACCTGAATTCAGCGACTCGTTTACACCATCTGAAGGCGGTTCTCGCACCACCCACAAGAATCTCTGTCCACTTTTTTCTAACCCAAAAGCTATTTCCTTCAACTGTTCTTTCTTAAACACACCCATACTCCCGAAACACAAAAACACTACACTTTTACTCGGTTGTGAGTTCAACCATTTTAAGCATTCGTTTTCATTAGGATCCACAATATTCCCAGTAGCAATCAAAGGCCCGATTAGATAAACTGGAGGAGTTGGACCATCAGGGATGCATTTACCATCACGAAGCGTGCCAACAGCTCTTTCTTCCAATCCCACAAAGCTGTTTACAATGATTCCTGAAGATTTTGCCATGTTTATAGAAGTGTTGACGAAGTTTTTGTACGAGTTACTTTCTCTTACAAAACAAACCGGTGGAATATCAGATGCATGGACAGGAGGCACTCCAGGAATATCAAAGTAAATATCTAAGTCTTTGATATTCTTTGATGTCGTTTTATGGATGGTTTCAAAATATAACAACGCGCATAGTCCAGACGCGCCACTTGTATACAAGTAGTAAGTAGGTAATTTAAGACATTTCGCGACTTGAAAAGCAGCGTTGGAAAAGAAATCAAGGATCACTGCTTTGATGGTTGATTTCTCAGAAATGCTTACAAGGGTGTCGTGGACAATTGGGTTGTAAAGTTCTGGGATACCGAAAGCAAGGTCTATAAATGCAGTAGAGAAGCCTGGTGGAAGAGTGATGGCCGGGAGGTGGTGAAATGAGAGGGACGGGTTGGTGGCTGAGACAGTTGCAATATATTTATCAGTGGCGCCGGTTTCAAAAGTTGCTGGAATAATGAGTATGATAACAGAAAGTGAAGGGTGGTGTGTTTGGATTAGTTTTCCAATCTCCACCATCGATACCAAGTGGCCGATACCTGGAGAAGGGTACAGAACTACGGTAGCAGAATCCATTTATGTTGTGCTATTTGTGTGTTAGAACTTAGAATATAAGATGGCCGGTATCAACTTAAGGATTATGATAAGGCAAAGTTTATAAAAGTTTATAAAATATTGTAGAGGATTAAATGGCTGTCATTTTTGCCTGTCGTCACAGGGCCACTCAGCTTTAAGTAGATAAAGGGGTAGGTAGGTTAATGAAACACTATGCTGCACCACAAACTCACACCGCTACTCATGATTTGAGAAAGGGGTAGGTAGATTAATGAAACAGTATGCTGCACCACAAACTCACACCGTTACTCATGATTTGATAAAGGGGTAGGTAGGTTAATGAAACCTCATATGGAGTGTTTCGTGAGGCTCTGTGCATTGCGAGTTTGTACGATGTGCATCGCGATTTATATATTTTTATCAAAACCCTCTTATGTTAAGGGGTCTCAATAACATATCTCTTCGATAAAACCACCAAGTTTATATATATACAACATGGAATGCTACTTTATGCCACAAGGTTAGACTAAAAAGTCATGCTAGATACCAACAAAATTTGTTGCTTGTGACATGTCACTATAACACATAAATAAGGTGAGTTTAGAGCATTTATGATTTTCATCATTGATAATAATAAAATTATACCAATGGGTTTATTCAATGTTTGACATGGTATACTCAGAATTATATGACTAAGTTGAACCGCCTCATAAAACCACCCGTCAAACCATAACCTCTCAACTATTGATAACAAAAACCAATTTATTTTCTAATATACTAAACCTTTATCCTCAAACCCTTTCCCACCTAAATCCTTCAATAGTTTTGGGGTTTAAAAATTCCAACCAAGCGCAAACAAGATGCAAGAAACCAGTGGAGAATAATAATTTAGGCGAGGTACTAATGCCGTATTTAATTAGTTTTTTAAGGGTTAAGAATCTTATTGAGGATTTATGTTTATATTTTTGTTTTATTGTTGAAAAAATTATAGTTGTTTTATTGTTTGTTAGTCGATTGTTGAGTGCGAACTTTATTCTGGGTCATTAAAGTTGACCGTTAAATCTGGGTCCCAAAGTCGACCACAGTGTCAGACTTTGTTACAAGTCGGCTAAAGTCGACCAGTGCAGTTTTATTCTGAGTCGACTAAAGTTATGCTTTTATTACGTTAACGTTTTTCTTGTCTAATTGACTACCCCGTCAGAAGTTTTCGCGATTTCGTTGCTCGGATTACGGAGGAGTATTAAAAGATAAATAAGCTCATGCCGGTTTATGGGTTTAGTGCACGGCGCGTTTCACTATTATAAATAATGGTTAATAATAAATTTTACCAACGGTTTATTTAACGTTTAACATGACATCATGCGGGTTTGATGTCGAGACATAATCGGCCGCCATAAATCGCTGCCTCTATGTCATTCTCGTCATACCAGGTCGAACGCAGAGAGTTAATCGAGTGTCGATCGAGCCATATGGCGATCGATGTCTTATCGATCTCCTCGATGTGGAGCCAATCGATCGCCGGGAAAATGCACATGTCGCTCGTCACACGATCGATAAGAACAAAGCACATTTAATCCCTTTTCTTGCTAGCGGTTGAATCCAAACACAAAAAATATATAACCGTTTGAAAATCAAAATTTTGTATCGTTTGGTTTAAAAAAAAAAAAAAAAAAAAAAAACTATCCTATAAATACACAACTTATTTACACACTAAACTCACAAATCTCACAATCATCTCTATCAAAATCTCACAATCCTCTCAAGCAAAATGTCTAAGAAAACACCACCAACCAGGAAAATCCGTTTGGCACAAAACATCCGCGATATTTTAACACCGGATCCGATTTCGGGTTAACAGGTGTCTCACCAAGAATCAATTTCCAACCCCCTGCTTTCGAATATCAATCCCAACAAGCTCCACAACAACAACCTAACAATCCATTTAGTATGAATCGTCCATTTGTTCCACCGCAACAAAACATCCACTACCAACAACAACAACAAAGCTACTCCCGTCGAAGCAACCAATCTATGTATGGGTCACACGAATCTGTATATCGTCCAACAATGGATTCATCAACGTCTTCATATTCAAATTATCAAGAATATTCTCCGGTTAACCGTATCAATCTTGAGGGTTTTGATTTTGATGACCAACTATACAACAATCCTAATTTTATCGCCGGAACCGGATCGGGTTATCCGCTCAAGAATATCACGGTTCGGTACCGGTTCGGCTCATGGATCGTATCACGATTCGGTTAACCTTGATGACGTGAAGAAGAAGAATGTCGGAAGAGACGCCACCGGTCAAACCAAAGAAACGAGCTACAAAGGCAAAGAAGAAGGTCACGAAAGAAGCAAAGAATGATTCGTCGCTTTGGTCCAAGAAGAAGAGATCGCCAGGTAACGCTTGTGTGATGTATCCGAGAATAGTGTAACCGAAACAACCAAAGCTGCTAGAGGATTTTGGCGTAAAGTTATTGATTACTTCGAGAAGGAGGTGGTGCGAGAAAGAACCTACAACTCTATCATTACAAAGTGGAAAAAAGGATTCGCCCTAGAGTTGGTCACTTTTGTGCCATTTACAACAATGCTCTCGTGAATTACGGAAGGTGAGAATGACCTCACTTTGCTTATACACGAAGCGTGTGATGAATACCAACCTAGTGTGCGGTCATCCGCTTGTTTTGGAGCATTGTTGGAAGATTTTGATGGACCATTCGCTTGGAAGGATAATGAGATGCCGCTTTTTAAGCCAAGATGATGGTCGCAAGAAAGCAAGGACTTCAACCGACTCGGATGTGCAATCGGATGTGCCTTCGTGCGTGCTGTAGACCAATTGGTCGTGATACCGCAAAGAAGAATAAAAAGAAAACTTTTGAGTTTTCTATGGAAGGTGTTGCCGAGACACGGGCAAGATCAAGTCCAAGGCATTCGAGCGGAAGAAGGAGTCGCGGACCGCACTATGGTTTGAAGAAGAAAGAGCTAGAACAATGGCAAATCGAGTTGGAGATTGAGCAAAGAGAAGAAATGGAAGACAAAAAATTGGCACTAGAAGAACGAAAACTTGAATTAGAGGCTCAAAAGAAATATGATGCAGATCTCATGTTCTATTGCACGCCAATCGGCGAATCTTTACCAAGCAAGACAACAACAAACAATGCCGAAACTCAAAGAGACGATCAAGGCACGCCACAACCTAAATTTTAATAAGTGTTGTAATGTTTTAATAAGTTTCGTAATGTTTTAATTTTATTTGAATTATTATGTAACTTTTTAATTATTAATGAAATTTTATTTTGTGTTAAAAATGTTTTTTTTTTTTAAATTAAAAAAAACCAATCGCTTCTTGGGCACCTAATCGCTTTCAAGGTCATTTGAGAGAGAAATGACGTGGCAGAAAATGAGGATTGAATCTCACTGGGGCGATTTTAACCTCCACCTATCCATCGCCTATATTTTCGTTAGACAACATCATTCAAAAATAAATAAATAAATGAAAAATCTCGTCGACACCTTTTCATTCAAGACTAAGGACATCCCTATTTAGAATCTATATTATTCTTGTTCTTGACGAGCGTGCAAATAAAGGTTTAATTATTCAGCTTTTGATATTATTAGTATGAGCAACATGCATAACGACACATATATGGTGTCCACCAACGTGTTTATCAAAACAATCCAAATAAACATATGTATACATCACTGTTACCAATCTTCATCATCCACAAAACCCAAAAATCGCTTCTTTCAAACCCTAGTTTTTCGTCGATCGTTGATTTTGTTGATAACCAGTCGACGCATTCTTCATTTTTCGTCGATCGTTGGTTTTGTTGATAACTAGTCGTCGTGTGTAACACGTTATAGTCAATCATTTTTGTTGTTATACCATTTGACTTTTATGCTTAATTTTCACTATTTATTGATTACCAATTGACTCTTGTTTCAGTCGATTGTTGGTAGTTTTATAAACTTTTTAGTTTTTGTATTTTTATAAGTATCATAGTTATTGGAAGTGCGGGTCCCATTAAGTTAGTGGTTAATGAAGATGTCTTGAAATGTGGAAGACGTTGGTCATGGGAATTCTAGAAACTTCATGATGTGCAAGGAAAGTGGAACAAGGCTGGTGATCGTTATAAGCTTATCACTTAATATGAAACATTCTTTGTCAATAGTTTGTTATCTTTTTCTTTAGCTTTATTATCAATGTTTACTTCTCTAGGCTCAAGCTCTCGCGATTTCGCTTTTCGAACTACGGATGAGTATTAGAGGTTAGATTAGAAGGCCCAAGCCCCTCTGTGGCCTTAGGGTCCATTAGGATTTAGGGTTTTATGTTTTCGATGTAACTATAAATATTGCATGAATGATACAAGGTATCTCACGGGGTTTTTATTGTCTAACAACAAGTAGCTTTTTAGAATTTTAACCTGCAATGATGACACTTATGAGTGGCGGCAAAATGTTAAAACTTAAGAGAAGACAAATCCATCTCATGCTTAGAACACAAAAGATCCGAGTCTCGATGAATCACTTTTAAAATTTAGAGATGATTAAAACTATTCAATTCACGTACTCAAAAGTTGATCAAAGACGTTATTGTTTGAATGTCACCGTCTAATTTGTGTAATGTGAGTTTTGGACTTGACAAACTAATTAAAACACTCTCATGTCGACAGAAGATAGCATGAAAACTAGCATTAAAACACGCCAAGTCTCTAAAATTAAAACCTATTGAAAGGCTCCCCGTCACTCATTTTAGTCCAAGATCGATTGATTGGATTAATTTGAGGAAATCAACATTCGAGGATCCGCCATCCTCCATGGCGCGACTTTTGCCTTAACACTCATCTCTAAAACTCGTTCTCACCATTTTCCCTTCCACGCCCACCATCTTCGCCGCCGAATCCATCCAATGACATTTTCAACGCTAGTGCTACTTTTAATTCCTTTACCAAGAACACCTATTCATCTTCCGCTCTGCATACAATGGCCATGCCACCATTGGTACACCAGCCCACCGCTGCTGCTGAGTTCCACCCACAATGACACACAAACCACCCACCGAATCATGATTTAGCATCGCCATTGCGGTGCCGATTCTTCACCACAAGACCTTTGTTGATGCATAATCGGCGCGGATGGATTCAACGACTCTCCTTGGGCGTTAGTCGTCTTCTCGAGCCCTAGTAGACTGTCAACAAAGAGAACTCGTTAGAGTGGACCCGAGGCCGTAGCCCCGGGTCCACCTCCGACGGTCAAGTTAGTATGCGATGTAGCATATCCCGTTAGGGTTAGAGATAACTGTCATGTATTTATAGGGGATGGATTAGGGTTTAGGCGTAGAGTGGGCAGATCCGCCGGGCCGACCCATTCTGGCCCGGTCAGGACCATACGTCCAGCCCCCAAGTCTAGTATGAGATAGCGCATGGCTATGTTATACTAGACTTAAGTTCGCTCATGGCGCGTGGGTGAAAGTGGATCCGTATCTTCGTATCACGGGTGAGGCGCATCTTTTGTACCATGAAGAACGCGGAAGATGGTGCGACGTAAGGCGCTCAGAGCGAAGTTCGCCAGCGCGACAAAGAGGTGCGACAAGACGTGCTTCAGAGTGGCGTGCTACCGGCGCGACAAAGAGGTGCGACGAAGACGCGCCTGCGCGCGTGTCTTACAACCGACAGAGGACGCCCCTGCGGCAAGATGGTGCGAATATTTAAACCGTCTTTGTACCGGCTTGCAATACCTCTTACATACAACTGCTTCCAAATATACCTGCGCGACGTGATGGAAACAAGAGTATATATACTCTGGTAGCCCCAAGTTTGATGGTGCTACTCGTGTGAGTGTAACACCAGGCACCCGACAAGGGTAAAGATATCACAATACGGTTTCATATCGAACTATAATAACTAAACAATAGTGGAAGCCTTTACAAAATATTCAAAAAGAAAACATAAATAGCTAAAACTTCAAAATAAATCTAAGATCTCTATGGTAAAGTCTTGCTCTCACTTACTCTCAAACCCGCATCGCCTATCCCATAAGCTCATCTTGAAATGCTTAATACCGCCGCAGAAAAGAAAAGTCTTCGAGCTTACAAAGCCCGGTGAACGGATATAACAAAACAAACTAAAACAAAACAACCATACTTAATAACGAAAATAAAAATGAAATAATGGCGAAGGATCTTTAGAATTTCGCGGAAGCACACATACGTAAATCAAACCAACCACATACGATTCGGACCTCACATAGCACATCAAAACATGCAAACAAAAATCAGTTAACCAAACACTTAACATATCAAGAATAACATTTTTCTTATAAGCCAAACGGAAAGTCTAAGAACTAACGGAAAACACTATCTAAAACATGGCATTCATACAATCAATTAATCAATATTCAATGCACTTTATTCAATATTGTAGCAGCAGAAATGGCGCAGTTCATGATGATATAATAGTTAAACCGGTTCTCATATCAAATCTTATCCTTAGCGTAGTTTTAAACATGGCAGTCACATATACAGACGGATAATTAACAAATTGACAAGGTTTACAAATTTAGTCGAACCATCATACATGTTAACCTTCAAAACACTCAAATATACACCAACACATTCATCTCACGATCAACGATTTCAAGTAACGATAAAAATCATAATATCGGATATACGAATCATGTTTAAACATATAAATCCTAAAATCCCGTGGCGACTAATTATCACTTAAACAAATACGTCATAAGCACATTCACTAACATATCATAACAAAATATCTTTCTTCTTCCAACGTAACTCGGAAAATACATGTACATATATGGAGTAGCTAGCTCCCGAATTTTGTGAAGACGCCAGATCACATACCCACATCATTCACCGGATAACATATCGGATAATGATCGGATCTAGGATGCATCCATACGCCTTCCTACATATTCAAAAATATGCTTCACCATCCGAGACGCGTGGCGAACATCACTCATCGCCTAGAGTCATATCGAGGTGCATCATCGATACGGACATGGAACCCCATGACTAGTTAAATATTTGGTTATAGTCAACCAACTTAAGTCAAACAGATTTCGATATAGCACGGATCATAGTCACACACAAGGTCACGTAATCATATCGGATAGTTCATATCAAAGGTGCATATTCGGATAGTCGAAATCATAAGTTCATATCATGTAGGCATATCATATATTCATAAATGTAAGTTCATAACCGAGGTTCATAATCATAAGTTCATAACCCAAATGTAGCAGTGGTTCAACAAATGTATATAACAAAGTCTTCCTAACATAAGTTCACATCGATATTGCATAGTTCACTAGAACATAAATTGAGATAAGTGGCGGATCAAACATTCGTAAAAGGGTTCATAGCAATGGCATCGAAATCCTAATAAGCATGAGAGAATGACGAGAAGGAAAAACATGAGGGACCTTTATCGAAAAGGTCGAATATCTCGAACGATAACACAAGTGTCTTAAAGTAAGGCGTAATATCCGCACTTTAAAGCAAATGAGAAGAAAAGCAAACGAATGAACGAATACGAAGATGTGACGTCGCGTCTCTTCCAACGAATCTACACGGATTATGATTATTTAATACTTATTAGTATAACGGATTAATCTCATTAATACTTTTTGAGTTGTCGATTATTCTCATTTTTAGTGATGCATTTTAATTCCAACGCTTTAGGGTTTCAATTATTAATTAGCCAAACGTATGGGTTTAATATGATAATCATCTTATTTAAGAGCTTATATGATCATTATTTATAGCATAGGGTTTACAAATGTCAAAGACGGATTTTAAGACTCTCTTTCAAAGTAGTTTACATAATTTATAACTTCATGGAATAACGAAATTACACAATTAACCTTTAACCTTTAATCAACTTCCCATTTAGTTCTAGGGTTTCCATGCCTTCAATATTATTTATTACGCATTCAATTAACATGTTACTCCTTTAATGACTTCCACTTTGACCTAGAACGTATATGGAAACAAACAAAGTTACCTCAAAAACTCGTACATGTCCTTACGTAATTCATTTACACATGTTGACCCATCATTATCTAAAATTACATGTTGCACCTTAACATCTTTAATTATACATTACTAACCTTCTATTTTCAGATTTTACACTTCTAGCCCAAAGGTTTTTAGAATTTACAAAACATACCCTTTTAGTTAAATAACCATTCGAATAACCTTCTAAGTATCCAAAATCACACGCTTAGCCCCACACTTATTTTATACGTTTAGTACATGTATTTTACTGTTTTGCAAAAATAACCTTTAAGTTTCAATATTTACAAAACCAACCCAACCTTTTTTTTTTTTTTAGAGCCGAATAATGTATAATTCAAAACAAGCCCTAAACCTAAGTTACACCAATCATTAGCTTATCATTACTACTTCATTAATTACCTTCCATGATTATAAGGAAACCTAGTTCATGAAAACCCTAATCGACCCTTTTAAAACCTTTCCTTTTATGCGTTTCAATCAAGAAAACCCAAAACAAATCACACAAGCTTCAAATTCATAAACATGTATTTTACTCAGGTCTTATAACATGTAATAGCTCTTGGAAAAATAGATTCATGATCTCTAAAAATATTTAAAGCTCATTCGTTATTTATATACGCTTTTAGGGTTTTGGATTCCAAATAATTTCATACGACATATAAATCATGCATGGCTAATTTTTATATGTTATATACGACTTATAGGACTGAATTCATCATAAGGAACATACCCTTGAAGAGCTTGAAGCGTTAGAACAAGAAGACACAAAAACCTCCTTTTGTCGAAACCCTGATCTCCTCAAAAACCCACAACGATCACCACAGCAATTCTGGAACTCAACCACTATTTTTCCCACCTTCTATGCCTTGAATCTCGTCCAAGAAAAATGGTCCCAACCTCTGGAAACTGGAATTCGATTTGGGAGGGTTTTAGGTCGGTTTGGTGTAAATCGACAATTAGGGATAAAAGTGAACCGAATCTATGTATATATATACTTTTCAATTTTTCTTGTGGGCTTTAATATGTATTGGACTTAGATTAAATGGTCTTTAATAATATAAATTATATTGGGCTTTAATTTAGTTTTATTTCTTTTATAAACTATTTTAATATTTTGGCTAATATGTAAAATACAAAACTAATCTTTATAAAATCATAAACTATAAAACTACCTTTACAAAGTGTTTAATATTTATTTAGGTCATGGGATATTTCTTAAAATTCTACAATTTACATAACTTACTTGGTATTCTTTTAAATTAATTATTCATACTTTTGATTGTAGGGGTATTTTAGTCTTTTGTGAATTTTAGAAATTCGGGTATTACAAGGAGCATCAAACTTATTTAATCTGCGAAAACACTTGAATGCAAAGATTAAAGTATATGTGAATCGCAAAGATATAAAACCTAATGAATTGAAACAATAGACATCACATAGCATGAATAAGATATAAGAGAAGTGGTAGTGCGCACCGTCGTGGGATGCGCACCGACTAAATAATTAATTATGTTTTTTTTTTTAATGTATAAAAGAAAAACTCGGATGGATGTCTGGCGACCGCGACTAATAGGCGCAGATGGATTTATCGTAACCGCATAGACTCGAACGTTTGTGGATGATCGCAGATGTATATACCACGGCCTTTGTCGGTCGCGCATCATGGCGATTGACTAGCATCGTGGTATTTGCGCGCACTCGTTCTCTGCGAAGATGTCTCGAACGCACGCCTAACGCGGGTAGATTTATCGCGATTGCGTTGTTCGAGCGTGAACAGTGTACCAGCGACGCTGCGCAATTAATTTGCGGCTAAAAAATAAAATAGCTCCGATCGTGCGGATATTTTCTTAGGTCCGATCGTGCGGATGAAAAGATAAAATAGGTCCGATCGTGCGGACTTTTCTTTTCTTGTATCTTATGTAAAGAAAATCATGAATCGTATACATGTTATATTAGATGTTGGTTCACATGAATTAAACAACTAATAATGATAATTATAATATTATAAAAAGAAGGACATCATGATAATGTATAGTTGCCTTACTAGAACTTGTCGTGCAGGAGCAGTATACCCTAAAGGTTTACGAACTGTTATCTTGTTAATAAAATATTTACGCATCTAAATTATGCGCATCGGAATAACGGATGATGGTAAGCAAGTTCTACGCATGGCGAGAATGCAAAGGTTTTAGAGTTACCGACTTTAGAAATTGATTTGCCGCTAATATGAGAACACGAAACATAGTTTATTCTTGGTCCCACGGATGGCGCCAACTTGTTGATGCATAATCGGCGTGATTTGGACTCTCCTTAGGTCGTTAGTCGCCTCGAGCCCTAGTAGACACATCAACAAAGAGACCCGTTAGGAGTGGACCCGGCGAGCCCCGGGTCCACCTCCGACGGTCAAGTTAGTATCGGCGTAGCATATCCCGATTAGGGTTAGAGATAACTTTGGCATGTATTTATAGGGGATGGATTAGGGTTTAGGCGTAGAGTGGGCGCATCATCGGGCCCCACCCATTCTGTCCCGATCCGGACCATACGTCCACAAGACCTTTATCTTCTGTTTCCATCTAAAAACCCTTCAGGAAGTATATCCTCAAGACTGAGCTCTTTGCCACCTAAATTCGACTTGTATTCATCATCTTGACGGCGGATCTCTTACCACCCACAAGAATTTTTGCCCACTTCTCTCTAACCCAATAGCCATTTCCTTTAACTGCCCTAGCTTAAACACACCCATACTCCCAAAACATAAAAGTAATAAACTTTTACTCGGCTGTGAGTTTAGCCATTTTAAGCACTTGTTTTCGCTAGGATCTACTCGATTTCCACTAGCAAGGATCTACTCGATTTCCACTAGCAATCAAAGGCCCGATCAGATAAATAGGTGGAGTAGGACCACTAGTGATGCATTTACCATTCCTGAGAGTGTTAATAGCTCTTTCTTCAAACCCTGATAAACTGTTGCCAATAAGACCGGAAGACTTTGCCATGTTGCTAGAAGTATCTATGAAGTTTTTATACATGTCGGTTTCTCTATCAAACATAATAGATGGCATATCAGAAGCATGAATGGGAGGCACTCCAGGAATATCAAAATAAATATCTAAATCTTTAATGTTCTTTGAAGTCATGTAATGAATAGTGGTAAGATACAAAAACTCACATAAGCCGGAAGCGCCACTTGTATAGAAGTAGTAAGTTGGTAAGTCTAGGTTGTTGGTCCCAATTGTGAGTCGATATGAAAAGCAAACAATAAACTTGAATAACTAAAAATTGTCTAACTATTGTAATGTTACATGTTGCGAGTATATGTACTAAACGAAGGGGTATTCCCCAACCATTGTGTCGGTTAGATTTGTAACCGTTTTTAACTAACTACCATTAACCGTCCATAACCGTTTTTCGGTTATATAACTAACTATAACTACTTTTAACCGCCAAGAGGTTGTAGACTATGTATCGACCAAGTTTGGTCCTTGGTGTTTGAAGCAATGTCGAGATTAGTGTTCACAATCTCCTCCTTAATCTTGATCGTTGCTTCGTCCTAAGTTTTGAACTCTGAGCATTTGTCGTATAGTCACGAACTTTAGTCTTGGTAAAGCTTTTGTTAAGATATCTGCTCTTTGTAGTTCTCCACTAACGTGTTCCACTTTAATATGACCATTCTCTACGCATTCACGAATGAAATGATAGCGAATGTCTATGTGCTTGCTCCTTCCATGAAAAAATGGGTTCTTTACGAGTGCTATAGTTGATATGTTGTCAACTCTAAGCGTTATCCTTTTTTCTTCCAATCCAGTTAGTTCACTGAGTAAATGTTTTAACCATAAGGCTTGACATGCTGCTGGAGTAGTCGCCATGAATTCTGATTCATATGATGAGAGTGCCACTGTTGGTTGCTTCTGAGTACACCAGGTAATAGGTGACTCTCCAAAGTAAAATACAATTCCAGTAGTTCCTTTTCCTTGATCGGTATTGATTCCATAACTACTATCACTGTATCCTGTAATCTTGCAGCCGCCTTCTTTCTTGTATATTATGCCATGCTCCTTTGTTCCTTTGATGTATCGGATTACTTGTTTCACTACCTTCAAGTGATGATCCTTCGGGTCTTGCATAAATCCGAGTAGTCCAATCGAGTAACTAAGATCCGGTCTTGTATGTAGTAAGTATCCGAGACTTCAATTAAGCTTGGTAATAAGTTACGTCAACTAGGTTTTCAACTTCCGCCTTGACCAACTTAGTACCGGGATCCATTGGTGTCTTTGTATCATTATTGTCCGTCATGCTTGTTTCTTTTAAGATCTTGTTAATATATCTTGTTTGCTTGATTGTAATCTCTCCTCCTGTCTGTGTAACTTCTATCCCAAGGTAATATGCTAGCAACCCTAAGTCGCTCATTTCAAATTTTTCTTCCATCTAGGATTTGAACAAGTCTATTTCCTTCTTTGGAGTGCCCGTGATTATCAAATCATCTACATAAACTCCAACTATAAGTGTAGAAGTCTTGCTTCTCTTCGTATAAACTGCTTGTTCGAGATTACATTTCTTAAAGTCTAATGACTTCAAGGTTTGATCAAGTTTCACATTCCAAGCTCTTGGTGCGTGTCTTAAGCCATACAAAGCTTTAGTTAGCTTGTAGACTTCTCCTAGGTTTCCTTGTTGAATGAAACCTTCAGGTTGTGTAACATAGACTTCTTCCTTCAATTCTCCATGTAGAAATGCTGATTTTACATCTAAGTGGTGTACTTGCCATCCATGATATGCTACTAGTGCTAATATTAGGCGAACTGTTTCTATTCTAGCAACTGGTGCAAATACCTCATCGAAGTCTATTCCTTGTTCTTGTACATAACCTTTTGCAACTAATCTTGCTTTATATTTAATGATCTTCCATTGTGCATCTCTCTTGGCTTTATAAACCCATTTGAGTCCTATTGCCTTCTGATTTGCAAGCAATGTGGTAAGAGTCCATGTGTTATTTTTGTTGATTGAATCTAATTCAATTTCCATGGCCTCAATCCATTTCTCATCTTTTGATGCTTCCTTGTAATTACGGGGTTCTTCTTCGGTGAAAAATAAGCTTGGTGCTTCTACTTCACGTGCAGTTTCGTAGATTTCCGTAATATTCTTTAAACCTTGTATTGGTCTATGATCAAATCTATGATCTGAGCTTTCTAATGAGCTAATAGTAGCTTCTACTTCATCTTCTGAGTTAGGATTGTAAGTGTATGTTGGTGGTGTGATTGGTGAGGGTGGATCTGGTATAGGATTCGGTTCATGATACGTGTTATCATTGTTTTATGTGTTGACTGGTGTGGGATTCTCATTGTCAACTCCGTCTATTACAAAACTAGTCCAAAATGTATCTTGTGAACTTGTATCCTCTTCATTGTTATTCCAATCCCATGGTTTCGTTTCCATAAACTTTACATCCTTACTAACATGTTTCTTCTTTCCTATTGGATCATATAGCCTACATGCTTTTGATCCTTCTTCAACTCTAAGTAAATCATTGGAATGCTTCTATCATCCAAACTTTTTCAAGTGAGGTATTGTTATCTTAGCATAAGCTGTGCATCCGAATATTCTTAGGTAGTCCAGATTTGGTTTTCTGTTGTAGAGGGCTTCATATGGTGTTTTATCTTCCAAGGCTTTCGTAGGTACCATGTTGAGTATGTAAATGGCGTGTCTGACTGCTTTCGCCCAAAAAGTTAAGGGTAACTTCATCGCTTTCATCATACTCCTAGTAGTTGATAACACTGTCCTATTTCTCCTCTCTACTATACCATTCATTTCAATCTGCTGCCTAAATTCCTTGAATGTGCTGAATGCTTGATCTTTCGAAGTTAGAAAGTAAACCCACATGAAACGTGTGTAGTCATCTACTAATAAGAAGATGAGTTTCTTTCCAGAGTGTGTGGCTGGACTTATGGGACCACAAAGATCTTCATATACTAAGTCCAACGGGTTCTTTGATCTGAATTTAGCTTGATTTAGAAATGGTGTTCTGATGTGTTTTCCAAATAAACATGCATCACAGATTTGTCCTGCATGATTTATTCTTGGTATTCCATCCACTAGACCCTTTCTTGTCATCTTGTTGATAACGTCAAAGTTTAGATGGCCTAATCTAGCATGCCATAACCATGCTTGGTCATAAAGTTTGCTAAGAGACATATAGGTGCTTCTATATGTAATCTAATACTGTAAAGTCGATTCTTAGATCGTTCTACTTTCATTAACAACTTATTGTTTTTATCATACAAAGTCAGTATGTTTCCATCCATGATGATCTTACAACCTATTTCAGTGAGTTTTCCTAGACTAAGTATGTTGCTTTTGAGGTTTGGAATGTAGTAAACGTCCGAAATCATCTTCTGTTATAGCTTTCTACATCCTAACAATATTGAACCTCTACCCTTTATCTCCACATACGATCCATCTACAAAACGAACGCGTCCAGTGATGCTTTCGTCAATATCCTTAAAATGACCTTTGGTGCCCGTCATATGGTTACTTGCACCATTATCTAAATACCATATGCTAGCATCTGTTGTAGCATATTTTCGGGGTTGTACTTGTTCTTCATTTAACAAGATTTCTTCAGTTTCATGTGTAGCCATTAATAGTGATGGTTCATCGTCTTCTAAGATAAGGTTTGATTGTTCCTGAGTTGTTGGTGGGTTTCTACAGTCTTTCTTGAAATGTCCATGTTTCCCGTAATTGAAACATTTAAACTTCTTTCTATTCCACTCACCTTTATTCTTATTGTGAGTTGAATTTTCTCCATTCGAGTTATCTCTATTTCCTTTATTTTGCCAATTTCCTCGTGAATAGTTTGATCTACCTCTATATTTGGTAAATCGTTTCTTATTTCTAGAGTGTTCCCCTTGAGCGAATAATAGGTTATTTTGGCTTTCTACTTGTCCTCCCTTTCGGAGTTTTCTTCTCTCCTCGAATGCCTTAAGTCTTCCAGCGATCTCATCTAATGTAATGTCGTCGAGATCATTCGTCTGTTCTATGGATGCTACTATTTGAATGAACCTTTCTGGTGTGGAGTCTAATAGTTTTTGTACTAAAAGTGATTCATCCAAAGCTTTTCCTAATTCTTTAGCCTTCGTGGCGTAGCCGTTTAGTTTGGCTGTAAATGCTTCCACCGTTTCATCTTCCTTCATCTGAAGGGTCTGAAATCCAATCATCAGTGAAATCCAATCATCAGTGATTGTAACCATGCTTGTTGCACTTTCTCTTCTCCAACGTGTCTATTTCTTAATGAATCCCATAATTCTTTTGTTGTTTTGCAACTTGCTACTTGTAAGATCACATCTTCTGTCAACGCTTGATATAGGAAGGCCGTTGTTGCATTATCCTTCTTATCATCTACTTGCGTGTTATCCTTAGGTTCTATCGCTTCCCATAAACCTTGTGCTTCCAGTATAACCTTAATTTGCATTGTCCAAACTGTGTAGTTTGTGGTTTTGAGTTTAGGGCATTGATAGTGTGCTATTGGGGTTACGGGTTTTTGTGTTGTGTTGGTATCGTCACCAGGCATTTTAATAGTGCTTATGATCTTCACTTTCTAATTCGTATGAAAATTCTAACTTAGTATGGTATTCTTAATACTACGGGAACACAAATGGTTATCCGGGAATCCTAATAGTACGGGGATCAATTATAAAGTTCTCGAGATTTCCTAATAATATAAAATAACGATCTATACTATCTAAAGTATAAAAGAAATCCAAAGTTTGAATTTGTGACCTCGTTGTTGTGTTAAACACAACCGTATTCCCACTTGTGTGTCGGTACTCAAGTGTTATACCAACCACGTTCTTTTCTTTCCTTGTCTTATACTTCTACGTTGTCCTTTTTATGTCGACTTGGTTTCCAGCGTACGCCCTAGACCTTTTTTGTCTCGGCTTCTTTCTCCAAAAAAAACACCTAATGTGTCCTTGGCCCCAATCAAACTATGATGTTTGTTGTAGTTTCGTTCCAAGTTCTTCACAAATTTCTTTTTCTCACAAATACCTTTCGGTATTCTTCAAAGCAACTCGTTTGTTTTTTCTTTTCACTAATACCTTACGGTATTATCCCAACGTCTAAACAAATGAGAGATTTGTTTGTCGTTCTGTTGTTGCTTGTCCCTTTCTTGCGTCATACCACAATACTTCCTTATTTCTTTCTTAATTTCACACCGTATTCTTCAACAACTTCTTAATACCCGTCGGTATTCTATTTGCAAATAAGTGATCAACTGTTTTCTTCTTCGTTATTTGTTGTTCTCGTATTGCTAAACGCTTCTTCAAAACAATCCTTGATTGTCTTTTGTACCGGTATATCAAACTGTAAGCAACGCCCTTTTGTTCTTCTTGTGTATCTCGTTTATACACAAAGGTTTTCTTTGACGTCTTTCAATCTTCTTGTCACGTTGTAAAGTGACAGAAATTTCTTTCTTCTTCTTTGTTGTCGTGTGTGAGACACCAACAAAGCCTTCAACAATTGTTCTCCTTTTTGAGTTTTCTGTCGTGTACAAGTACCACAACAGAATCAGGCCACCACGTTGTTTGGTGTCCTCCCGTTTGCAATTTCGACACAAGACAAGTCGTATACTACTTTTCTTGCGTCCCTTAGTTATCCAAGCAATGTATATGAATATATGTCACGTGTTCTTCTTCCTGAAACAAAGTTCCAGCGTCTTCTTTTTCTGTTTTGGTTTCCTTCTGGTCTAGTTGAGATTTCTGGTTTTGATACGTCTCGTTAACAAAGTTCTGATGTTTGTGATGGTGTAACGAGCGTGTAAAACAAGGCTCTTGATGCCAAATGTTGGTCCCAATTGTGAGTCGATATTAAATGCAAACAATCAACTTGAATAACTAAAATCGTCTAACTATTGTAATGTTACATGCTGCGAGTATATGTACTAAACGAAGGGGTATTCCCCAACCATTGTGTCGGTTAGATTTGTAACCGTGTTTAACTAACTACCATTAACCGTCCATAACCGTTTTTCGGTTATATAACTATCTATAACTACTTTTAACCGCCAAGCGGTTGTAGACTATGTATCGACCAAGTTTGGTCCTTGGTGTTTGAAGCAATGTCGAGATTAGTGTTCACATAGGCTTTCAGCGACTCGAAAAGCAGCATTTGAAAAGAAGTCAAAGATTACAGCTTTAATGGTTGATTTCTTAGAGATGGTTACAAGGGTGTCATGGACAATTGTGTTGTAGAGCTCTGAGATACCGAAAGCAAGGTCTATAAAATCAGAAGAGAAGTCTGGTGGTATTGAGATCGTAGGGAGACAATGGAAGGCTATCGAAGGATTAGTAGCAGCGACATTATCAATGTACTTATAAGTTGAGCCAGTTTCAAATGGTGCCGGTGTTATAATGACGACAAGAGAGAGTAAAGGGTTGTGAATGTGGATCAGTTTTGCTAGCTCCACCATGGAAACTAGGTGTCCCATTATCGGACAAGGATACAAAACCACAGTTGCAAACTCCATTTCTGTTTGTTGATATATCAGTGTGTGTTAAATGACTAAAAACTAAAAGATGTTGGAAGGAGATATCTTGTATATGTGGACTGAAAACATGAGGAACTGTCTTGCTGAGTGCCAAGTTTAAATAGATGTGGGCCAAAAGTGAATACGAGTTATGTAACTTGTAAACAGTAATGAAACTCAAAATCACATTGTTGGCAATAGCCTTTGCACATATATACTAGTCAAGCAAGCAAGTGAAGGTAATCAAACTTACAAACTTGTATGAGTAATCCTTATGAATAAAGGTTTATAGTATTGGATCAATCTCTTCTACACAAAACACAAAGCCTTAAATTTGACTTTAGAGCAACTCACTTGTTGATGATTTTTAGGGGCGGGTGTAGCCAGGAATTTATTTTTGAGGGCCAAATAAATTTAAAGTGCGTTAGCAAGTGCTATAGAAAATCATAATATATAACTATTTAAAAATGTTAGTAACAATTTTGTTCATTTATATAAGAATTATACGGAGTATAGAGTAATGGACAATTGTAACGGAATTATAATTTCTACATAATTTTTAATTGGACTAACAAAGTATACCATTTTCTAAGGTGGGCCAAAAGTGAACACGAGATACAATTAATTTTAGCATATTAAGCTATATAATATGATACTTATGTACAATGGCCCGTTTGGTTGAGGTGTATGGGTATGGATCTATGATTTTGAAAGTCATTAAGGTTGTTTGGTTGGTTATAGGGCCCACCATAATGGAATGAGGATACCCAAATGTGAAGGTTTCCTCATATATTATGTGTGTGGGTGGTTTCTTTATACCCTACATTATCATTCCACTCTATACCAACACTCATACCCATTGTAATTCATAACGACAAACCAAACTCACCCTAAATCTTTGTGGGTGGTCCATGGCCATGACCCACATTTGTACTCATATACCTACGCCTCTGATCATTTCTGCTAGCTACATTCTAGCTATAAAAAATTATTTTCCGTATCTACATTTTTCTATCTCGCCTAAAGTGCAGGATCGAAGAAAAAAAACACAAAAGAACTCGAAAAAAAAAAAAAAAAAAAAAAAAAAAAAAAACATTTTATATGAGTCTTCGAGTTTTTTTTTTCATAGATCCTTAAGTCCTTTTTGTCTTCTTATCCTCTGCACAAGATAGAAAAATCCATATTACAAATCTATCTATCCACTTATATTACAAAAGTCAATGCTATATTATTGTACCAAAAATGGAAAAATTACACGTCAAATTCAAGTGCTATACCAAAAATGGAAAAATTTACAAATGAAATTCAAATAGTTGCGCCCTGTTCACTACCTACCGTTTCATCAATACCGAAATAAACTGAATTGAACCGAAAATAGTTGAACTCAATTTGTCAAAATTGAACCGAACCAAATTAAATATTCGGTTTTCGTTTGAATTATAGTTTTAGTTATCTAAGCAGAAAACCAAATTCAAATAAATATATTTTCATAAATATTCGGTTCGGTTCAGTTTTCGGTTATACCCAAAAAATATAACTGAATTAATCAAACCGAATAAACCGAACAAGCTGATAAGCGAACCGATGAACACCCCTAGAATCATCTCCAAGATTGGTTATAATTTTGTAAATTAACTAACTAACAGAATCCGATGACACTAATTAGCTTGGTGTCTTAAAAAGCTGTGTTCCTTAGAGTCGATTTTAAAAATTAAGGCCTTATGGACACAAATAGACGTAGGGGTGTTGATCGGTTTGGTTATCGGGTTGTTTGGTTAGTTCGGTTAATTCGGTTAAAAAAAAAATTTGGTTAACCCGAGAACCGAACCGAACCAAATTCAAATTCGGTTTTCGGTTCGGTTTAGTTGAATTCTAATTCGGTTCGGTTCTTGGGTTGACCCGAATAACTCGAATTTCACTATTTTAAAAAAAAATTAATAATTACATAGATATTTAGCAAAAAAATATATTTCAAGCATAAAAAATATTTTACTATATTATGATAACCTTTTAATAGTATTTATTTATATATACATATACATAAAAATATATAAATATATATATAAATATATAAAAATATATATATTTATATGAATTAGGTTTTCGGTTCAAACTGTCAAACTCATATCCAACCCGAGAACCGAATTAGTAGTTCGGTTCGGTTCGGTTTTAGCAAATTCGGTTCGGTTATTTTTTATTCGGTTTGGTTTCGATTTTCGGTTTTTTTGGTTTTTTGGCTCACCCCTAAATAAACGACTTTTGTAGTGGATGCCTTGACACAAAAATAGATTACTCAGTTTGGGCACTTAACCCAATGGGCTTCAGCCCAACTTTACATTATTGATTGAGTGGATTGAACACTACTTTTGTGTTATCTAACTCTGACCCTTTTCATTTAATCCTTTTTATACACTTTTGTTCATTAGTTAAATTTATGGCCAAATCAACTATTTCTACCAGAAATTCTTTTAGAAGCAGTCTTTTTACTTGTGAGTTTATCATGAGGTAGGATTATGATATGTCTAAATTCCACCTCCCAAACTTCGCTCCGACGATTTTTTTCTTTTTTTTTGAGTAAAAGGGCATTCTTACCCCGGTAAAAATATTACTCAAAAAACAAATAAGTACATGAATGCGGCTGAAATACCGCATTGAAAAACAATGACAACACACTCATATGCGTAAAGCTAACTACAAGAAACGGCATGCAGACTTCATGAGATAACCAAACAAACAAACACGGCGTAGACTAGAAAACAACAAAAAACATCGAGCCCAACAACTATGCCTAACAACACACTACGTTATGAGAGGAGAGTCTTCAGAAAATACACCTCTGACGTTCCACTTATCCAACATTTGAACCACTTTCGGAGTCTTCTTAAAACGAAAAGTAAGAATTTTAAGCCTTGCATTGTACACAATGATATCATGAACTTTAGAGATAGACCGACTCTGATTCTTGAGCAAACGCATATTTCTCTCCTGCCAAATGAAATATGCCGTGCAAAGAAGAACCAAACGCGCAACAACACTAACCACGGATCGCTTATACGAAAGAGGCTTAATCCACTCAACAATATCAGCCCATACCGGGCCTACACCATCCAAATCTGCTTTAGACGAATCAGAGACCACACCTGCGAAGGAAAAGAGCACTCGAAAAATATATGACGGTGGGAATCTGGAACGAGCTTGCAAAAAGGACACATAAACAGGTTTAAGTTGGTAGAGGTGCCAGCATCCCATTTTCTCAAAGTGTTTTGCGTCTTTAGCCTTTTCCTCATGATGAGCCAAACAAGAAAAGCGTGGCGAGGAATACAATTTTGAAACCAAACAATAGAAGCCCAATCAACTTCATTACCTCTAGGCCTAATAGCATCCCACACAGCATGCACAGAAAATGACTGCTCATTACCATAAAGGTCCTTCCAGACGATGTAATCCTCACGGTCTTGAACAAGATTAAGGGCTGAACAATTAAGTAAAATTGGAGAACGAGTATACCAGGATTGAGGCCAAGACCACGAACCTTCAACAACAATATCCGAAACATAACTTCCGACGAAATTGAATATGTTGTTATTGGCAACGATCAACTACTTCGTTACGTTTGTTAGTGTCAGCCACATTTCTCAATCCTCACTTGACCCTTATGTTACGGATTTTCTTTTAAACGCTTATGTTACTAATTTACTGTATATAGCCAACCTATGTACAAGAAATTTTAATTATTTTTTGTCACGTCATAAAAACCAAAAATGTTTTAAAGTGCCTTTGAAGAAATAATTAGCCCAAAACCTGGTTCAAGTTTCAAATGAATTTCTGAGTTACTGAAAACTAGTGACAACATTCTGAAAACTATGGGAAAATATCATCAATACAAAGTATGCCAACTGCTTTGATCACTAAAATTTCCTTATAAGTTAGTCATTCAAGTTTCAATATGTATAACGTTTAGGTATTACGAATGATGACGTTTCATAACTTTAATTTTTTATCACGTATGAAAGATTGAAATGGGATAACCAGCTACAAATTTTTGCGTTGACAGATGTCTAGCCTTGACCGCCACGTATAAAGTTTGATGACGTGAAACAGAGCCGTATAAAAAGGTGTGCGAGGTGTGCTACCGCAGAAGGCCTTAAAATATATATCTCGTTATTTATTTGGGCCTCAAAATTCACTTCCAATGAAAACAGTTAACGTTGAACATCTTATGTCGTATATATTTGTTAAAACTTAAGATAGGCCATCAAAATACTATGTTTTTGTTTCAATATGACCATCGTATATAGTTGTCATATAAGCATTCGCACAGGGCTTTCGTTCGCTTAGCTATATATGCCACTAACGTGAAAATGTCTTGAAGTACATGTTAGACGTCATGCATTTGGTTAGCATGTTAGTACTTTTTCTATGAAATAAAACTGAAGTGACTAAATGTGTTAAAAAGTGTCTAGTACCTAAATTGAACATTCATAGATCGAGTTTAAAGATATTGGGCAAAATTGTCCAACCCTTTAAAAAAGTTTGTACAAAAGGTGTTTCACTTAAATGGATAAATTTTCTTTTTTGGTAAACATGCCACATGGGTTAGTTATGGATACAATGTATTATATATGTAAGTAGGTGAATGTCATGGTCTCAATATGTTGTACGCAATTAGGTGGAGTTCACGGTCTCAAATTCACAAACCCTAGCGGCAAAAGTGGGTACACCTCACATCGTACTAGTAATGTTTAATGTATGGGTGAGCATTCGTCCGGTACCGACCCAAACCGATAAAAACGACCCGACCTGATAACCGATTTCACAAAATACATGAATCGAAACCGAGCTGAATCGGTTTGATTTGTGTCGGTTTGTTTCGGTTTACATGCTTTATGTGTGTTTGGTCGGTTTTGGGTCGAACCGAGCTGACCCGAACCGACTCAAAAACCGACAACCGGTAATACATAGAACCGAAACCGAACCGAAAATGGCTGGTTCGGTTAGGTTCGGTCAGGTTCGGCTTGGTTCGGCCAGTTTTGTGCTCAGCCCTAGTTTAATGTCATGAGCGGAGCTAGTAGGATGACTAGTATGTGTTGAGCCACCCCTAATCAGTCAACTTTATTCGTTAGCTATATAGCCTATATGTTAACTTCTTAATAATATTTGCAATTAGCTCCTCTTATTCCTATCGAAATTTAGAATAACTTAACAATCTGATACAACATCAAATATATTTACTATTCAAGTTATTCTTTTCTAATTTAGTTTAGTTTCTAATTATTTGTGGTTTTAAGTTGAATCATGAGTTAAGACATATAAATACATTTTTGGAACACTATTTACTGTTATAATTTTCACGTTAAGTTCAACTCTCTTTAAATTTAAATCCCGACTCCGACACTAGTTAATGCAACGCACTACCTCACTCGTCGGATAATTATAGAAAAAGAGAAAAAAACTATGTAAAAAACTTAGGCTACCTCGCAATGGTAAGGGTTGACCTTCGGTCCTTGTGGGTCGAGTGGATTTCGGTCGAGAACTCGACCTTGTTCGAGAGTTTGTTTTATGTGTGTTCAATAAATTAAAACGTATTTTTGTGATGTATGTTTTTGTTGTGTAATTAGTTTTAATGTGCTAGGTCACATGAAAAAGAAAATGACAGAAAAAATGAGGATCAATGAAGGTCACTACTACTGAGAGTAACCTAAAATTTTTATAAAGTATTATATAATATAAACAAAAATATTTATGATCAAAGTTAAATTCAAAAAGTCAAAACAGATATAAAATTTGAGACAGAAGGAGTATTACGAAGTATTTTTACTATTTTAGGATAAAGAAAAGTACTCTCTAGCCTATTGATAAAAGTATGCATATTTGCACACGTCTCAAGTAGCCCTACACATATCTTAAACACACAAGTCACCATTCACATGTTCACACTTTTCATGTTTAGTCCAATGACAACCATCTTCATCTTGTTATTCTTATGTCTTTGTACAAATTCTTGGAAAGTTAATATAAATTTACCTTTGCACCAAAAACCATCTTCATCTTTTTTCGGTTTTTTGTCATTGAGTAAACCACCTAGATCATGACTTTCATAACTTACTGAGAATCTGCTCACATACCATGTTTATAGGTATATTTGTTGGCAAGCATTTAGGTGCGTTTTAAAGCAACTAACAACAAGCAGTTACCGTTTTGCACAAAATACTTGTTTGAAAACAAGCAACTAGTATTCTTACTTTTTCTAAAGGTTCCATATGAAAATGTTACTTTTAGTAGCATTTACGGACAACTATGTGTTTCACTTGCTAGTAACGACTATACGTACAACTATATTATCAAACACTTTATCAAAAAAACATCTACTAACTAGCTCACAGTAGTTATGAAAGTATCATATTTAAAAACATTATATCATCTTAACTATAATCTTCCAGGCTATAATTATCAAAACACTAACATATATTTATCATTTTTTTTTTTTTTTCTAATTAGCCAGGAGTGTCAACATAACTCTTTTCCATAAAAAGTAGGATTTCTACACACCAAGTTTTCACATTGCTATATTGTTGTTAATCATTGCTAAAAATACATGGACACAATCTCGTCTATAAATTATTTCATATGCAATAGAATAAATTCATACGTGACCGATAACAATTACATTGTGGTCCATGATTCGGTTAACTTAAACAACTCAGCTCGGGAGGAGCCACCATCCTCCATCGCAGCCTTTGCCCGGTGACTCATTTCTAAACTGTGTTCTCTGATACACATGATGTAGTTGATGGGACTTATTACAACATGCAGCACTTGGAGGGATTATTGATACGTACTATAGGTAGTGGTAAAGTATAGGCAAGTTCGATTGAGAGGTCAATCATATCATTGCATGTATTAACTCAGAGAAATCAACTCGTGAGGATCCTTCGTCATCCACCGCAGCCTTTGCCCTGCTACTCATCTCTAAAGCCTGTTCCCGTACTACCCTTCCTTGCTCACCCTCCATCAACTCCCTCACAGTCTCTTCCACAGCCTCAGCCACCACAAATCCATCCAAAGACATTTTCACCCCCAGTGCCACCTTCATTTCTTGAACCAAATACACCTTATTCAACTTTTGCTCTGCGTACAATGGCCATGCAACCATTGGTATCCCAGCAACCACCGCTTCAAGCACCGAGTTCCACCCACAATGACTCACAAATCCACCCACTGAGCCATGACTAAGTATAGCAGGCTGTGGTGCCCAGTTTTTCACCACCAGACCCTTATCACTAGTCCTGGTTAAAAATCCGTCCGGAAGAATATCATCAAGAGTGAACTCTTTAGCACTTGAATTTAACTCGTTTTCATCTTCTGGTGGAGGATTGCGCACCACCCACAAGAATCTTTGCTCGCTTCTCTCTAACCCAAAGGCTATTTCCTTCAACTGTTGTTTCTTGAACACACCCATACTCCCAAAACATAAAAACACAACACTTCTACTTGGTTGGGAGTTAAGCCATTTTAAGCACTCGTTTTCGCTGAGATCCACTTGATTGCCACCTGCGATCAATGGCCCGATTAGATAAACAGGTGGAGTTGAGCCATCCGGGGTACATTTACCAACCCGGAGGGTGTCAACAGCTCTTTGTTCAAGCCCCGTGAAGCTGTTTACAATGATTCCTGAAGATTTTGCCATGTTAATGGCAGTGTTAATAAATTGAGTGTTAATGATATGCGTGTATGAGTTGCTTTCTTTATCAAACGAAGCGAAGGACATATCAGAAACATGCAGTAGTGGTACTCCAGGAATCTCCAGAGAAAAGTTTAGATCTTGAATACTCTTTGGAGTGGTATTGGCAATGGTCGGGAACTGTAAAAACATACATAGACTGGAAGCACTGGTGGTGTAGAAGTAGTAAGCTGGTAAGTTGAGGCTTTTAGCAACTTGAAAAGCAGCATTAGAAAAGAAGTCAAGGATAACAGCTTTGATGGTTGATTTCTCAGAGATGGATACGAGGGTTTCGTGAAAAATTGGGTTGTAAAGCTCTGCGATTCCGAAAGCAACGTCTACAAAATCAGAAGAGAAGTCTGGTGGAAGAGCGACTGTAGGGAGGTGGTGGAAAGTGATGGAGGGGGTGGTGGCGGAGACGATGGTTATGTATTTATCAGTGGATCCTGTTTCATAAGGTGCAGGGGTTATGAGGACGATAACACCAAGTGTAGGTTTCTGTGTGAGAATAAGTTTTCCAAGCTCCACCATGGCAACCAAGTGGCCGATACCTGCGGAAGGATACAGAACCACTGCTGCGGTTTCCATTTAGTTTCTGCTTGATGTGTTTGTGTTTGTGAAAGAAACATGAAATCTTGCATAGATTTTATAGAGCTGTATAGAGACAAGTGTCGAAACTCAATGCTAAATAGTATTGGGTTACCTTGATGTAGTTTAAAGGAGTAGAGTTTGTCATAAACTCATAAGAACACTTAATTGTACTACTAGGTAACCTCTAAATGTGCTTGGCTAAAAAGTGCATTGCCCCTTTACTATTGAATGCCATATCAATCATATATGTATCGGGAAAATGCCTATAGGAGCTCGACCAACAAGTCCCAAAAGTAAGACACCAAAAAAATACATATAGTTATAATTGTATGTAAAACTGTAATAAACAAGGATAGAAAATGTATGAAAGTGTGACTCACAAACGCGCCTACTGAGACACGACTAAGTATTGCTGGTTGTGGTGCCCAGTTTTCACCACCAGCCCGTTATCACTAGTCCTGGTTACAAACCTTTCAGGAAGAATATCCTCAAGACTGAGCTCTTTAGCACTTGAAGTCGAAAAATATTCTACTTCTGGTGACACATCAATTGGTGGATCACGCACCACCCAAAAAATCTTTTCCTGCTTTTTTCTAACCCAGTAGCTATTTCACGCAACTTTTCTTTTTGGAATACACCCTTACTCCCAAAGCATAAGAGCACAACGCTTTTACTCGGTCGTGAGTTCACCACTTTAAGCACTCGTTTTGCTCGGATCCACTTGATTTCTACTGTGGATCAAGGGCCCGGTTAGGTAAACAGGTGGAGTTGGCCCATCCTGTAGGAATTTACCATTTCGGAGTGTGTTAACAGCTCTTTCGTCAAACCCCGTGAAGCTGTTTATCATGATGCCAGAAGAGTTTGCCATGTTATTAGATATGCTTATGATGTTTTTATAAACATTGCATTTCCTATTTGATGCGTTTCAATACACTGAAACTGACTTTTGACCAGTTTGCTCCCATTTGACGCGTTTAAAGTCCTTGACTCACATACAGGTAAGCGGTCAAATCGGCATCTTTTATAGAGGTTATGGCCATTCAATCCCGTGTTGGCAGAGAAAATTTATGTCAGGGAGGAGACTTCTTTATATTATTCAAATCAAAGAAATACGGTCTTACAAAGGATTTTCGCATAGCCCTTTTTGTTTTCTCATCTGTTGGAAACTCATAATGTCAAAATCATAACAGAAGTCGTTTAGTGTCAAAATAGTTAGTTTATGTATTATATTTGTCAAGTTAGAAAGTATATGTATGTATTATGTATTTAGTTTAGAAGTCTGTAAACCCAAGATAGTTTGGGCTGGGTCATAGGGTAACGGTATAAACCGTTTTAGAAAAGTTGCAACGTTTACTTTTGTAGAATCGGTATAACCGTCATATGGCACCGGTTCAACAAGTATAAAAACGGGTAGATTAGTCTGTAAAAAACCAACCCTCGTTCAATAAATAGAATATATGTTGTTGGGTTCAATCCTTTGATTCTTGTTCATATAGTTATTGTGATTCTTGATTATGGTTTGGCATCAATGATTCATGGGACAATATTGTTAAGTTTATGATATATAAAATAAAATAAAACATAAAGACATCAAGAGTACACAGCGGAAGACTTAAGATCATAACAAATAAATTAATTAACTGAAAGTATGCGTAACGTACCTCTTGCGAATATCAAATCCCTCGAGCAAAGCAAACCACCCTCGAGCAAAGCAAACCAAAGAAGTACTTAATGGTGTAAGAATAATGTCTTACAACCACGTTCTTATACATTGAATTAACCAACGAATCAGCGATTGCTAGATCTAACACAAGCCTCGTATATGCAAAACCAAACCGAACTCCCTAACAAATGGGGTTTTGGCCAAGCTATGCAAAAGAAAGAGAGAGGAGATCTAGGTTAATTCAATGCACAAGTGTGTAAAACCTGACCTACCCTCCTTATATACTAGTAGGTAAAACTTAGAGGACAAGTTAGGGGAATTAGGGCCTTGGAGAGGCCTATGGCCACCATCATGAGCCCAAAGCCCATCCCATAACTTTTCCAAGTTTCCATTTCTAGTCCTTCTTTCCATTTTAGCGATCGTTAGTCATTTTTCCGTTAAATACATAACGATCGTTAACGGGACTTAATGTGTAATAATTAATCGTAAACATAAACATTAATTATTAACTTTAATTCTCATTCGCTAATGTGTGCAATCCGTGGTCACGAGTTCGAATCCGGACATTCACATGTTTGTAAATATATACATTTCCATGACTCCCACTGGATATGTTTACAAAACATGAAATGACATTGGTTAGCGTCTAGCAACACGCCAATGCCCCGGTACAACTCGTGTATGGTTTTCTGGAGAAAAACCAAGTTTGATGATTCATCATCATATTCATCCTTTGTTTCTAATACCATGTTAATAAGAATATGGATCTCACTCATTTCTTAATTAACTATTACATTTCTCGCTTTATGATTTATTAAGATTACCAATTCTTCTAAGCGAAGACCTTGGGTATGGCCATACAAACATCTTAACAATCCTACGAGGGGCCCGATAGTATTAAACTTCAAAATGAATTTGAAGGAAACAAATCCCATTTGACTACAAGCATGATTCATAAATTTCATAACAACACGAAAACAACCCTTATAACTACCGATTCGTGTAGCGTTAGATTGCTTCACAAAATGCACTACATCCATGACATATCTCTTGTATCTCAAGTCGGAGGATAAATATCCATGATATACTTAATGACAAAGATCCATAAAGTATCATCATGTGAGTGGGATAAGTCCTATATTCAATTCATTGAATATCATCTGAAATTAGTCATGTTACGCATCAATATACTTTCAAGTATATTCTAACTAATACTCAGATTTGTCTTAATTCAATATCATTCCCATGTTATTGATTGACAACGAACTATTTAGAATAACTTAAGTTATTCAAGGATTTAAACATGTAAATATAGGACAACATTATAATAAATGAATAATAAACATAACAAAAATACTTTATTTCATTTCAATAATAATGTTTACAATATCCTTTATCTAAAATACTTAGTCACGAGATGGGCATGAAACTACTAGCTAAGCGAAGTCCAAACTTATCGGACAAATGATTAAGTTTTTCACCGAGCAAGGCCTTAGTTAACGGATACGCTAGGTTATCATCAGTGTGAACTTTGAGCAACTCAATTTCACCTATCTCGACTTGCTCTCGAACATAGTGATATTGTCTAGGATAGTGTCGGTGCCCTTCATGACTCGGGTTCATGGGCAAAAGTAATTGCGGTGAATTGTCACGGTACACTTTAATAGGATGTTCAATCGGCGGCATGACACCAAGCCCGAAACAAACTTCCTTATCCAAGCGGCTTCCATGGCGACCTCGAGGCCGCTATGTACTCACTACATAGCGAGACGCCGCAAGTGTTATGCATTTCTTACTCTTCAATCCAGCACCTCCATTGATGACAAAATGTAACCCGTTTGAGACTATTCCTGCTTCCCCTAAATCTTTCATCACACCACCCATTTAGAATTACATGATTAATATGTCATCGACATACGGAATGGAATTCACTAGGGATTACACATGGTGTCACACCCCAAATTACATTTTCATAGCATCATAATCATAATCAGTTATATTGAGCGACCTAAAGTGTCGTTTGGAAAATACATCGCTTGATTTAATAAAATAATCGAGTTTACAAAGTAGGTCCCAAATGTAAATCAACTTGTGCGGAAATAAGTTTATTACAATTCAAACGATGTTTTAAAGCACGTAAAACCCAAGTGAGAGCGTCGTCACCACGACTCCATGATGTGTCCAAATGCATGCCATGAAGTGAATGCCTTAGATACACGAGATAAAACATGCTAAAAGTGTCAACACAAAGGTTGAGTGAGTTCATAGAGTTTGTTTTGAAATGTAAAGCCTTTAGAAATCGTTTATGCAACAAAGGCATTGTGAATCCACTCGGTTCAAGTCCGCCCATACAAAACTTGCAACTGTGTGTTCACAATCCATTGCCAAGATATGTATAGTCAATGATAATCCCAAGACATTCAAAGACAATGATAATCCCAAGACATTCAAAGACAATGATAATCCCAAGACATTCAGCACAATGGTAATCCCAAGACATTCAGTCCAATGATAATCCCAAGACATTCAGTCCAATGATAATCCCAAGACATTCAGTCCAATGATAATCCCAAGACATTCAGTCCAATGATAATCCCAAGACATTCAGTCCAATGATAATGACATAGGATATGACTAAACATTACGTTCAGTTAAGCATGTAGTTTGCAAATAGATATGAATGTCATAAAAGATGATGAGCATGTATCTCCCCCAAAACAGTTATGAAAGCAAGTAAAGGTAGGGGCTATGAAACTCACATGGACAATAATGCGATGGCAAAAGTGGATACACTGAGGTATAGCGTGAATCTCGTAAATGACCTATTACGAATGATATGATATGTAATGAGTTGCAATGTAATGTTATGCATGCACTTCGTATGTTATTTATACCATTTACGGGTTTTGAAAATATTACTCGTCGTCGAAAAATACTCTTTTGACGTCTTGACCAATCAAAATGACTTTACATGTTTTACGTCAAAATGTCATCCTACAATGGTTTTATAATGATTTTGGTGAAATTACTACTTTTCGTCGCAAAACAATGTCGTCGAATTTTCTTGAAATTAACAAAATGGCTTTGGAAAACTAGCAGTAAAGCGGTGTCGTCGATCGTTAGAGAACGAACTCGACGGTTTTGGAAAGTTTGTATCAATATCTAAAAGTTTGATTCAGAATTTTCGTTCAAAGGTCTCGATCATAAAGATATCAAGGGCTAAAGATGGTGGTTTTGCTAATTGTGTGCGAAAATGAGTTTCGCCAAGTTTGAACATCCGTAAATAATTTACTATGACTCCGCTTGACAAACGGCTTTTTGTTTTGAAAAATATGGCGGTGAACTTGATTTTACTAGAAGACAATTTGTTTCAAAAGTTTTGCATCATAGTTAAAAGCGCATAAACATAGCCCTTACAACTAATGAAATACTTGAATCGTAGAAATAATATAATTTTTCGAGAAAATAATAGTTACGGCAACTTTATAAAAGCGTGCATATATTTGTCGTTTCAAATCCGTTTTCACGTAAAATATGTCCTTAGCTTCGTATCAAGTAATCTAATATATTTTGAGAAGTCGAAATAATTTGTGAAGCTTAAGGCTAGTTTTGACCGAAATATGTAAAAGCAGCAAGTGAAATCTCGAAAATAATACGTTTAGTCGTCAAACTTTAAAAATTCACCACGGCCGTTATAACTCCGTTTTATCCGTTCAAAAGGCCACGGATTCGTTTTAAAGTATATTTTCTAAATACCAAGGCCAAAATGTCGTACCAACAGTAGGTTTTTCCAGAAATTCAATTTAAGGACAGATCACAAAATATAGTTTACGAAAATAGTTTTTCTCGGACAAAACTTATTCTAATCCCTTCAAATCAACTCCAAAGCTAATCTAATCCTACCATACACCTTCTTAGGGTGTCATGGGTTCCTAATCACCATCAAGACCAAAGAATACCATGGGAGTAATTATAGGATGACCATATGGTATATATAACTTTAAAATCATGAAATAAATGGTATAAATCACATAACATGCATATAAGCTCCAAAAATGAAAAGAACTTATGAAAATGAAGAGGAAACATAAAATGATAAGAATATGCTTACTAGTGAAAATGAAGAGGTGTAAGTAACAAGGATTAACTTAAATATCCTTGGTTTTATTTCAAAACCATATAAAGGATATAATCTAGGTTGTTAAAAATACTTGAGCTCGAAAAATTTGTGATCCCTTGTGAAAGCTTATGGAGGCCGGTTATGGAGGAGCAAAAACCAAGAAGAGAGAACTTATCTAGCTATGAGAAATATTGAGATACATGTATGTGAAGAATGAATGATAAATTGAGTTAGGTTTGAGTATATATATGAATATAGAAAATTTTGTCAATCCAATTATTGAAACCACCCCCAACCGGATTTTGTGGATCTTGTGTCCTCAAAATAATTTTTTTTTTTTATAATGTGATGTGTAAATACTTGTAATATTTTGTAAGAAAAGTGTAAGTATATTTGTAGGATAATGTATAGGTAAAGGTAAATGGTAGATTTTTGGTAAAAGAGATTTTTAATAGACCAAAGTAGAATGTAATGAGACCATAAAAATTATAAAAATACATTCCTTGTAAAAAAATTGGGTGATAAAATAATTATCGTATAATTTTAAGAAAAACGGCGTAATAATTAAACGTTAACAATTTAAGTACCAAATAAATTTGAAACACTAGAAAAACTAAAAATATAGTTTTATGAACTAAATGTAAATTTAAAAATGCCTCGGGATCATTTTTGAAAGTAACGGTTTAAATATACAAAATAAAAACTCACGCGATAAAGATTATTAAACATAAAAATTTCGTATAAAGTGAAATGAAATGTCATGAATGAACTAATGAGATGCACATGATGTCAATGAAATGTAGACTAATCATAGTCCATATGAAATGTACGTGATGTCATGATCATGAATTCGCCGCTAAACCTTCAAGGTTACGCGAATTTGAAACAAGTAAACCAAGTTTACTATAAATGTTGAAATTGTGAAACTTGAGAAATGACCTGAAATTGCGAGTTGTCACACATGGCTCATCAAGATTCTGAGTAAATCCAAAACTTTTGATTTCCCCATCGAATCTTTTATTCCATTGCCTTGATGCTTGCTTCATCCATAAATGGACCTCTTAAGCTTGCATACACGGTTAGGAAATAATGGATTCACAAACCTTCCTTGCGCCATATAGATGTCTTCATCTAGACGGCCATTCGAGCGGTTTTGACATCCATTTGCCAAATCTCATAGTCATAGTGTGCGACTATAGCTATGAGAATCCTAATAACTCTTATGTCCGCTACGGGAGAGAATGTCTCCTCGTAGTCAACGCCATAGGTTTGAGTAAAACCTTTAGCCACCGAGACGAGCCTTGTAGGTGTGTACATTGCCATCCATGCCGGTTTCTTTTGAAGATCCACTTACTCCCAACGACCTTAGCTTGGGAGGAAGGTCAACTTCAATCCGCACATCATTATCTTTCATGGATTGCATTTCCCATTCATAGCAATCGCCATTTATCCTTTTCGGGATCACCATGGCACTTTATAGTTAGCGTGTTCATTAAGATCCCCAACCATATTTTCCTCCACCCCACGTTAAGACATAGACGGTCGGTGCACGTATCGTCCTTTCGGACCTACGAATGGGAACAACTTCGGGAGGGCACCTAAGCTTTCGTGTTCTTCTTGAAGTTGGCTAGTGGTTTCGAGGAAGGTGTTGTATCTTCTTGATCATATTCCGGATCATATACTCTCCCACCGAGTTCTTGAGATATGAGATTCCTTTCAAGGAAATCTCCATACCTAGCCACGATGACTTTGTTCTCGGTGGGTAGTAAAAGTAGTAACCCATAGTTTCCTTAGGGTATCCTACAAAGATACACTTAACGGATCCGGCTTAGAGCTTATCGTGTGTCACGTTTAACAAACGCTTCACATCCCTGCACCTTTAAGTAAGAAAAGTTGGGAGCTTTTCCGGTCCATATTTCATATGGAGTTTTAACAACCTTCTTAGTTGGAACCATATTCAAAATGCGAATAGCGGTTTCAAGGGCATAATCCCAAAAAGTAAAAGGTAGAGTCGTAAGTTCAAACATTGATCGTACCATGTCAAGTAAGGTACGATTTCTCCTTTCAGATACACCATTTTTTGTGGAGTATAAGGAGATGTGAGTTCCGGATAATTCCACACTCGCCTAAGTAATCTTTGAACTCTTGACTTATATACTCACCACCTCTATCGGATCGAAGAGCTTTAATCTTCTTTCCAAGTTGTAATTCTACTTCACTTTTGAAAACCTTAAATGTTTCAAAGACTTCATGTTTATGTTTAAGTAAATAAACATAACCATAACGATCGAAATCATCCGTAAAGGTTAAGAAGTAGAAAGACCACGTTTTGACACATGTCTAAGTGGACCACACATCGGTGTGTATCAATCCAAGTAGATCGAAGCCCTTTCCACTTGTGGTGAAAAAGGTTTCCTTGTCATCTTCCCGACAATGCAAGACTCGCATTTGTCAAATGATTCATCATTGACCGCTTGTAAAGCCCATCGTGTTGCGGCTTTTCCATGCGTTTCTTGCCAATATGGGCAAGGCGACAATGCTAAAGATAAGAAGAGTCACAGTTCGACTTGCTCTTCTTATTGCTAATGCTATACAACTAATTATTTTCATTGGATATACAACCATCCATATCAATTTCAAACACACCAAGAATAGGAATTGCATTAAAGTAAAAACATTATTTAAAGAAACCGAAATTCCATAACTTGTAAAGTGTGCACAAAACCAATATCTTTTAACAAAGCGAAATGACACCCCTAACAATGGAGGTGCATAATGACAATTATTTAGTTCTAAAATTAAGCCGAAGGCAACACTAAATCAAAGTCCCTATGGCTTCGACAATGCACGCTTTCCATTTCCAACGTACAAGTATCTCTCCACGTGTCGCCTTCTTCGCCTCTAAGTCCCTGCGATGTATTACGGATGTGAGTACCACATCCCGTATCATATATCCGTGAATTTAACTTATGAGGAAAAGAAAATAATTCAAACATAAAAATACCGATGAGCTAGGCACCATCTTATTTTTATTCAAGGCACTCATTCGATAAACCGGATAGTTCCGCTTCCGGTGACACGGTGAGTTGCAGTGGTGGCAAGACAAATCCTTCTTAGGATTTTCCTTTTTCTTTCGTGGTTCTTCTTAGGAGCTGGTGGGATGACAACTTGTTTCCCTTTCCTTTTCCTTTCCTTTCTTATCGCTTGCGGCTTAGGCTTATTCACCCTACCACCTCAGTATAGCGAGCACGGCAGTGTAGGAGCCTTCTTTGGCAATCTCTTCTCGTAGTCTACAAGCATTGCATGTAACTCATTCACTGCCTTCCCGTGCAATGCATGTTAAAATTGCGGACAAAATCACCAAATCGTTCTCGATTAAGGGAATGATTGATGAGTCCCACATACATCGCTCGAGTAACCACACCGAAGCTTCTCCAATTGGTCCAAGTGATGTTTCATCTCAAGGACGTGGTCGGAGACAGATTTGCCGACCTCACACTGCGGTTGTGAACCTTTTCAATTAGTTCATACGGTTCACCGGTTGGTGGCTTCTCAAACATGCGTTTGAGTTCATCTAGCATGCTCATAGGCGGATAGTGCTCAAATTGTTTTTGCAATTGAGCGGACATCCCAAAGCATTAGACACGCCACATCATTATGCTTCTCATATTCAACACGATATGCCTCTAATTCAAGAGCGATTTGCCGTGTTGGGAGGAGCTCGAGCGAAGGTGTAGTCAAAATTTCAACCCTTTGGCCACACGAAGGATGATCCTAAGTGAACGATGCCAATCATTGAAATTAGGGCGGTCGGTTTGTCCCTTCCAATCATATCTTTGAAAGCGGCACTCGAGAAGCTCATAGTGTTATCGATTGAGCCATCTACGAAAAAGTTCAAAAACCATCATTAGTATTTTGATAATTTTCCTTTTCAATAAACAATTAAATACCCAAGGTTCATATTCATATAACCAATTAATATTTATTGAAAACTAGGATCCAAATTGTCATAATCTCATCACATCGCTTGATCATTAGTGATGAACCTTATACAAAATGGTAGAGCATTTGCTCAATTGCCAATTTCAATTGCAATTCCTAGATTTATGGGATTTACATATAGCCAATATCAATCGCCATGTAAACATGTTTTATCCCATCTTATGCCTTGAGTTTCGGTTTCACCGCCTAACTCAATTAAGTTTTCCAACTTAAAAGCGCAAAATCGTCCATGCCCGTTCTCACGACACGTGGACATTTTACCCTTTGATTAAGATCTAAATCACGTTCTCACGCAAATAGAAAGTAGTCTTAGGTGTTTCCGTTTTGTTGGATGGCATATAACTTAAATTTTAAAGGGTAATAATTTTGATGTTAAATCAAATATGTACAAAGATGTCATGCATTCATCTTTGTAGCATAGTTTATATTAAAACATTTATATCTTGTTTTAATGTTTAAGCTTTTCATCATCAAACTTTAATTGAGGTATTGGGTTCACCAATCAAGGAATTAGTGTTAATTATCATCCATTATACCGTACTTTTGCATAAGTGTAAACACTTAGTGTTTCGGATAATTACCACCTAAGTGGCGCATGGAATCAACACGAACCGCCTTAAGATGAGCTTGCACATTTAATGACTTACTAAGTAGCTCCACTCGAACTTACTGTGGGAGAGGACCTGCACGTGCTAAAGCACAACCTAAGACATCCATTCGGTGTGTTGTGCGCACTTCTTTAAACCCCTTTATTAGTTCATTCTCATGGGTGAGCCTTTCGGTCATTTGTACCAAAGTCATCAATCAATTAAACGATTATGATTACTATTCTTAAAATACATGTTTCACCATTGTTTAGATCGGTTTATTTTTCTTGTAAAATACCCTTGTTACAAAACACAAACAAGCAAGTATTTGAAAAAATAAACAAATAAACAATGAATACATAACAAATAAAAGTCATGCATATCAAATAGCCACATGCAAACGGTTTTGATAAATCTTATTAATAACCAATTTTATATCTGTCAATATGCATATATTTAATTAAGACTTCCACCCGCTTTCATCTATGTACAAGGTGAACCACATGCATCGATTCATCGATTATGTAAGTCAAAACTAAATATATACCACATAGCACATAATTGATTAAAATTAATAAAATATTGAGGTCTTCCCAATTCAAGATCTATCATTATTTAATGTATATCACTTAAAACATGAAAGACATACAATAAAATGATCCATGATAAAACATGCGGTAATAATCATGGATATAAATTACACTTAACAATTAATGCAATTAAACGAGTTACGATATACACATAAAGTTGCATGCATCTTAGGGTTTCTAATCCAATTAAAACAAAAGTTTACAAAACCCTAATTAGGGCACCAAAAACCCCTCAAAATTAGGGTTTAGGTTTTGCAAACCCTAGATCTAAGCATACAAATAATAACACATTCATGTTTATTTTAATTATGTGTTTCAGTAATTAATTACTTGTTATACAAGGCTCGTGATGCCACTGTTAAGTTTATGATATATAAAATAAAATAAAACATAAAGACATCAAGAGTACACATGGAAGACTTAAGATCATAACAAATAAATTAATTAACGAAGTATGCGTAACGCACCTCTTGCGAATATCAAATCCTCGAGCAAAGCAAACCACCCTCGAGCAAAGCAAACCAAAGAAGTACTTAATGGTGTAAGAATAATGTCTTACAACCACGTTCTTGTACACACGAATTAACCAACGAATCAAGCGATTGCTAGATCTAACACAAGCCCTCGATATGCAAAACCAAACCGAACTCCCTAACAAATGGGGTTTTGGCCAAGCTATGCAAAGAAAGAGAGAGAGGAGATCTAGGTTAATTCAATGCACAAGTGTGTAAAACCCAGACCCTACCCTCCTTATATACTAGTAGGTAAAACTTAGAGGACAAGTTAGGGGAATTAGGGCCTTGAGAGGCCTATGGCGGCCACCATCATGAGCCCAAAGCCCATCCCATAACTTTTCCAAGTTTCCATTTCTAGTCCTTCTTTTCCATTTTAACGGTCGTTAGTCATTTTCCGTTAAATACATAACGATCGTTAACCGGACTTAATGTGTAATAATTAATCGTAAACATAAACATTAATTATTAACTTTAATTCTCATTCGCTAATGTGTGCAATCCCGTGGTCACGAGTTCGAATCCGGACATTCACATGTTTGTAAATATATACATTTCCAACAAATATCATCTGCATCTTTACTATATCGCCGAAAAATTTGTTAAGAGTTGCGTCACCATCAAGTTTTTCATATTTTTCCTGTAAAAACAGACACGTTTAACTACACCATTCAGACCATAGTTCGAATCGTCAAATATCGCGGCACAAAATATATGTTTTTGAAAGTGATCAGTGTCCTAAGATCAAAAAAGACCACAAACATATAGTACAAGGAAACGTAACTCCAAAGCAACAGCTGAGTGTATTCTAAGCTATAAGCTACATGTTCTGGTACAAACGGGTAAGTTTTGGTATGTAGTTTGGGTTGACCCGAAATGCTTTCGTCTACAGACCATAACTTTTTTATAAACAACTCATGTGAGATATAACTCCAAATCATATATATATCGATAATAATCTGCATTAGAAATACAGTTTGGTCAACTTCAGACCGGTACTATGCTTTTTCTTACATACCCATTTGACCCATTTGAAATAGAACATAACCATTATTCACCTCTTGTATTTTAACAATAGAAAATGACCTACCTGTATAGACATTACTTCCTTGTGCAACCAAACTGTTTTCACCAAATTCGAGAGATGTCCACTGTATTGATTCAGCTTTTGCAAGCCGGATTTCAACTTCCGTTGAGAGAACAACATGTCAGCACTTTGTGGGGACTATATGTTAGTTTAAGAGAAGAAGAAATTAGGTGGCATGATACAACCCGAACGAGCCATGATTGAAATTATATAGAACACAAGAAAAAGTATACTTTCCAATCCAATTGATGTCTCGTTTGATGGAGAAAAAAATACAGATAATTCCCACCTCAGCTCTCACAAAATCAACAGATTATAAAGCCTCTGTCCCCCTTCTGTATATAACAATCAAATTACAATGTTAATAACATGTATGACCTGCAATGCACGAACCGCACTTTTCAATCCAATCTATGAATCCTGTATCTTCTGGAGCTAAGGTATAGCCAGCCTCAAAGGCTAGTTTGGCAGTGTGATATTCTTCAAGACTAAAACATGCATTCCTGTAAGACACGAATGAAAAAGTTACTACATACGTACTCCAAGATACAATACATGAACGTATTAAAGAAAATCCTGCAGGCTAGCACTTAGCTCGCAAGTGCATTGTGAAAAGTGAATTCGCCAAAGTTATTAAAATAGCAAGCAACACGCCATGGCAACATTTGAAGGCTTCAACTCGCCACATAGACTAAAATCTAAATCAAAATGTTGTTACATAATTTTCATACTTTGGAGGATTTTATTCATTTCAAGGAAGAAACAGTCATTGATCCTACTAAAGATTGTATATTTTCAAGAGAGTGAAAAGAAAAATGTTAACTCATCTTTGCATTGACTTTAGTTTTTTTTTTTTTTTTTTTTTTTTTTTTGGAACAAGACTTTAGTTTTTGATTATATTTTATTTTATAAAAAGTATTGTTAGAGAAAAAAAGTGATGTTAGTCCCACATCGGCTGGAGGAGTACAATTGGGTGAGGAGAAAATCCTATAATTTTGAAAAAAAAAATGGAAGTTTACAAATGTTTATTTAGTATGGTTTTGCTAACTTGTGTTGAGAACTTGTTTAGCTATATATAAGGGGAAATTATTTAGCTATATAAGGGGAACTTGTTTAGCTATATATAAAGAATGTTAGAGTTAATTAATATCAAAATGATGATAAATTATACTCCTTCCGTCCCATAATAATTGTTCACTTTGATTATTTTGAGTCTTTCTTGTTAAACTTTGACCGTTAATATTTTTATTTATGTTATATAATACTTTGTGAAAATTATACCAAGTGAAAATAAATTTAAAACCCAATCTATTCATATATATTTCATCAAATATTATATTATACAAACAAAAATATTTTTGGTCAAAGTTAAATAAAAAAGACTTAGAAAAAGCAAAGTGGACAATTATTATGGGAGAGAGGTAGTAATAATTTTAGAGATCAACATTAACTACGCATTACAATAAAGTTACAAAAAATTTTAAAGAGCAATACTAGACTCATTTATAAAATTCATCCGTTAACGTGTCAGCGGGTGTTGATATATATTTTGGCAGCTTCTCTCTTCTCTCTTATTAAATTAATCACCCGCTGACTCGTCAGCAATTGAATTTTTTGTGTAGAATTTAGGAGTGGTTCTAGCATTTCTCATTTTAAAAACGTTTATTGAATAAAAATAATTTTATAAGTGGTTCTACCATTTCTCATTTAAATACGAGCAAGTCTAGTACTACATTACTTTAGTCATTTTTTTTCTGCCGCATATTTAGTTTTTATATTACTATTTTGAGATGTTTTTTAATTGTCAAACTTATTCTTTTAAATGAATTGATTGATAGACTTTCAGCACTCTCAAATATACAAACTGTAAAGCAGTATATAATATTGCTAAATACACAAACTTGAGTGTGCAAATAAAATAAAATAAATTTAAAGCGTGCAAATGGTTAACTTTTTTAACTATAAATCGAATAGTCTAGTAAAATTTTCATAAATTATTAGCTTTTTCATGACGAATCATACATTGCTCATAAAAAATGCCCTTTTAAGCAAACAAAATAAATTTACAAAAATGTTCTATTAGTTAACAAAAACATTGATTGGAATTGTTAATCTTCACTTAATTCTTTCCAATTCTTGAATTAATTACCCTAGTTTGTTTCGTCCTCATATTCAACACTAATGCACCAACACTTTTACTAGGTTCTAATCATCAAAATTCATCAAAATCTTTTCTTTCTTCCATAATTTCGTCATTCCATCACCCACAAACATACACCTCTCAAAGAGTGAAGTTTCTAGTCATCTTCTACATAAAAAATGTGATTATAGACGAAATTACACTACTAATCCCTCTAATTTTAGTTTGTGACACTTTATACCCCAAGTCCATTATGTATATCATCTCTAGTCCTTTGGCTCCCATTTTTTGACTCTTAGTTTTGACTTTTAACACTATATTGATTGACTAACCAATTATGTTACATACTACATATATAAGTTCAAAAATAAACTATAAATTATAAAATTAGTTGGCCATAAGGTCGGAAACCATAATTACCAAAAAAAATAATAAAAACAAAATATTATAGTCAAATTGTATTTTCGGATTTGGGGTGTAACCAGGGGCGGTACCAGAAATTTTTGTAAGAGGGGGCAAAAGTTGAGAGTAAATGTAATGTCACTAACTCGACTTTTGTTGATGTAATGACGGCGATTTTACTTTGAATGAAAGTGAACATGTTTAGCTAGAACCTAAAACTAGTTGTTATTATATCGACAATATTTAGGACGTAGTTACTTTTCCTGATCGATATTAATATGAATAGAGAAAGCGAAAACAAAAATTTAGATAACAAAATTTAAACTAGCACATAAATCGAACATTAGATAATATATTCGAAAGTAAAGAATGTCCTTAACCATAGACTAAGATGTAGCTATTGGTTAATGTTTTACCATTATACTATTTATTCTCTTATGGCGGCTGAATAAATAAAAATTGTGCATCGTGATTATCCAAAGAAATCGACATTGATAGAATTCTTAATATCTACTAAGAACTTTGTGGGGGCACCTGCCCACACTGCCCCCATTGTAGTACCGCCCCTGGGTGTAACAATTTGTCACCTTGATCGCACCGGTGTTAACACGTTTGTATCGGTATCTGGCTCAGTGACTAAATTAGGTGAAACTCGTTTTGTACAATATTTTTTAAAGGGTTGGATAATTTGCCCAATATATTTAAACTCGATCTATGAATGTTCAGTTTAGGTACTAGACACTCTTTAACACATTTAGTCACTTCAGTTTTATTTCATAGAAAAAGTACTAACATGCTAACCAAATGCTTACTGCAAATGTTTACTGCTACTTTTAACAAACACATTCTATATATGTATAAACTTTTTAATTTATACAGTTTTTCGTCTCTCTTAATCTTTATAAATTATATAATATTCTAGTTAAGCTTTCTTGTTTTGCATTTATTGCATTTTATTGCATTTCCCTTGCATTCATCGGGTGTGTGTTTGGCATGTTTTGATTTTTTAAACAAAATTGCGGAGGTCGACGAATTTATGAAAATGTTTATTTAGTAATTACAATAATGTTACAAAATTTTTAAATCGTTGATCGAATAAATAAAATATTTACTGGTAAAAGTTTTCTAATTACGATCAATTGAGTCTAATACTATATTACCTTTGATTTTTACATGATACTTTCTCTGTTTTTTACATGGTACTTTCTCCATCCATATTAAGTTTCCGTAATATTATTTTTGGATGTTCTATAGACAGGGACGGACCTAGAACTTTGAAAAAGGTGTTGTACAAAAGAATTGTTAGGTTAACTAAAGTTTTACCGTAAGAAACGAAAGTAGCAGACAAAATTATTGGGTGTTGCACATACCTAAAAACAACAGTTTTGAATTTTTTTTTGCACTTTGTGACCTAAAATCTGGTGTAGCCCGTGCCACACCCGGCATCCATGTAGGTCCGTCCATGTCTATAATAAGTGTCAACTTAAGCACGAAATAAACTATTATGGATTAGAAATTTTATTTGATTGATTGAGAGTATAGTTAGTAAGATTTTCTAAAATTATATGTATTTTGATAGTGAACACTTTTATAAGACGAAACAAGTAGTCAGGTGAAAATTTCATAATGTGTTAGCTTTTTCATGACGAATCATACATTGCTTATCAAAAATGCTCTTTTAAGCAAACAAAATAAATCTACACAAATATTCTATTCGTTAAAAGAATAATTTTTGATAGGCATGTTCAACACTTTTACTTGGTTCTAATCATCAAAACTCATCAAAATCTTTTCTTTCTTCCATAATTTCGTCATTCCATCACCCACAAACATACACCTCTCAAAGAGTGAAGTTTCTAGTCATCTTCTACCTAAAAAAAACCTGATTATAGATGAAATTAAACTATTAATCCCTCTAGTTTTAGTTTGTGACACTTTACACCCCAAGTCCATTAAGTATATCATCACTTGTCCTTTGACTCCCATTTTTTGACTCTTAGTGTTGACTTTCAACACTATATTGATTGACTAACCAATCATGTTACATTCTACATATATATAAGTTCAAACATAAACTATAAAAGTAAAAAATATAATAGTCAAACTGTATTTGCGGATTTGGAGTGTAACAATTTGCCGCCTTGATCGCACCGGTGTTAACACGTTTGTATCGATATCTGGCTCGGTGCTTAATTGAATAAGTTGGAACGCAACCTTCATCTATGGTGTCGTAAACCGAGATTGTTGTTCTGGATGTAAATGTACATGTGATATATCAAACAATTATAACATTCTCTCTTGTTACCTCCTTCTCCTTACAGTCATGACCAAATCTATACCTTTAAAGCTTAAGGAACAATCATTGTTCGCAACACCCGAGATGGAGGACGCGTTGCAACTCATTCAACTCGGCAGTGAGGACGCTTTCGCGTAGAAGGAAGAAGAAGAATTTTAGATGGTAGTTGATATTTATATGAGAAATAAATAGTAGCCTGATAGATTTTTTTAAGAGCAAATATGAGCTTGTAATAGTTTATCTTGGGAAAATGTTCGGTTTTTTTATTACGAAATTTTTGAATATTTGCTATTTATTTTACTTTTGTTGATGGTTAATCATTAGACGATTATATTATATGGCAAGCTAAACTAGCATGGGGGTGTTTGGGAGTGCGTTTGGAGACAGCTTTTCTACTTATTGCGATTGCAAAACGTAGTAATGCGTTTTTAAGTGTTTAGCAACCAAAGTCTGAAAAATGCTTATTTGCGTTTAGACAACCCCAAAAAGTTGTTTTGGAAAAGTAACCCTGCCCATGCTGCCACAAAACGCAGTTTTGCACAAACTGATTATTCACTATCAAATTGCCAAATTGACCTTAAAGATTATGTCATCTTGTTCCTCACAATTCTCAGTTGCAACTTCTCTTCAATTCCGGCAAGCTGATTCTAATCCTTGTCGTCCCTTGTCGCCAACCCAACTGATTATTGCAAAAAAAAAAAAAAAAAAAAAAAAATGATGACCTTTGGTTTCTCATTTAGCGTATGTTTATTTATGAGGAAGAACTCAATAAGTACATCCTTATAATTTTATATGCTTGTCGATGATCATCTACGTGCCTCACCCAAAGGCCCAAAACTCACAATTTTAGTTCTAGTAATATTGCTTGTAAATATACTCGTAATATTCTTTAGTTCTTATATTTTGTAAGTTATAAAAATTTGAGTACATTGTTATACATCAAATTTTAATAAATATTGTATGTTAAATTCAACTAATATAATAATATAAGAGTGTATTTTTTCGTCATTTTATCTCTTGAGTTATTCAACAATCTGATTTGCCAAACACTTTGAAAACTGATCATCTGATTATTGCGTTATTATACATCATAATCAAATCCAAACACTACATTTTAAAATCACGTTTTATAATTGATGATTATCCGTTTTCAAAAAGCATATCTATTTTGAAAAACAATTTCAAGAAACCCCTTAGTCTTGAAGCAAATTACGTACATTAATTAATTAACGCATAATATATTATGTTTCCGACTTTTTGGTCTAATTTGAACTTCTATATTTATTCATTAATTATCAAATTTTGAGCATGATTGCAAGGTTGACAAAAGTTCAATATAGATCTCAAAGTTACCACATATCCAATTAACCAATAATAGCTATTCATTTAAAAAATAAATAAACTTTCACCCTTTTTTTTAAAATTAAATATCTCGCAAACCGTTAATTGTTACGCGATAAAAAGCATATCATCGCGACGAGAATTAAAATCATATATGATTTGTGAAAATCATATATGATTCGATTTTTACAAATCATATATGAATTTTGAAAATCATATATGATTTGTAAAAATCATATATGATTTATGAAAATCATATATGATTCGATTGTTAAAAATCATATATGATTTTTCTGGGGGGAATTTTTGAAAAAAAAATTGTCGAAAATATAGAAAAGTGCATATTAATATAAAGATAATTTAATTTTCGTCGCGATGGTGTATTTTTTATAGTTTGAAGATTTACCGTTTGCAAGATATGTTGTTTTCAAAAAAAAGGTGGAAAATGGTTTTTTATTAACTTTGATTAAAAATGAATGGCTAAGATTGGTTTATTGGATCTATCGTAAATATGAAATATATATTGATCTCAACTCTTGCAAGGTTAATGTCAAATTATCTTTTCTAATAATCACTGATAATTAAGATTAAAAGTTGAACAAATCCTTGACTACTGACCCATGTTGAAGGAGAATATTCATACCCAAATAAAACAATAGGAAAAAAATGCATACATACGTAAAACACGGTAATATTTAAAAGGATTTAAATTTCAAATTTTAACTATAATGTGACATGGAGTGTCAAAAAATCATTTTTCTATATTTTAAAAGTTATTTAGCAGGTCTCGTTTATAACTATATTAAAGTTTATTTCTCCAGCGTTGTGGGATGACCAACTCAACTTCTTTTTTTCATTGACAAGTTCCAATAAAACATTTTCGCCAATAATTTTCCAAACACGATGTACCGTAAACATCTTGTGTGATATTATACATTAACAAATAATGTTGCAATCCTATCCACCTATGAATGTATCACCATGAATTGAGTGATTCACATCACTCTTCGTTAAATATCTTCACTTGATCCATTTGGTGACCAATATATATCACGGCCGTCAACTACGTAACTATGAATGTGGATTACATGCAAGCCAACGAGTTATCTTTGTAGCCACAAGCTGAGATATAACCTCTTATGAAGATTTTAACAAATAGAAGTTGTTCATGATTAGGATTCCTAAAACCGGCATGGATATTGCATGAGCTTAATCGCTTATGGTAGGAGGTGTTTGTGGGAGGATATGGTGATATGGAATCATGGACTTCATCTTGATCGTGTCTATCAAGATGTTCACTTCACTCGACTTGTACGTTTATTAGAAAGTTTACAAATAATAATGGATCTAAAAGTGAAATTGTAATGTAAAACCGATATGTGTATCCGGATGTGAAGTAGGGGTAAGTTATTTGTTATGAATGTGAAAAAGTATTGGAAACAAATGGCATAGGAACATATCATAAAATAATTTCTTTTGTCTTTCAATTTTGACAACTTTCAGTGGTTGACATTGGTTTTTGATTTTCATAATTTGGAGAAGCAATACGTGCATGTTAAGGTTGACATAAAATGAAGTAAAAAATGTCAATCTTGTTTTTTGTTTTTTTAAAAATTCAACAAATATATAGATATAAACAAAAGAAGTTGCACAGTGTTACAAATGAGCAAAAGCTCCCCAAACACTGGGCCACACACTTGCTACAATGGCAATTACAATGAGAAGCAAGGCTGTAAGACGGAGCGAATCCGGAAAGATTGCCTCAGTTCGGATTGTTCTCTGCAACGCGGAAATATGAAGTTGGAATCGCTAGTAATCGGGGATCAGCATGCCGCGCTGTACAAACAAAGGGACGGGCACCAACAAAACTATCAATATTAAGCTCAAACTACTAAAATGAAATTAAATAATTAACCCATTTTGGTTGGAGTTTATATTATAACCGATCCATTCTCTCCACTACAAAAACATACTCACGCAATAAATCATACATTTTAGGATTGCTAGGAAAACCAATGAGAAAGAAGTTGTGGTTAATCATCAATTTATCTTTTTCACTCGTAATGTATCGGATAGTTAAAGATTTAACAGTAAAAAAGATCATAAAGTAATTAGTGACCATGTTGTAAGGAATAAAAACAAAAACTTTGATAAAAAATAAATTAAAGAAAAGCAAAATTTTAAATCAACAGATCACAAAAAACTCGACCATAATGTAACATTAATGATTGATTTAGCGTTTCGAATAAAGAGTAAATCTCCATTCAAAATTGCCACACCATCATTTTTGCAACATTTGTAAGAAGAATTTAATAGGCATCCGTATTTTCTTAATTATTAACACGTCAATAGTTTGTCTATTTGTCAATGTGGGATACAATCAACATATTCTTCATTTTTTTCAAACACTTATTTCTCATTCACACTAGTTGTTCTATGTCTTAAGTTATTGAAAATTATTTTCACTAATAATTTAAAATGTATAATTAAGAAAAGTAGACTATTCGGCAAGACCATGAGAATTAGTGGAACACGATATAAAATATATCAAGATAGAACCACATTAAATAAGCCATTGTCGAAGAAACAAGATGATAATGAATTAATGACAGATGTTATGACGGATATGAATGACGAGACAAAACTACGTAACGTCAATATGGCTGGATTCAACACTACGTAACGTCAATATGGCTGGATTCAATGCAATCAGTACTTCACTCGGCGCATAGAAAAATTACAAATAATATTGTACCAAGCTACTTTCTCGAAAAGTACAATAAAATGGAACAATTCTACTATATAAAATAAAATGGAAAAATTACAAATAATATTGTATCAAACTGGTAACTAAAGATCTTTCACAACACTGGTAGCAAATCAACGATGCGAATTCAATAACAGCAAAATTCTACTATATAAAATCAGTTTCCACGGTAATGACCCAATCATTCATATATGCTAATTGCTAAAGCACAGAGATTTAAAATTTCGATAGGCTAACTTAGACTTGGACAAAAGACTATGGATGACAAAGCATAGCCAAGCTAACAACTAAAAGGTCCAAACAGAGCACACATAAGGCTACTAATTCAATCCCGAACCATTTTAATACTCCCATTTTTCATTTCCATACCATCCGGAGGGTTCCTTCCACCATCTTGATCCCACTTCTTTCCGGTTTGTTGACAAGATCGTCCGCTCGACTCTACTGTTATAATAAAACAAAACCCGGTAACTAATAGGGATACATTGATAGAAAACACACTTTCATTTATGTCTTTATTAAAGTAGATGTGTGACAATAAGCTTTAGGTGCAAGTCAGTCATGGCCATTTCCCAAAAAAAGAAAAAAAAATGGGTGATATAAATCCGATTTGGGTCAAAATAGGTTGACCCACCAACAAACACTTTGTTTATTTTTTGACGATACTACTAATCAAAAAATCTGATTTGTTTGAACAAATTTTCCATACACTGAAACTGACTTTCGACCAGTTTGCCCCCATTTGACACGTTTAATGTCCTCGACTCGCTTCTTAAAGAAGATAGGGCCAATCTATCCAGTGTTGACGCAGAAAATACTAATGCCAGAGAGGAGAATTTTATTTCACTCAAATCAAGAAAAAATGGTCTTACAAACGATTTTCGCATAGCCCTTCTTGTGTCCTCGTCTGCATCTTTATAAATGTCGCGGAAAAATTTGTTAAGAGCTGCATCGCCATCAAGTTTTTCATCTTTTTCCTGAAAAAAAAACAGACGGTTAGCCACACCACCCAGACCATGATATGTGTCTTCAAGTCTCAGCTGTCACGGGACAAAATATATACGAGTTATTGGGGTCAAAATCCATACCTCCTTTTTCACTTGAGCTTCAAGCTTATCCCAGTCTTTGGTTGGTCTCGAAGAAGGATATGTAGGTCTCGATTACCTACATAACATATTTAAAAGTGATAAGTATCCCAAGATCGAAGGACCACAAACAAAATTTGCGAGAAAACATAACCCCAAAGCACCAGCTGAGTGTATTCAAGCTATAAGCTACAAGTTCTAATCCAAACACAGGCAGCTTTTGGTATGTGGTTTGGGGAAATCATACTATATTACCTTTTTACAATGCCTTTTTTTTTTATAAACCCATTTGACCCATTGTAAATGGAATACAACCATAATTGACCCATTTGTAAGTAAATGACACCTATTTTTACAATAGCAAACTGGACTTCATTTTGATCGTGTCTATCAAGACATTCAATTCAATCGACGTGTACGTTTATTAGAAAGCTTACAAAGAATAATGGATCTAAAAGTGAAATCGTAATGTATACAAATTATATGATAATAGGGGTAAGTTATTTGTTATGAATGTGAAAAAGTATTGGAAACGGATAAGGATTCTCTCATGTTCATTTAAACATGAGAAGTAATGTTATGCTTGTTGTGATAGTACATTGTCATTAGTGCAAAACATTTATTTTATTTTAGTTCAAATGTACAATCACATTAAGAATAACATTACTTCTCATGTTCAAGTAAACATGAGAGGATCTTGATCCATTGGAAACAAATGGCATAGGAACATATCATGAATACATTCAAGTTAAACCAAAGTTGAGTGAACATTGTACTTGTGCAAATTCTCATAAAATGATTTCTTTTGTTTTTCAAGTTTGACAACTTTCAGTGGTTGACATTGGTTTTTGATTTTGATAATTTGGAGAAGCAATACGTGCATGTTAAGGTTGACGTAAAATGAAGTAAAAAAATGTCAATCTTGTTTTTTGTTTTTTTAAAATTCAACAAATATATAGATATAAACAAAAAAAAAGTTGCACAATGTTACAAATGAACAAAAGCTCCCCAAACGCTTTGTACAAACAAAGGGACGGGCACCAACAAAATTATCGATATTAAGCTCAAACTACTAAAATGAAATTCAATAATTAACCCACTTTCGGTTTTTGTTTGGAGTTTAGATTATAACCGATCCATTCTCTCCACTACAAAAACATACTCATGCAATAAATCATAAATTTTAGGATTCCTAGGAAAACCAATGAGAAAGAAGTTGTGATTAACCATCAATTTATCTTTTTTACTCGCAATATATCATGGACGGTTAAAGATTTAAAGTGGAAAAGATCATAAACTAATTAATGACCATGTTGTAGGGAATAATAACATAAACTCAGTCAAAAAATAAATTAAAGAAAAGCAAAACTTGTTTTTTCAACTTTCCGGTTTTTGGTTGGAGTTTAGATTATAACTGTTCCATTCTCTCCACTACAAAAACATACGCAATAAATCATAAATATTCGGATTGCTAGGAAAATCAATGAGAAAGAAGTTGTGGTTAACCATCAATTTATCTTTTTCACTGGTAATGTATCATAGATTGTTAAAGATTTAAAAGTTGAAAAGATCTTAAACTAATTAATGACCATGTTGTAGGGAATAATAACATAAACTCAGTCAAAAAATAAATTAAAGAAAAGCAAAACTTGTTTTTTCAACGTTCATGTTGAAATTAATGACAGATTATTTCAGAAAAAAAAAATAATAAAAAAAATAAAAAAAATAAAAAAAATGTACGTGCACTTAATGTTACAAAGATGAAAATTTAACTTTAACGGTTAAACAAGACATCTTTTTAACCAAAATAGCCAAACAATCATTTTTGCAACATTTGTAAGAACAATTTAATAGGCATCCATATTCTCTTACTTATTAACACGACAATAGTTTGTCTATTTGTCAATGTGGGATATAATCAAAATATTCTTCATTTTTTAAACACTTATTTTTCATTCACACTAGTTGTTCTATGTCTAAAGTTACTGAAAATATTCTTCAGTAATAATTTAAAATGTATAATTAAGAAAAGTAGACTATTCGGGAGGACCATAATGAGAATTAAGGGAACACGATATAAAATATATCAAGATAGAACCACATTAAATAAGTCATTGGCGAAGAAACAAGATGATAATGAATTAATGACAAATGTTATGACGGATATGAATGACGAGACAAAACGATAGACAACGAAAAGGAAAACATAAAAGACTTTTGAAAGATGGCGATCTATTTTATGATCGTACCACCAGGCCACAAATTTAGCAAGTCGCATCCTTCTCCTTTAAAAATCTCTATCAAGACTGTCAAGTATCAACACTAGGTAACGTCAATATGGCTGGATTCAATGCAATCAGTACTTCACTCGGCGCATAGAAAAATTACAAATAATATTGTACCAAGCTACTTTCTCGAAAAGTACAATAAAATGGAACAATCAGTAGTTGGCTCGAAAAGTACCAAGTCCCAATTATAATCCGTATCCAAATCCAAATCACAATCCCATGCTATTTAGTTCATTTCCAAAGTCAAGTATCGTTCCCGAAGCATATCCGAAACATACCAATAATAATAAGTCAAACAGGTAAAATACGTTAGTTAGATGTTTAATATCCGAAACCATGTTACACTTCCTATGAGTTTATCAACACACGCTATTAATGGGCTTGAAGCCCATTACAAACAAAACGCACCCCAGCAGCTTATTTTTACTCAAACACATGCTTATTCAAAATCAGATTCCAACATATTAACTCCATGTCAAGACCAAAGATTTGATGAACGAACCAACTCACCGCACTAGTCGGATTACACACGACTCAAGCCCTACTCGTTTTACAGACCACACACAAAATAAGCATATCCGACACACTTCAAGACTCACACCGTGGCCAAAATGAGTTTAACACATCCGCTTTGCCTGACCCGTTTACCAAACAATTCAAACAAACACTGAATTCACAACACCAACATTCAAAACAGTTTTATAGTGAGGTTTTTAAGCAATTCCAAATTAGTAATAATTCAAATTTTAAAATGAAACACAACCTGGGACAACTCATCAGACAACACGCCTTTTATTTGATTGTTGTTAGACCGCAAATTACTCACCCTTTGCGAATTGTTTCTCTTAGAAACGCGACCAAGTAAAATGAGAACTAATACACCCTCACGGGTGTTCCTAGACGAGCCAATACCAGGATAGAAATACATTCACAACCTCTACTTTTGACTACCAAAAACGAACACCACTTGGTGTTGTCGTACCGAGCCAAAACGATAGACAACAAAAGAACCGTTTATAAGAGTAAATTACATAAATCGTCATTGTGGTTTGTATTTTGAGAAGGTAAACCCAAATTACAAGGTTAACTCTCAAGTTAGTCCATCAATAGCAAGTTAGGTCCTTTTTAACGATTGTTTGGACTTAGGTCGAAAATTGGATAGGATCCGTAAAAATCAAAAACCACACGGACATGACCCACTTAAAAAAATCACAAGGACAAGATCCGTAAAAATCAGCAAACCACAAGGACGATTTATGTAATTAACTCTATAATAAATATAAGAGTGTCATTTTATCTCTTGAGTTATTCAACAATCTGATTTGCCAAAAACTTTGAAAATTGATTATCTGATTATTGCGTTATTATACATCATAACCAAATCAAAATACTACACTTTAAAATCACGTTTTACAATTGCTGATTATCCGTTTTTAAAGCGCATAATCTATTTTAAATAAGCAATTTCAAACACCCCCTTAGTCTTGAAGGAAACTACGTACATTAATTCATTTACGCAGGCTTATACTAAGTTCCCCACTTTTTTATCTAATTTGAACTTCTATATTTATTAATTAATTATCAAATTGAGTATGATTGCAAGGTTAATGTCAAATTATCTTTTCTAATTATCACTGATAAATTGATAATTAAGATTAAAAGTCGAACAAATCCTTGACTACTGACCCATGTTGAAGGGAGAATATTCATACCCAAATAAAACAATAGGAAAAAAATGCATACATGCGTAAAACACGGTAATATTTAATAATATTTATAAATTATATAATATTCTAGTTAAATGTTCTTGTTCTACATTTACAAATCCATGTTTTGGGTTTTTAAAGCAAAAATGGAAATTTTTGAAAATGTTTATTTAGTATGGTTTCGCTAACATGTGTTGGGAACTTGGTAAGCTATATATAAGGAATACTATGTCAAGGGCTCGTAATGTATTAGCTTTTTCATAACGAATCATACATTGCTTATCGAAAATGCTCTTTTAAGCAAACAAAATAAATTTATACAAATATTCTATTCGTTAAAAGAATAAATTTTTATAAGAAGTGTTAATATTCACTTATTCTTTCCAATTCTTGAATTAATTACCCTACCTTGCTTCATCCGCATGTTCAACATTATTTACCCTCTAGTTCTAGTTTGTGAGACTTTATACCCCAAGTCCATTAAATATATCATCTCTAGTCCTTTGACTCCCACTTTTTGACTTTTAGTTTTGACTTTCAACACTAGGGCTGAGCATCAAAGGTCCAAAACCGAACCTGACCGACAAAACCGACCGAACCGACAAAAACCGAGCCGAACCGACGGCCCGTCGGTTCGGTTTCGGTTTCATGTTTTATGTGTTTTCGGTTTCGGTTTCGGTTCGGCCCAAAACCGTCAAAAACACACCTAAATACACCTAAACCGAACCGAACCGACCCGACGGCCCGTCGGTTCGGTTTCAGTTTAGGTTTTTCATGGATTTTGGTTTTCGGTTTTGTCGGTTCGGATCGGTTCGGGTCGGTTTTGGACCGACGCTCAGCCCTATTCAACACTATATTGATTGACTAACCAATCATGTTACATTCTACTCATATAGGTTCAAACATAAACAATAAAATATTATAGTCAGACTCAAGGTTGCAAAAATCGTTTGATGGTAGCTGGGCCGTCGGGTACCAACAAAGATTAGTCGGTGATTAATCGAATTGGATATTTTGTATATAAAATTATAAAAATTTAAAGTTATATGCTCGATTTGGCCGATCTAAACAATTTTTTTTCGATTTTGCCAATTTCTATCCGTAACTGAGTTGACCGATTTTATCCGATTTGGCCGATTTATGCCTGATTGGCCAATTTTTACTCGATTAATTGGTATGTTGACCGATTTTTCACCAAACCGATTAATAAGACCAATTAGTGAAAATCGAGACGGCTAATCCCCGCCTAGATCGATTTTTGCAACACTGGTCAAACTATATTCTTCGTTTTGGGGTGTAACAATTTGCCACTTTGACCGTCTTCATATGCACCAGCGTTAACACGTTTCGGGATCAGGCTCAGTGCTTAATTGAATCAGTTGGAACACTACCTTCATCTATGGTGTCGTAAACCGAGATTGTTGTTATGGATTTAAATATACATTCTCTCCTGGTACCTCATTTTCCTTACAGTCATGACCAAATCTATACCTTTAAAGCTTAAGGAACAATCATTGTTCGCGACACCCGAGATGGAGGACACATTGCAACTCATTCAACTCAGCAGTGAGGACGCTTTCGCAAGAGATAGAAGGAAGAGGAAGAATTTTAGATGGTAGTTGATATTTATACGGGAAGTAAATATTAGCTTAATAGATTTTCTTTTTAAGAGCAAATATATGAGCTTGTATTAGTTTATATTGAAAAAAAGTTTGCTATTTCGTTTGCTTTCGTTGATGGTTATATGAGACGCAAACTACATACTAACATACAGTAATTAATTTACGCGGGTTTATGTTATGTTCTTAACTTTTTTGTTTAATTTGGGGTTCTCAACTTTTTTCTTTAATTTGAACATCAATATTTATTCATTAATTATCAAAATTGACTATGATTGCGAGATTAACGTCGGATTATCTTTTTTAATTATCACGGATAGTTAAGGTTAAAAGTTGAACAAATCCTTGACTAGTGACCCATGGTGCAGGAAGAATATTCATACCCGAATAAAACAATTGAAAACATGTATATATACGTTGAAGTTGAGAGTGGCAAAATATCATTTTTCTACATTTTAAACCTTATTTAACACAACCGCTAGAGTCTAGTTTATAACTATATTAAAAGTTTGTTTCTCCAACAATGTGGGACGGCCAACTCAACTTCTTTTTTTCATTGACAAGTTCCACTAAAACATCTTTCGCCAATAATTTATCAAACATGATGTACCGTAAATTTATTGTGTGATACATAGATGTTGTAACTTTCTTTTAAAGCCAAAGATATTATACATAAACAAATAATGTTGCAATCCTATCCACCCTTATCAATGCATCACCATGAATTGAGTGATTCGCGTCACTCTCATGTAAATATCTCCACTTGATCCATCTGGTGACCAATAGTCAACAATGTAACTGTGAATGTGGATTACATAAAAGCCAACGAGTTATTTTTGTAGCCACAAGCTGAGATATCTTTTATATAATAAAACAAAACCCCTATTGAGAATTTTTCATTTCAAAAAAATCAATTAATGTTTTTTTAATTAGATTTTTATTTTTAGGTGTAAAAAAATATTAAAAGACTAATTATTTCCTAATTTGCCAAAAATCTATAAAAAAACGTTTTTACAATCACATTTATAAAAAAGATCAAAATACACATGGGCCTCTCTGCTATTTTTTCAATTTATAAGCCAAAAGTGTAATTTAAAAAAAAACACCGGAGCTCATTGAGAACTTTTCATTCCATCCTTTCTAAAAATCACTCAATTTAAAGATTTTTTTTTTTTTTTTCACAAGATGATTTAAATTAGGGTTTCAAAGGTTTTCATCATATCTATCGATTGTGTAAGTAAATCAATATTAATTTTCGATTTTGAAAAATTGACAAGAGGATTCGATTAGTTTCCATAATATATTCCCAACAAAGTTTTGATTTTGTGTTATGGGTTTTTTATTTTGTTAGTTTTATCGGGGGATTTTACAAGTTTGAATTATTGGGTTGTTTGGGATTATCATTGTTTTGTCGAGTTTGTTAATTCTTTTGAGCGGAAAATTCAGAAGCTTTCTGATGATCAGGTACTTATTCTCAAGCACGGTGTTTTTTTATTATTAATTTATTTATCTTCTTTATAGAGTGAGCTGATTGTTTGTAATGGTGAATTAGTTAACTGCAAAAACTGCTGAGTTTCGAAGACGGTTGGGGAGAGGAGAGGCACTTGCTGATATTCAAGCTGGTAAGGTTATGGCCATAAAGTTTGTTGCTTTTTGTGTGTAAAAATTGAGTATTAATGTTTATTTAATGTAATAAAATGATACTGCAAAAGCGTTTGCTTTGTAGGTGAGGCTGCAAAAAGGAAGCTTGGTATGTCATTTTGATGAGCAGGTATCCCTCTTTCTTAGTAGGCTTATGTTTGTTGTTATTGAAGTGTGCGAAGACGAGTTGGATAAAGTTGAATGTGATAACTTTTGTGATGAAATGCGGAACTTGGTTGATTAACTGATTAGATTTTGGCATTGCAATTGCTAGATTATTGGTGGTGTAGTGCTTAATGATGGGTCTATTGCTGAGATGAAAACTGGAGAGGGGAAAACATTTGGTTTCGACATTGGCTGCGTATCTTAATGCCTTGACAGGAGAAAGCATGTTATGAGTATTACTATAACCTAATAAAAACCTTATCATCTACCTCATCTTTTTCTTTTTCTCATTTACTTCATGCTATATACACTATGAGCTAAGTATAGTATCATATTTATGGTTTTCCTCGAACAGACGCCATTCATGGATATTAACATGCAATGAATGAGAAATGATCAAATTTACCTGGGGTGTAATGAACTAATGGAGTAATGGGTCACCTTAAAGTTATTAAAACCAACTCTTTCTAGGCTTGACAGCCTTTCGCTTCGATACAAGATCTTCTCTTTGAGCCTCTGCTTCTGCGTATTTGAGGCCATGTGGAGATAACGTTCTTGAAGGTTTTTTAATTCAGACTCAACCATAGATATATTTTTATTATGTTTGCCGTTAACTGTTTTACTGTCAACCTCTACCTTCAAGGGAACCTTGTCAGACCTGAAACTGGAAATAAAATTTTGGCAGGAGTAATAACATTTTTTTTTTTTTTTTAATTTTGAAAAGCAGCATGAGTAATAACATTAGTGACAATGATTGTCGGCAAAATTAGCCTTTCCCTTTGTAAACTAAGATTTATGTGGTAAGATGTGGCAAAATTAGCCTTTCCCAAGGTAAATAGCACTTTTTTTGTCCATATTTAGTATAAAAGAAAAACTCTTATTTAGTATATAAGTGCATCGTAGCTTGATTGTATCCGTTTTCTTATGCATGATTCATTTTGTGAGGTATTAATCTTTCCTTAAATGTTTTACTCGCCTCTTTTGACAATTTCACTTGAAGGTCTTATTGAAAGTAAATCATGGCAATGTAAGTCCCTTATAAGTGTGATCTCTCTTAAATTACAGTCATAGCTAATTTCTTATCGGACTTAAATTGTTTTATCCTCTAATCAATGTTTTTCCTCTTGCAGTCAAGACGGTATTGTTCCGGTTGAGGCAGTTGCTCCAGCTCCAGCTCCTGCTTTTGGGGAGCCCATGGATATCCTGCTTTGCAACTTGTGTGGAGAAGCTTACTTGCTCATGGTGGTCTCATGCGTGGACTTCATGCAGTGCAAAGGTGATTGAGACTAAACTTTGTGTATTGGCCATGGAATGTAACCAACCTCACCATAAAAAATTGGTCAAACCACTTTGTGCTGACCATAACGCGAGCTTGGTAACTGTAGCAAGTGCAAATACTATTGGTGAGTGGGTTGGTGCAAATCTCTTGACACACAAACCTTGGTAAACATTTTGAGGCATTTCTAATTTGAATGGCAATTTAGAATTGTTTAGTCAAGAATATGCTGATATGGGTTTCAATTCTATCTTTACCGGGTCAATAGCTTTTCTGGAACTTTTCCATTACTTAGTTATCTAAGTTGAAGTTTCACGCTATATAAAAAAAATTAAACTTTACCGTCTCAAATGACTTTCACATGAAGCAAATCACATCACATTTTATCTTTTGATATATGATGCTTTCAAAAAATAAAACGAAATATACTATATATGAACTTTTACCACATACGTCAAATATAGTTATAAATCAAAATTAAGAATCATAATTAAAAAAAAAAATAAGCTATTTGTTTTTTAATAAATAAAAGTACATTATTGAAATTTTAGAAAAAACCCGCGCGTGCGCGGGCATTATAACTAGTTACTTCTTATGAAGATTTTAACAAATAGAAGTTGGTCATGACTAGGATTCCTAAAACCGGCATGAGTATTGCATGAGCTTAATCGCTTATAGTAGGAGGTGTTTGTGGGAGGATATGGTGATATGGAATCATGAACTTCATCTTGATCTTGTCTATCAAGACGTTCACTTCACTCGACTTGTACGTTTATTATAAAGTTAACAAATAATAATGAATCTAAAAGTGAAATTGTAATGTAAACAAATTATATGATATATAACTCAAACCGATATGTGTATCCGGATGTGAAGTTGAGGTAAGTTATTTGTTATGAATGTGAAAAAGTACTGGAAAACAAATGGCATAGGAACATATCATGAATACATTCAAGTTAAACCAAAGTGGTGAACATTGTACTTGTGCAAAGTGTCATAAAATGATTTCTTTTGTCTTTTCAATTTTGACAACTTTCAGTGGTTGACATTGGTTTTTGATTTTGATAATTTGGAGAAGTAAAAAAATGAAGTAAAAAAAGGTCAATCTTTTTTTTTTTTTTTTTTTTTTTTTTTAAATTCAACAAATATCTATATATATAATAAACAAATGTTTATTTGAATTTTGCCATGTCATTAAAGCCATGTTGACACTCAATCCATGTCACTAACGCCACCTCACTATTGCCACGTCACATATACATTTTATATTCCAAGCCATTTAGTCGATATTCTTTGACTTTAACCCCTTAGCTATCAATTTCAATATCATTCAATAACTCTCCCCGTAAATCAAGCTATTCATTCACACTAATTGTATCATGGGTTCAAAATTCAAACGATTATTCATCAAGAGTATATCTTCATTGCTATCACCATTCTCTTTATTTTTTCTGATTCAATTCACCAATTAATGTTTCGATCTTCTTCTTGATTAATACATTTTAGTTTTGACAGGTTTATTTGAAGGTGTCAAGATAAACCCAATTGAAGAATGAATTTCAGGATGTCTCTTTTATTCCAACTCAGGTTCGGTTTGGTTCATTCAAGTAAAATCAATATCTTTTGTCGCTTACTTATATTTTAAATAAACAATTTCTTAATTGTTTAGATGTCTATATTCATAAATTTTTTGAATTGCATTTGATATTATTTTGATGACTTCAATTCCTATATAAGGATATATAGTAAATCAAGTAATTTAAGGAGTGAATGAAAGGTGTTCGGTGTTAATGTTCACTGAAATGTCCTAATAGAAACAATTTTTTGTGGATGATGCCTTAAAAATCATTTGTTAGAATTGTGGTTTTCTATGATGTAGTTACATATAATACACATAATCACCAAATTACCGTTCATCGATAAAAGTCTAAGCAAACATGAGCCCTTATGAGAGGAGAATTAGCAATCATACTTACAAACAGTTAGCACTTTGTTGACCTATGAGTGTTATGATAAACATGTATGGTATTTTTCTCAGTGTAATAGTTTCGTGCCTTTAAATTTAAACTTTTACTTTGCACATAGCTTCAAGCTAAATGAAAGTTTATGTTTTCCTCAAAGCAAATTCATACATTATAATTATGATGCTAATGCTAAAAGTTCTTAATTAAGTTTGTGTTATTTTTCTGAGCTTCAGACAAGTCTAACTACGGTTTTAAAATTGCAGACAACGCTAAAATTTAGTCTCAGAAGACGAAAGTGGAAGGCGGAAAAGTAAGCTTAAGATGAAAATAAATTTTCATGAGAGTGACTTCACAGCTGGGGATAAAGGGTCTTTACAGAACTTCACGGTTAAATGCATCTTTTGGAAGATGACCTGTTAGTTGAGGTGAGTTTAGTTAGTTAGCATTTGATCACCTATGGATATAGTATATTATAAGTAATGAGATCTCATTATTTTAGTAAACGAAATAATAATTGTTTATGAATTTTGGGAACCGTTTATATGTTATGACTGTTACTATAGTCATTATGTTAATATTTCGGTATTGGTTATGATTAACTTATGATATGTACGTGATGATTGTCCAGGTTATGATTAATTACCTTTGTTAAAAGCAAAAACCGTTAGGATATAATTTAGTCAAGTTGCCGTTTTATCATCACTATTTCAATTTGTGTTTATCGTATTCTACGATTGTGGGTATATTATAGTATATATGTGACATTACTAATATTTTCACGAGTACGGTTTTTAAGGTATCATATGGTTGCAATATTTTTAAAAATCATAAGCTCCTAAGCTGTTTTCATTTGGAATCTCCCCGTCGTTCATATTTATTTGGATATAAATTTGGCCTTAACAAGTTTTGGCTATAGAGGTTAGTTCTATGTATTTGACTTTAGATTGTGCGCTAACTATATTTTCTAATCACGTTGTTTCCTGTAGGATGTTGATCCTTAAGCGGATATATAAATTGACCATTTTTTCAACGTACGTCAATTCCGTCCCTCTTAATGTTAAATGATCGAATGGGTCAACTTGGATTGTGTTTCATCTTGAACGGGTTAAAAGGACATAATGATGTTTTAAAACATTTTGAGCATGTTAAGAAATATCAAGATTCGTTTTTAAGGTATCATAAATTATGAATACCATACGATTTAAATTAAGTGACGCTGATGAAATACACCATTTTTGACTTGTACACGGTTCATTTGATCATTTTGCTTTGATTTTTATTTTCATTTGAAAAGGTCTACTTGGACAGTTTTAATATGCAAACCCAAATAACAACTAATTGTAGTTTATTTTGAGTGTGGAGGAACTATGTTTCATTTTATAAGTCGAATAACATTATTAAACTAACAGAGACTAAAACAATATTTGTTTTCTATGAAGATGATGCTGATGTAAATTGTTAAACAAGTGAACGGTAAGATTTTGACTGTGCATTGTATTATTTGTAGCTTTTTTGGTCAATTTATTGTTGTTTTATTTAGGCCAATGAGTTACAGAACCACATCAACCCAAGGATAATTTCTGATTCAAACTACAACTTTTTACTTTTATTAGGATATCATGCAGCTGTTGTAGTTTTTGTTCACATAGCTTCCTTGGTTTTATTTTATTCATAAGATCACGATCTCTTGCCGATCCTTATATTTCCAATCCCCCTTCCCGCTCTTAGGATGTGCTAAGGAACTTGATTACATGCAACTTGATTACGTTCTTCGGTTTCATTGGTACAGTTCAAGAAAAAATGATGCTGCACATGGTGAGATCAGGCATCTTGAGCTTGGAGATGCAACAAGCTATAATGAATTAGCTTCTTTATATAGGATGAAAAATGTAGTTTTCATCATGTACGTACATCCGTACAACGTTAAGATTTTTATGATGCATTCGTTGTTTTAATTTGGACAATTAAATTTATTCTTATATATATGTAAATTGTTGAATGGCATCAAGCATCATATACCCGTTGCTGCTCAAACTCAATCTGACCCGCTGTAAAGGATATGATACAACAATGTTTAGATCTCGCTACTAAAGATCTTATCAAATGTTGCATGTTTATGGTAGATAATTGTGGTTAATGCATCAAAACAATATGTTGAGTTCTTTACAATATGTAGGCCAAGACAGTGATGTTTGGATTATTGCAAGTTAGTTGTGACTACACTTAATTTTGAAAAGAGCTGCTAAATGAAATCATTTTGGTTATATTCAAGGCTCGAAATCGGGTTTGTACCCTTCTAAACGATCTGATTGTAAAGAACGAAAATAGTTAAGTAAAGAAGCAATAAAGATATTTATATATTCTACCCAGTAAGCATGTGGTGAATTAACTCCCACACTTGCGATTACGTATTGGATTTTGTTACTTCATTTGTTTACAAGAAATATTCAAACTATTATGCAAGTTTTCTTAATGCATTTGCATGTCAAATTGTCAATCCACCGTATTACTAATCAATTTTCTTTTACTAAAAAGGATGAAGAAGTTACACTTGATGCGGAGAAAATAAGATTAATATGTTGTTTTAGTATTAAAAAAAATATTTTGGCATGGATGTTAAATGTTTATTGGAACTTTAGATGCTCATTCGTCAAACATATATCTTTAAATACATATTACTTTGAATTGAAAATCAACATATTCAAAATAACTATTCTTTTAACGTTTTCTTTTATTATGAAGACTGGCGAAAGTTATACATTTGTAAAGTTGTTGATTTATTTTTGAACGAGTCAATTTGTTGTCACTGAACAAGAAAACTAAGTTACATAATTATTCTATTTTAGAGCTCAATTTATTACATTCGTATCACAAGTTCACAACTTCCACCTTTTTGTTAAGTAAACTTTTATTAGCCACCCGTGATTTATCACGGGTTTATAGGCTAGTATAGATATAAACCAAAGAAGTTGCACAATGTTACAAATGAACAAAAACTCCTCAAATGCTGGGCCACACACGTGCTACAATGGCACTTAAAATGGGAAGCAAGGGTGTAAGGCGCAGCGAATCCGGAAAGATTGGCTCAGTTCGGATTGTTATCTGCAACTCGCGAACATGAAGTTGGAATCGCTAGTAATCGTGGATCAGCATGCCGCGCTGTACAAACAAAGGGACGGGCACCAACAAAACTATCAATATTAAGCTCAAACTACTAAAATGAAATTCAATAATTAACCCGTTTTTTTGGTTGGAGTTTCTATTATAACCGATCCATTCTCTCCGCTACAAAAACATACTCACGCAATAAATCATAAATTTTAGGATTGCTAGGAAAACCAATGAGAAAGAAGTTGTGGTTAACCATCAATTTATCTTTTTCACTCGTAATGTATCGGATAGTTAAAGATTTAACAGTAAAAAAGATCATAAAGTAATTAGTGACCATGTTGTAAGGAATAAAAACAAAAACTTTGACAAAAAATAAATTAAAGAAAAGCAAAATTTTAAATCAACCTATATAAACAGATAACAAAAACTTGACCATAATGTAACATTAATGATTGATTTAGCTATTTTGAATAAAGAATAAATCTCCATTCAAAATTGCCACACCATCATTTTTGCAACATTTGTAAGAACAATTTATTAGGCATCCATATTTTCTTACTTATTAACACGTCAACAGTTTGTCTATTTGTCAATGTGGGATACAATCAACATTTTTTTCAAACACTTATTTCTCATTCACACTAGTTGTATAATTAAGAAAAGTAGACTATTCGGCAGGACCATAATGAGAATTAGTGGAACACGATATAAAATATACCAAGATAGAACCACATTAAATAAGTCATTGTCGAAGAAACAATATGATAATGAATTAATGACATATGTTATGACGGATATGAATGACGAGACAAAACAATAGACAACGAAAAGGAAAACATAAAAGACTTTTGAAAGATGGCGATCTATTTTATGACCGTACCACCAGGCCACAAATTTAGCAAGTCGCATCCCTCTCCTTTAAAAATCTCTATCAAGACTGTCAAGTATCAACACTACGTAACGTCAATATGGCTGGATTCAATGCAATCAGTACTTCACACGCCGCATAGAAAAATTACAAATAATATTGTACCAAGCTACTTTCTCGAAAAGTACAATAAAATGGAACAATTAGTACTTGGCTCAAGTGTGAAACTGGAGTGTAAAAAACCTAAATGTCATAACTCAAACCGATCAATGTATCCGCTGTGCATAGCTAGCACGGGTAATTAGTCATTTCTTATTAATGTGAAAAATGAATTGGTAACAAATTAATTTGGTATATATATACGAGGATTATTAGGAAACTTATCTAACATGATGTATCTCGGATAGGTTTGACAAGTTGAGAAAATCCTTGATAAATGACCATGGTGCAGGGTGACTATGCAAGTATTTGTACCTCGAAAAGAAAGAACAACTACAAAAGAAATAAACATGAGAAATATTGCTAAAAAAACATGTCAGTTCTAAGGAAGAATCAACCAAATTCGTGTCGAGTATAATATATGAAAGCTACATACGTTTGGAAAGGGTATTGAGGGAAGGATCGACAATTACGGCTCAAGGTAGATATATGCAGGCACGGTGGTGTATCTGAACATATTGCAAATATCGATAGTTATTAAATGGTGTATCACAAATAAGAAAGTTACGAGTCTGCAACTAAAAGGAAATTATGGTTGGGGTACTCCGGTTGAGGTTATCAAATGGTGAACATGTCCTATTTGTATGCTCATAGTTACATACCAAATTGCTAATCAGATTAAATGAAAGGTCCTATTGTGATGTAAAATCGTCCATTCTTGTTACATCATATGGTGCGTGCTTTCACATTTTACTGGTTTAAATGTGTCAACGACGATCAATTCAGCTCTCTTCTGTCTTACGAATGACTTGTAAGTCATGTTAAGGACTGTTTACACTTTTGATCACGGAAGTGATTTTTTATAATTACTCATTTTATCTTAAGCTTGTTTTAATCAACTTGGTTGAATCATATAAGTATTCTTATGTTAACTGTAACATTTTATTAACAGAAATACTTTTTTTCTTTTTTTTTTTTCTTTTGTAATTCTCTCATTTTGGGTGAGTTTTATGTGACATGTGTATGTGTTATTGGTATCGGTGGTTTCAATATTGGCTGAAGTCACATATTGTGTGTTTATTCTGGTTCAGCTCGAGGGACTACTAAAGACTGGTAAGTGGTCATTATGTCCTAAGTTTATAGGCGTTTGTTTAATCCTTTGGAAGTGACTGTATTTGCTCTCTTATCTTTCACTTTGTATCTATTATCTTTTTTGTAACGGGCATTTCTAGCTCTTCGACAGGACACTACATATATATGGACGGACATTCCTCTTCGACAGGGCATCACTTTGCATTTACTATCTAGTTATCAGATTTCATCTCTCAAAAACATTGTCACATCTATTTTCCTATTTTCCTAAAAGAAAAATGTTAACTTTTAGTCCCACATCGGCGGGTGGAGTGAAATAGGGTGAGGAGAAGATCCTATAACAGTTGGGAGCTAGGAAAAAGGAAATTATTTGCTACTCATAAACAGCCTTCTATAGTTTTAAATGCTATTGGTGTGAAGGAACTAGTGTATAAATTTTTTGATTTATGATACACCTGTCATCTTTCGTACCAATAATATTTACAAATTATATAATATTCTAGTTAAGCCTTCTTGATCTTACATTTCCTTGTATACATCCGATTCGTCTTGGCATGTTTTTGGTTTCTTTAAGCAAAATTGTGGAGGTCGACAAATTTCTGAAAATGTTTATTTGGAAACAATTAAGTTTCATCATTTTATTATTATTATTATTATTATTTTAAAGGTTTTTTCAGTAAGATATATTATATCAAAATAATATTTAAATATAATGGAATTTGACTAAAATATCACATACTACATTGATCTCATGCAACCGCTTAAACAACCACTAAATCATTTGTAACATACCACAAAACGACCACACTAACTTCTAACTACATACACAAACTAAAACAAAAAAAAACTATCAAACTCCTCCAATAGATCAGTATCATCATCACTCTCCTATAAATCACGCAAAATACTCTTCCCATCTTCCTTCGTGACGAGGTCAAAGTCCACATTCTTACCCAACCAAATACCGGTCTTTCTAGGAGACGACCCCGCCTTTTTTCTTGTATCATCGATATGTTCATGGGAGGCACCCTAACCTTTTTCCTTGCACATTATTAGACATATTTTTCCTCGAACACATTTTCAACCTCGTCAATATCACTATCGTTAACAATATCTCTCACATCATTTTTCGAATGCCAAGTTGTCTTATCAACCTTTAAAACATAATCCTGGAAACCTCACCTGCAATCACGCCAAACTACGTTGGACAAATTGGGTTTGGTAACTCCGGATCATGAATGTGATATATGTAATATGGTCATAAAAAACTTTACACTTTGGGCAGATATGATACACATATAGAAATGGGTTTACAAGGGTACGCCGAGCCATATCTTGAGTATATATCAATTTATGCAAGGTTCTTTTCAGATTCAAAAGTTAACGGTAGACTAACGAAATGTATTAATCTTGCATAGGGCCGTGGTCATGATGCAAAATCCACCGTAAGATAGTAAGATACTAGGTAGTCTGATTTTATGAATAAAGTGAAAAAGTTAAGTGGAGTATTTTAGATTGGAATTTTTGTGAGACGGATGAGGTGTTATAAAACACATAATAATACTTATAGCTGTAATTGTAATATAAGTAAAATAAATCGAGTAGTCAGGTGAAAATTTCAAAATGTATTAACTTTTTTATGACGAATCATACATTGCTTATCAAAAATGCACTTCTAAGTAAACAAAATAAATTTACACACATTCTGTTCACTACAAAAAGAAGTCTTGGTGACACATAAGAAAAGTGTCGCCAAGTTGTCAAATGTCACAAACAATTAAAAAAAAAGACACAAAAAATGTGTAGGTAAAAGTTTATAGATAAAGGTCTAAAACAATTAACATACCCTATTACTTTAGTTCACAATTAATCCTTAGACCAAGCACTACACAAGATCAAACTGGTAACTAAAGATCTTTCACAACACTGGTAGCAAATCAACGATGCGAATTCAATAACAGCAAAATTCTACTATATAAAATCAGTTTCCACGGTAATGACCCAATCATTCATATATGCTAATTGCTAAAGCACAGAGATTTAAAATTTCGATAGGCTAACTTAGACTTGGACAAAAAGACTATGGACAGCTTCAAAGCATAGCCAAGCAAACAACTAAAAGGTCCAAACAGAGCACACATAAGGCTACTAATTCAATCCCGAACCATTTTAATACTCCCATTTTTTCATTTCCATACCATCCGGAGGGGTTCCTTCCACCATCTTCGATCCCACTTCTTTCCAGTTTGTTGACAGCACTGTCCCGTTCGACTCTACCTGTTATAATAAAACAAAACCCGGTAACTAATAGGGATACATTGATAGAAAACACACTTTCATTTATGTCTTTATTAAAGTAGATGTGTGACAATAAGCTTTAGGTGCAAGTCAGTCATGGCCATTTCCAAAAAAAAGAAAAAAAAAAGGGTGATAATAAATCGGATTTGGGTCAAAATAGGTCGACCCACCAACAAACACTTTGTTTATTTTTTGACGATACTACTAATCAAAATATCTGATTTGTTTGAACAAAGCGATGTAAGAGGTCATAAGCTTTTCCATACACTGAAACCGACTTTCGACCAGTTTGCCCCATTGACACGTTTAAAGTCCTCGACTCGCTTCTAGGTAAATGGTCAAAAGGTAAACGGATGAGGTTTTCCGTGTTCGTAAATGGTCAGAAGGTAGTCATCTTAAAGAAGATAGGGCCAATCTATCCGGTGTTGACGCAGAAAATACTAATGCCAGAGAGGAGACTTTTATTTCACTCAAATCAAGGAAAAATGGTATTACAAACGATTTTCGCATAGCCCTTCTTGTGTCCTCGTCTGCATCTTTATAAATGTCGCGGAAAAATTTGTTGAGAGCTGCATCGCCATCAAGTTTTTCATCTTTTTCCTGAAAAAAAACAGACGGTTAGCCAGAGCAAGATATGCGTCTTCAAGTCTTAGCTGTCACGGGGGACAAAATATATACGAGTTATTGGGGTCAAAATCCATACCTCCTTTTTCACTTGAGCTTCAAGCTTATCCCAGTCTTTGGTTGGTCTCGAAGAAGGATATGTAGGTCTCTGATTACCTACATAACATATTTAAAAGTGATAAGTATCCCAAGATCAGAAAGGACAACAAACAAAATTTGCGATATAACATAACCCCAAAGTACCAGCTGAGTGTATTCAAGCTATAAGCTACAAGTTCTAATCCAAACACAGGTAGCTTTTGGTATGTGGTTTGGGGTGACCTGAAACACTTTTTTCCAAAAGACTTCCAAGTAACTCCTATCAGGTATAAGTACAAATCATACTATATTACCTTCTTACAATGCCTTTTTTTAGATAAACCCATTTGCCCATTGTAAATGGAATACAACCATAATTGACCCATTTGTAAGTAAATGACACCTATTTTTACAATAGCAAACTGGCCTACCTGTAGAGACATTGATTGGTTGTGCAACCAAACTCTTTTCACCAAACTCGAGAGATGTCCACTGTATCACTTCAGCTTTTGCAAGCCGGATTTCAACTTTCGTGGAGAGAACAACATGCCTGCACTTGGCGGGGACAATCTGTTGATTCAGAAAAGAAATAAAATTAGGCCATGTGCTACAACCATGAACCATGATTGGCATAATATAGAACACAAGATAAAAAGTATATTTGCCACTCCGACTGATGTCTGATTTGATAGAGAAACCACCTCTTAGTTAGCTTTGTTCTAAATAAAATTACTAACAATAACTACGACTAGCCTAAAGGATCGTGCAGCTAGCGATTAAAATTTTAATACTAGCGAACTGGCATATAGGTTCTGTCATATGCAATCATGCATACCATTTGTTTAGTAAAATTTTAACTCACAGAAAGTGGTGAATCATTCGAATCAGTTGCTTTTACTGTTAAAAGAAAAGTTCATATACATCACCTTTCCAAACAACCGAGGCTGAAAAATGTATGAATCTTCACCAGGGACGTCGATAGTCACACTTAGCTGAAAAGAAACATCGAATGAAAGGAGTCATGTATGATAACTTTTTCATCATAAAATATAGCCATGGGAATTTTTTTTAAAGATGAGAAAAGATAAAATGCCAACTTACAATTTGCTCCCCGTAATTGACAAACACACTGTTAGCTGGTATTCCCTTGGCAAATATGGTCACAACCACCTCCTCTGGTTTCTGATAAAATTCATGCCTGCAGATATATAATTTGTAGGTGAGACATACATCGCCAAAAGACCTAAAACTGATACACTGTCCATGATTTAGTCTACATACATCTGTCCATTAATGATAACTCATGCTAATACCAATAATTGCTAGAATATAGTTATCGTTCATCTTTTTATATCCCTTGTTTATCTTTTAGCTTCAATAATCAGATCTCTAGGTTGCTCTACTGATAACTTTGTTAGCTATATCCAATTGAAAATTCCTACATTGTAAAAACTTATTAACTTCATTTTTCAATAATAAAATTAAATACATTACTGACAATCCCGCCAATTATCTAACTTTAAAAGATATACTATATTGTTGCCTGGCAGAGGAATAACCGACCCCGTTACAGGAATTGTTTTGATGTTAAATGCGATCAGAAACAAGATCACAAACAATCAATAGGCCAGTATTAATGTCGCCCATATATACGTACAATTAAAAAGAACACTACAAAAGATTTTTACCTGTATTTGGGTTTGGCTGGTGTTGGGGCAATCACCTCGCTAGTTGCATCAGTTTTCTCAGTTGCTTGAGACGAAGCCACAACATTAGTAGGTGCTACATCCGATGGCTGTGTTGGTAACTCACCATCTTCCTCTGTTACAAAAGTAAAGCACTCGTTATAAAAATTATACACAATTTATAATATAATACGAATTAAATCCCAAAAACTTTATGTTATATCATGCACCACAAAAAGTTAAAGAGACTTGAGAATGACTGAAGGGTATCTTAAACCAGTCGGTGTCTATTGGAATACTAAATCCGTCTATTGGAGTACTAAATCCTTCCACAGAACGTGCGAGCAAAACAAAATTATATGAAAGAAACGCCAAAAAAAAATTTAAGAAAAAAATTCACAGAGACTTCTCGCCTTAGCTCTCACATAACCAACAATCAGATTTCAACATTATTAGCATGTCTGTGTGTATTTACTACTTAATTACCTGCAATACACTTTTCACACTTTTTGATCCAATCTGTGAATCTTGCATCTTCTGGAGCTAATTTAGAGCCAGCTTCAAAGGATGCTTTGGCAGTTTGATATTCTTCAAGACTAAAACATGCCGTTCTGTAGGACACGGTGAAAAGGTTACTATAATATTCGAAGATAGTAAGATACAAAACATGAACATGTCAAAAAAACTACATGAGCTAGAAACGTTGCAAGGACAACGTGAAAAGGGCAATCAGCAAGGTGACCATAGTAGAAAACGGCATGCCATAGTAAATTATGAAGGCTGCAACCCGCCACATACATTCAGCATCCGCACCATGAAGCTAAGGCATAATGAGTTTTGGAATGGGTGCAATAAGAAATTTTCATAATTTGATCCTATTCGAATCATACTAAAATACCATATTGATTTGTGGCTTTATGATTATGTGATGGCCATACAATAAAGTATATATAAGCGACATTGCTCTCAACAACATCAAGTACTTCCTGAAACTAATATACATCATTTCTTGTCAATTAACGATCTAAATCAGAATATTGCTTCCAACATTTTTAAACTTCAAATTCTTGTATTCTTTTCAGAGAAAGAGCCGACTATGGATCCCAATAGAGTTGAAGTATACAGAAAAGTATTATTAACTATTAAACACTGAAATAACCACACTAAACAGAAATATATCTTATTCCTACAACGAAACACAGTGATACAAAGTATAAAACAACTGCCTACTTATAGGAAGATTGGGTAGGAAACAGACAAATAAGCACATTATGTAGAAACAAGAATGTAATCAACACTAGTTGTTCCACGAGACTCACCCCTTGCGCAGATATGCCTTTGCATTTGAAGAGTCCAACTCAATTGCTTTGCTCGCATCAGCAACAGCCTCTGCTCCAATAGCAAAAAAAAAATGTAAGTAATTTATGTATAAGATAAACAATATAGACATCGTTAATACCAATCAGAAGTCATTCATAAAGATCAAAAGTATTCTGAATACAATCCATTCTCACAAGATATCCCCCCGAATTGCATATCAAGCAAGTCCACGTCCACATACTATAACCTACTTCAGAATAATAGTACCTAGATAAAAGCCTATGCCCTACATATTCAATAAGATATTCTGTCCAATCGTATATCAAGCAAGACCACAGACCATAAGATGTTTCAAAATTACATTAGCACGTCCTAATACAACATACGTCCTGCACACTTGGTTTATAGAAATACACAAAACACCGTCCTAATTCTTAGGAAACAACTACACGAGCAATATGTCCTAGTTCTTAGGAAACAAGTACACAATCCACATGTGCAAGTCGAGCAAACCAGATTATCTATACTCTACATTATGTCATTATGCATTAAAAATCAAACACTATTCAATCAATGAATAACGAAATCCAAACATTAGGTCATTAGGATTAAAAGTATATACACTGCTACAATACAAATGATCAAATGCACTCAACTCAGCAGCATTATACAAATCAAACTCTATAGAATTACAAAACCTAGGCTTACGAGTATCGATAACACACAATACCAGTGTATTATCTATATTCGTTACATTATGCATTAGTCAAAATTGTACTATTTAATTACAGAGTAATAAATTACAAAATCTAAACATTAGGTTTAAAATTATCTCTATCATCAACAATCGCACTCAAGTCATTCGGCAGCATTATCTATCTACACTACAATACATTACAAACAAAACTCTATAGAACTACAAAACCTAAGCTTCGATAACAAGCGATATAATCATTATCAGCATCATCACTACCACTAACTTAACAAAGCAAAAACTATCCAATTGCGTATTACAACATCTTATTATAATTAGGTTAGAAAACATTCAAACAAGTATATTCAATAGCATTATATACACCAAATCACTAATCAAACTCTACACAGTAACGAAAGGTAGGTTTACAAGTATATTCAAATAGCATTATATAGACAAAATTACTAATGAAAGCCTATAGAGTTACAAAACTTCTGTTTACGATAACACGCGGCATAAGTGTATTATCCATATTCAATACATCACGCGTAAGTAGTATTCAATCAATGAGATACGAAATCTAAACATTAGGCTTAAAAGCATCCCTAACATCAACAAACGCATTAAAGGTCATTCAACAGCATTATCTATCTACTTATGATAACACGCGATATAATCAGTTTATTACATTATCATGATCATCATTAACACTAAATTAAAAAAGCTAACACTATCCAATTGCGTATTACGACATCTTATAATCAGTTTATTCAATAACATTATATACACCAAAAAATCACTAATCAAACTCTACACGATAAGGAAAGGTAGGTTTACGTGTATTCAATAATACATTATGCATAAGTAGAATTCAATCAAGGAGATACGAAATTTAGGCTTAAAAGTATCCCTAACATCAACAAATGCACTCAACAACATTAACTAACATCCAAATCAAAGACTATACAATTACAAGACCTATGTTTACGCGTAACGATAACACGCGATATAATCAGTTTGTACATTATAAACATCATGTAACTTAAAATTAGGAATGGCAGGTTTACGAGTATTGATAACACGCGATATAATCAGTTCATTACGTTATCAGCATCATTATCATTACGACTAACTTAATAAGTAAACGCTGTCCAATTAACATCTTATTATTACGTTATTAGGTTCAAAATCAAGTATATTCAGTAGCATTATATACACCAAATCACTAATCAAACTCTATAAGAATTACAAAAGCTAGGTTTACGAGTATCGATAACAGGCGACATCAGTTTAATACATTATCATCATCACTGCCACTAGCTTAAAAGACAAACAGTGTATTACGACATCTCATATAGACAAATTTACAAAATCACTGTTTGCCTTTTAAGTATCTATGAGATTCGAAATCTATGCTTAAAAGTATCTCCCTAACATCAACAAATGCACTCAACAGCATTAACTAACATCCAAATCAAAGACTCTACAATCACGAAACCTATGTTTACGAGTAACGATAACACGCGATATAATGAGTTTATTACATTATAAGCATCATTAGGTTCAAAAACAAGCATTATATATAGAATATATCACTAATCAAAGGCTATAGAATTACGAAATGAATAACGATAATACGCTATACAATCAGTTTATTACATTATAAGCATCATTAGGCTCAAAAACAAGCATTATATATAGAATATATCACTAATCAAAGGCTATAGAATTACGAAATGAATAACGATAATACGCTATACAATCAGTTTATTACATTATAAGCATCATTAGGCTCAAAAACAAGCATTGTATATATAGAATATATCACTAATCAAAGGCTATAGAATTACGAAAGTTGTAACGATAACACGCGATATAATGAGTTTATTACATTATAAGCATCATTAGGTTCAAAAACAAACATTGTATATATAGAATATATCACTAATCAAAGGCTATAGAATTACGAAAGTTGTAACGATAACACGCGATATAATGAGTTTATTACATTATAAGCATCATTAGGTTCAAAAACAAACATTGTATATATAGAATATATCACTAATCAAAGGCTATAGAATTACGAAAGTTGTAACGATAACACGCGATATAATGAGTTTATTACATTATAAGCATCATTAGGTTCAAAAACAAACATTGTATATATAGAATATATCACTAATCAAAGGCTATAGAATTACGAAAGTTGTAACGATAACACGCGATATAATGAGTTTATTACATTATAAGCATCATTAGGTTCAAAACAAACATTGAATATATCACTAATATATAGAATATATCACTAATCAAAGGCTATAGAATTACGAAAGTTGTAACGATAACACGCGATATAATGAGTTTATTACATTATAAGCATCATTAGGTTCAAAAACAAACATTGTATATATAGTATATATCACTAATCAAAGGCTATAGAATTACGAAAGGAATAACGATAACACGCGATATAATAGTAACAGAATCGTAACAGAATAACAGAATTAAAAAGGACGTTATATATACCGGTGAAGTTGTTGAGTTTAATATTGGCTTGAGAGCGGTCAGAGAAAAGGTGAGAGGTGTGAGGACTGAGAGCGATGGCCTGAGAGTAGTAGTCAACGGCCAGTTCCAAGTGGTCGTCGATGAATGCCTCCTTTGCTTTTGCTGCCAGATCAGCCATTGAATGAATGAATGAAGAAGGTTCTGGAATATACTGAGTGTGTGTGTGTGTGTGTGTGAGTTGGGGTTTATGAAAAGAAAGGAAATGATTGGGTGATGTGGTGAAGAGGGGGGTTTTATATATAGTTGGGGGGTGGTTTGTGTAAATTAGTGAAAGTCGTTTCAGTCAACGGTTAAATTGTACAGTACTGTATTGGAAGTTACTTTAGGGGTGTTTTCGTCATTAGATTTTTTGTTTTTTTATTTTTATAACACAAATATAAAAATTATTATGTTTCATTCAAATTTAAGAGTAAATTACACCGTTCGTCCTCGTGGTTTACCATCGAGCCAGTCGTCCTTCGATTAAAAGGTTTACTGTTCTGTCCTTAAACGACAACGTTATGTAGCGTTAGTCCTCCACACTAACGTGGTGTTAAGACTTTCATCCATCGAGGTATTTTAGCCTTTTTCTCAACCACCGCCATCAACTACCCCCACCCTTACCCATTATCACTAACAACCACTTTTTTTTTCTTATCATCTTTTTCTCTCCCCATCTTCTTTCTCACAAAAAAAAATCATTTTTTTTATCATTTCAACACCTGCCAAACAAAAAACTGATGCAACAATAATGCTTCTTAATGTTGGTTTTTAGATTGAATACCTCAACCAGCTACATGGTTCAAGACTTCAAGGTGCCTCAAATATACCTATGAGTTGTGACGTATATAATTGGTTTGTTCTTGTGTGCCATACTACTGCCACGTTAATGTATTAAACAACCCAAATATGTCTTCTGAACAAGAGTCTAATCGAATACGTGCAAAAAAGCACTTTGATACAAGATATACGGTCAACATTTATATATACTGTATTCTTTTTTGGTGAAGGAGGTGGTAAATATTGTACTTAAAAGGTACGATTATCTATTCAATTCACATATATATTTCAGTTAATTTTTTTTACATGCTATTTATTTTATACATACTTCTTAATCGAATTGATAAAATGTAATTTGGTTGTGGGCTTTATAATTTGAGATGTATGATGAACCTGATATTTATTGGTTTGATCTTTATTTATAGGGGTATCTTTTGCTATTTCCACAAAAAGATTATCTTTATATTTCTTCTTCAAGCACACATGGCAGCAGTAACCGACGGTAAAGGTGGGTGACAAAGACTAACGATGGTGGGTGCATCGACCAGTGGTGGATGTGTGGATGTGTACGGTGATGGTTGCCTTGTTAAATGGGTGGTGGAATATCATATGGGTTTTGATAATCACACAAACCATCATTCTCATCCCTAAAAATGAAGTGTTGGCGGTCAACACACCACAACGCCGTCGGCCGCCACCATGCCACCTTCACATATGTTACCAACCAGGCAGACCGGCACATCAGGACATGGAGTATCACCAAATTTACTTTTTATGGGATTTTCTTTATGAATTATTTCTGAATTTATAAACATGATGTTTGTATAGAGGATTTTGATTATAGAGTTTTCGATTATAGAGAATGTTTATTGATTTATTGTTTAATTGATAGTGGGGTTGTGTGGCAGAGACGGTGGAGAGTGGCCGGTGGTAAGGCAGTGGTGGTGTGCAAAATGATTTATTTTGTGAGAAAGAAGATGGGAAGAGAAAAAAGATGATAAGAAAAAAAAAGTGGTTGTTAGTGATAATGAGTGAGGGTGGGGGTAGTTGCTGATAGTGGATTTGAGAAAAGACTAAAATACCCTCAGTGGATGGGTGCTTAACACCCGTTAGTGGAGCCCGTTAGTGTGGAGGACTAACGCTACATAACGTTTGTCATTTAAGGACGGACCAGAACCTTTTTGGTCAAAGGACGAAACTTGTCGATCAACGTAAACCACAAGGACGAACGGTGTAATTTACTCCAAATTTAATAAAGCTAAGACAAAAAGGAAAAAAAGAAAAAGAAAAGCTGCATTTAATCGTAGAAGAAATGCTATTATAAAAACTTTTTTGTTAAAATAATTGAAATTTGGTATTTATAACATTTATGATTTATAAACAATTTTTTTCGCACGCTATACCAGTGACTCACAAGTATTTTTCACTCTTCTAAAAAGTTGTATATACTAACGTGTTTTTTTGTAACTAAAAAACTCTTATTTTTTTAAAATGAGAGCGGATATGAACACCATAAATAAGTCTAGACTAGAACCTTCTGTGCATTACTCTTTTAACAACCTTTGAACCCTTAACATTAACGTTATCATGTTTAGCTCTCAAAAGTGTATAGTAGGTTTCTTATCATTTACAAGTGCACTTTCATTTATAGGCCAATGCATTGTCAAATACACCACATACACAAGGAATGATACAAAACAAACTGAATAAATATTCGAGGTTGAATGGTCTTCATAGCTAATAAAACTCGGTTTTGTGACGAGTGCGAGGTTTGGTCTATCAACAATATAATTTTATTACGGTAAATAATTACTCCCTCCGTCCCATATTAAGTGTCCGCTTACATCATGCACAAAGTTTTAAAAAATTCCACTAACTACACTCTCTACCAATCAAATATCAATTTTACCCACTAAAGTCTCATCTCATTGGTTGAAATAGAATATGGACACTTAATTTGGGACATCCAAAGATTCTATTGTGGACACTTAATATGGGACGGAGGGAGTATGATATATGATATATTGATATACATGTTATGTTATGAGAATTGATTTGCAAACTCAATATTTTGATTAGGACATTTTATATTGTGCATAATATAGTTGTACAAGATTTATGATGAATTTTTAATCAAAATAAATAGCGTGCAAATCATCTCCCATATTTTATATGACCCTGATTATTATAACTTCATAACATTATACTTGGCTTATCATAGGAAAAAGAAAAGATGGGCCAATGTTAGTAGCTTTTATCAACTTGGTTCGCTTATCTCTCGATAGAAGGCAAGTACCAAACAAAAAAGGAATATTCCAAGTAATGTAAATCAGGCAAGCATCAATTTCTAACTAGTTTTTATGCATTTTCAATGGAAAAAGGATTATTAATACATCGTTTCATTTCTATAATATTTATTTTTAATGGCTAGAGACTTTGCTTAGTTGCTTGTATGATTTCAATTAAAGGTTCATTTGTTAAGTAAAACATAAACTTTGATTTGGTTATTAAAAGACTCTCAAAAGCACCTAAACTATTTTCACACTTTTAAGCGATGGTGGAACGAGTGTGTGAGTTTGCTTGTATCCAGGGTGTAGATGCCTCACAGACTAAGCGATAGAGTGAAAACCATCATTTTTATGAATCAAAGTACACCATTCTCATATTAGGGGCAGAGACAAAGGGGGCTGGAGGGTGCTCGAGCCCTCCAACAAGTCAAATCGCTTTGCTTTGCTCACATCGCTACAACCATGTTGCTAGTTAACATCTTTGAAGGTTTCTCGATTTCAGACATGCGTGTAACATTTCAACAATTTTAAATTCTTAAAAAATGAAATTCAATTTTTGAAGATCATTAGTACTTCTTAACATAAGTCGTCGAAAATCATATTGTTGTAACGAATCCCCAATAGGCTACATGACCCCAAAAATGAGTAGTCTTGGGTCAAGTAGGACTACTAAGGTATTTCATGAAAAACGACATTATCGACTTTGCAAACACCTTATGTAAAGGTACCATTTATATCAAGTCATACCAAGTACATTGGATAGAACTAAAAAAACGATGAACCTACTAGTCTCCAATAGCCAGATCAATAATCATTATAACAATTATATTCACATATGTGTTTAATTGTTTGTTTCATAGAGGATAATTAGCTAGATCATATAGAATTACTCTTGTAAGTTTTAGATGAAAGATTTCAACCCCATCCCACATAGGTTTGAGTATAGGAACGTTGGTAGCTTTATATACCGTATTGTGTATAAGCTAGTTGTCTTAAGATTAGTGTCATGCTTTCACATAAGTAAATGAGATATTTTAGCTGTTGAGCTCTCCCGTGTGAAAAATTGATATGAATTCTTAGTTTTTTTAGTGAGATACTTCGCTAATTATAACCAATGTTTTGAAACCCAGGTCGATTCGGCCGGTTGGACCGGTTCCGAGTAAAAAAAGGGTCAAAAAAAATTCGGGTTTCTAAAACCGGGTTAACCGGTTAGACCCACCGGGTTTTGAGTGACCCGGGTCAACCCGGTTCTCAAAACCGGCCGGGTTTGAGATTTTTTCAAAATATTTTTATAAAACCCGGGTTTGACCAGGAGGTCGAACCGGTTGACCCGACGGTCGAACCGGTTGACCCGGTTATTTTTTATTTTTATTTTTTTAATGGAAAACCGGGTTGACTCGGCGGTCGAACCGGTGACCGGTGACTCGACCGGGTCGATTATAAACCCGGTTTTCAAAACATTGATTATAACATATATTTTTGTAATGAAATACTTTTTGAAGTTAGTGAATTATCTACTCAAAATTTTTTCTTTAATAGAGAATATCGTGAAATTGTTAAATCCGTAACTAATCCAAATTATCACCAAAGTACTTTTCGAGGTCAAAACTGATCATCTATTTCGAAATTTATCTTGAGTACGTAGGAAAAGAAAACATATTTTCCTAACAAATTTTGAATAGCTTGTTGAATTCGTGTACGGAAGACCAGGAAACTAACAATGATTAACATGTTAACAATAGTATGGACGGTGATGAAATAGAAGGTTGTGATCGGTCAAAAATATATTAACGTGGATATCAACTAGATTTTGGCCGGGTTCGGTGGAGTAAAATACACCAAAGAGCAAAAAATGGATTAAAATATCAACCAGGGCACCTTTTTGAGTGTAGAACGATTTAATAAAAAGCGAAAAACAACGAAGATCGATCATAAGTTTGTGTTAGATAGTAGCAGCATTCTCGAGACAAGAAAAAGTTGGGGAAACAAAGATAGAATTCGGAGACAAAGAAACTGTCGACGATATCCTGACTGGTAAGGTGAATGGGTCGGGCCAGACAACCACCACTCTACGCCTAAACCCTAATCCACGCCCTATAAATACATGGTTGGATTCCTTCTCAAAGACACACGATACACAAGATGATGCGTTTTCTAACCCTAACTCATCACATCGCACCGACATTAACTCGATTGGTTGGAGGTGGACCCGGCCACGGCCTCGGTCCACTCCTAACGGTTCTCTTTGTTGACAAGTCTATTTAGGCTCGAGAAGACGATTTAACCGCCAAGCGAGAGTCGTCGAATCCACCTGCGCCAGACATGATCAACAAAATGGCTGGCATTCAGGTGACCACGAATAAACTATGTTTGTGTTCTCATATTACCGAAAAGATAAATCAATTTCTAAAGTCAGAATCTAAAACCTTTCAGATTCTCGCCATGTGTAAACTTGCTTTACCATCATGTGAATTTAATATTAAAAGCACCGCACGCCTGCATATTTGACTCATTCTTATTGGCTTACTTTGAATACAAATTACAAGGTAAAACTTTTGATCTTGGTCGGCCCACGTGGTCCAAATCATACTTTAGTTATGTTCGAGAAAGAGTCAACATGATAAATTAAATACGTTTGGTTTACGAATAAACATACGAATGAAGTTACGAATGGTCCCAATGGATACACTCATTCGTAAAAAGAAAAGTCTACACGATCGGACCTATTTTATTTTTAGCCGCGAATTAATTCGCGATATATCGTTTTACGGTTGGTATGCTGTTCGTTGCTCGAACAACGCAGATCGCGATAAATCTACCCGCGTTAGGCCGTGCGTTCGCACATCTTCGCAGATTAGCTACGAGCAAACACCACGATGTTAGTCAATCGCCATGAGCCAGACCGCACCAAAGGCCGTGGTCATGTTATGTTCATCCGCGATCATCCACAAACGCTCGAGTCCATGCGGTCACGATATATCCATCTCGCGCCTATTAGTCAGCGGTCACCAGACGTCCATCCGGGTTTTTATATATTTAAAAAAAAAAAAAAAAAACAATTAATTATTTTTGTGAAACCTCGCGATGGGGTAATTCAGACCGCCACTTCTCTTATGTGTTAAGCTCATATGCTATGTGCTATTGCTTCACTTCATTAGGTTTTATATGTTGCGATTCGCAAGATATACTTTTAATGTTTGCATTAAGTGTTTTACGCAGTATAACTAAGTTTAATGCTTTACACAAGTAGCACCATCAAACTTGGGGGCTACCGGGATATATACTATCACTTTTTCCGTACGCGCCACACGCATCATATTTGAAGCAGATCGATGTAAGAGGTATTGCAAGCTCCAGACAAAGACGGATTTAAATATTTGCACCATCTTGCCGCAGGGAGACGCCCTCCGTCGGTTGTAAAGACGGATGTAATGCGCTCGAAGTATGTCTTCGTCGCACCTCTTTGTCACAAGACCGCCGCCGCGCAGGCACGCCTTGTCAAGACCTCTTTGTCGCGACAACACAGACCTTACCGCAGAAGACGCCTTCGTTGCACCATGCTACGCCGCATCGGGTACAAAAGGACGCCTCACCCACGATGCAAAGATACGGATCCACTCACAATCGCAATGTTATGATTGATTAGACCCACGCGCCATGAACATAACTTAAGTCTAGCATAACATAGCCATGCGCTATCTCATACTAAACTGGGGGCTTCATGGACGATAGTCCTGACCGGGCCAGAATGGGTCAGCCCGCAGAGACGCCCACTCTACGCTTAAACCCTAATCCATGCCCTATAAATACATGGTCGGATCTCCTCTCAAGGACACACGATACACAAGATGACAGTTACTCTAACCCTAACTCATCACATCGCACCGACATTAATCTTGACGTTGGAGTGGACCCGGGCTACGCCTCGGGTCCACTCCTAACGGTTTCTCTTGTTGATGTGTCTACTTAGGGCTCGAGAAGGCATTTAACGGCCAAGGAGAGTCGTCGAATCCAAACCAGCCAGATTATGCATCAACGAAACTAATGCGTTCCCGAGTTTTATTTTCGAAAGAAGAGATTAGTGGGTAGAAAACAAAATAAATTCGTGTTCCTGAGATTTTTTTAGGAGAGAAGAGAAAAGAAGAGGAGAGTAATTTTTGCTAAACTTCTCTTCAAAACTTTCTCTCCAAAAGTGGGATGATTTGGAGAGAAATTATATATAAAAAACTTTAAATAAATAAAATTACTTAAATGACCTAATATAAAATATAACTTTTATTTATAACCAAGGGTATAATTGTAAAATTATCTTTTATCTCTTCTTTTCTCTCATAACTCGGGAACATGATATAAAAAGTTTAATTTCATTCATCTTCTCTTCTTTTCTGCCAATTTTTAACTTTTCTCTTCTTTTCTTTCATTTAAAAAACTTGGGAACAATATAATTTATGTTAATTTTTGGCAGAAAGAAAAATGAAACAATGCTATTGTTAGCTATAATTTATTTGGACATATGTCGTTTTAGACTAGTGTTGCAAACAAGTCAAGCTTTTATCAAGTAATTCGAGCTTGAGCTTGAATCGATCGAGTCGAGCTTTTATCAAAAGAAGATCGTACTATTGTATATTTGCCTCCATATGTAATATGTTTCGGTCTGGCTAGACTTTTTTCCAGTATAGTTTGCTATTGTCGCTCCTCCGTACAGTATCACAGTGTTATGCTCTACTATTGATATTCTTTTTGTCGTTGCAAGATAAGAATACACGACATGGATCATGTAAGTTCAATGTGATATTATACGTCAAAGCATTACAAGCCATTGACGAATAAACTTGAAAACATTTCCTTCCGGGAGATGATTTAGTTTGCACACTTCACAAAGTGATTGGAAAACTCTAATTATTTGTGTTTGGACATTTTTACCCTCACAGTTACCCTTACATTTTCATCCTTGGGAGAGTATAAATGTCCACACACAATTAATTAGTGTATCCCAATCGCTTTGTGGAGTGTGCAAATCATGTCCCTTTCCTTAATTAGCCAAAGAGAAGTGATATGGTACTAACTTTTAAACAAGTGACCAGCTCATGTCGTCAGATGCCTCTTCAAGTTCTTTAACGAGCTAAAACCCGACATGCGCACGGCGAGATATTTTTACACGCAATGTCAACCAAGACATTCCAAAGTTACTAACCGAGTCCCAAAACCTGGAATAACATATGGCTTTCCTAACACCACTAAAAAACAATTTTTGGAACGCCTTTTTGATACGTTCAAAAACCGTACCAAAATCTAGAGAAAAGTCCTTTGATACGGTTCGTTTAAAAACCGTACCAAAAGCCCCTAAAAACCATTGCTAAAGCTATTTTTTTAGTAGCGTAAATATTAACTTCAGCCCATGCGATTGTTAAGCAAATAGACTAAAAATTATTCTTTACTTAAAATACCCTCGTTGGCAATCACCAATACGAGAAGAAATAAAATACTACACAGCAGAAGTTAGCTTATTTTATTCCTAAACCAAGTATTATCGGCATATAAAGCTAAGGTCTGATGTCACAAACAGGAATTCTTGCAAGCTCGGCTCAGTATTAGTACTTCTTAACGTAAGTTGTGGAAAATCATATTGTTGTAACGAATCCCCAATAGGCTACATGGCCTCAAAAATGAGTAGTCTTGGGTCTAGTAGGACTACTAAGGTATATCTTGAAAAATGACTTTATCGACTTTGCAAGAACCTTATGTAAAGGTACCATTTACATCAAGTCGTACCAAGTACATTGAATAGAACTAAAAAAATTGATGAAACTACTATTATCCAATAGGCAGATCAATAATCATTATAACAATTATCTTCGCATATGTGTTTAGTTGTTTATTTTCGTTAGGTATAATAAGCTAGACCAAATAGAATTACTTTTGTAAGTTTTAGATGAAACATTTCAACCCCATCCCACATAGGTTGGAGTATGTTGGTTGCTTTATATACTATACTGTGTATAAATCATTTGTCAAAAGATTAGTGTCAAGTTTTCACATATTGGAACTCTATGAAGGTAAATGAGATACTTTAGCTCTAGAGCGTGTCTTTTGTGTGACAAATTGACATGAATTCTTAGATTTTTTTTAGCAAGATACTTGGCTAATTATAACACATATTTTTGTAATGAAATACTTTTTGAAGTTAGTGATTATCTATCTCAAAATTTATTCCTTAAAACAGAATATCGTGAAATTGTTAAATCCGAAACTAATACAAATTATCACCAAAGTACTTTTCGAGGTCAAAACTGATCATCTATTTCAAAATTTATCTTGAGTACATAGGAAAAGAAAACATATTTTCTTAACAAGAATTCGTTTACGAAAGACCAAGAAACTAACAATGATTAACATGTCAACAGTAGTGTGGGCGGTGACGAAAAAGAAAATTGTGATCAGTCAAAAAATATTAACGTGGATATAAACTAGATTTTGGGTTCGGTGGAACAAATAACACGGAAGAGCAAAAAACGGATTAAATTATTAATCGGGGCACTTTTTTGAGTTCGGAAGGATGTAATAAGAAGCAAAACTGAGATCGTCGGGTTTGTGCTTGATAGTAGCAGCATTCGAGAGATAAAAAAAAGTGCGGGAAATAAAGATTTTAGAGACAAAGAAACTAAGACCATATGTATGTTGTTTTTTTGGCAGAAAGAAAAATGAAACATTGCTATTTGTACCATATTTTATATTAAAACATATATGACAGATCATTCATTTCCATCAACAAATTAAACTCATTTGTTTGTCATGGGTACAACAAACACATTGACTTGATTGCTTATATATCAAGTTTAGTACTGAATTTACGTAAGTCACGTGAAACATAAAACACTGTTCCGAGAAGATAAAAAGAGGTTGTACTATTGTATATCGACTCCATATGTAATATGTTTCGGTTTGGCCAGACATTTTTCCAGTATGGTTAGCTATTGCCGCGCCTCTTCACAATGTCATATTTATGCTCTCTTGACTCTTATTGATATTCTTTTTTGTCGTTTCAAGAAAAGAATACACCAAATGGATCATGTAGTTCAAAACATTACAAGCCATTGACGAATGAACAAGAAAACACTTACTTAACCGAAGAGAAGTGATATATATGTATAACCACCACATTAAAGTGACACAAAAACCACCAATATTTGTCTTAACAGCTCTCAAAATGAGAAACACAATCTGGTGTTAAACAAGTGTTGCATATATGGTTGTCATCAGCTCATGTCGTGAGATGCCTTTTCAAGTTCTCTAATGAGCAAAACCCAACGTGGACATGACGAAATTGTTTTGCTTACAATGTCAACCAAGTGACATTCTAAAGTTACTAATCGAGTCCCAAAACATGGAATTGCATATAACTTAAGAGGTCTCATAAGTTAACCTATGGTGTTCCTAAAATATTAACTTCTGCCCAGATGATTGTTAAACAAATAGGCTAAAAATGTTCTTGTACTTAAAGTACATCGAGGGCCAAAATGAGGTTGCTCTCATCATGATGAAGAAGCAGGCAAATATAGTTGTCGAAGGTGTTGTTGGGCACAAATCTTGTGCAAGCTAATGGTTATCCGGTAAGGCTTAGATTAAGACTCTTTCTTAAGTTTCTCTAAACTAAATGTACAATCCGACTAAAATGCATATTTGCTTTCATCCTCTCGCATGAGTAGTGATTAGTAATTGCTTTAACATATCGTTACACGTGTGCCTAGCGTATACTTGATAAGATCCTTTAATGATCAAATAGCTTATAACTTGTGAAGATAGTTACTTTCGATCGTATCTTAAAACGGTGAGTTATTGGAGTCGAAATAAAATCTTAATGAAATACAATTTCAGTAACATAAGAATAAGAGAGAACATGAAAGTTGGAGTACTATTTGATGCAAGCTTGTGAAAATGATCACTTTATATTCATGTTTTTCCAAAAAACACCCTGGAAGAAGATATAGAGTTTTCTTCTCATTCTTGATTTTAATCTCCTTTCCTATAAGCATCTTACTAGAGTTTTTTTTTAATGAATGTCCTTTATAAAACAAATAGAAAAATGATGTTAATGTTAACTTAGAATTGAATCATTTGGCTGGTGAAGGACGAATTTGTAAATGAATGTCCACATGAAAGTGTTGGGTTTATCCCACATCGCTTGAGTACTCAAAGTTGAGAGCTGTATATAAAGACCATGCTGCCTCTTTGTTTCGAACTAGGCCTTTTTTGGTTGAGTTTTATGAGAATGATATTATATCTTTGCAAGTCATTAAAGATGTGGGCTCAGAAATAAAATGGCTATATTATAGCAATCGATTCGTTACTCATCAATTTGATATCTATGAATCCATTCTGTGGGTCCGTCTCTTTTTTACTACTAAATATCTTTACACTTTTTCATACCATATTTTGTCATCCAAACATAAACAATCATAATGATTCAATTTTTTATATCCATTATCATTCTACCACATATCAAATCCAGTACCCATTATGATTCCAAACAACAAACCAAACGACCCATAAGCGTTTACTTTCATTGGTAATATGCATATCAATTTTGGGATTCTAATCCCTTATAAGAATGTAAACAATATGGAAAATGTTATTTCCTCCTATAAATTGTTTCTACTTATCTTCTTATTCACATGATTATGGCTAGTATCAGTTTGGATGTTGAGAGACAATGAGTGAGAAAAAAAAATATAGGCTATGTTTGGCAGCGGGCTTATGAAAAGCTTTTGGCTTGCGCTTTAAAATGTTTCGAATTATAAAAAGTCCGGTTGTCACACGTATTATGAATCATAAGTTCTCAAAGAGGCTTAAAACTTTAAATTCATAAAAGGATGAAAACTTTATTAGAAGCTTTTAAACAATAAATTACTTATTTACCCACAAAAATATCTAACATATGCCAAAACTCATTTAATTTTGTCCTTTTTAGTAATTTTGCAACAATAAGCTTAAGCTTAAGCCTATTTGCCAAACAAGTTTACGAAAATACAAATTTCAACTTGGACTTATAACAAAAGCCTAAGTCTCAAATTTCTACTTCAAGCCCCAACATGCCAAATATGCCCATAATATTGTTGTGTGTGGAAGATTAGTAGGAAGATATTGTATGAGGCTTTAGCAATTCTGAAACAGTAAATATTCATCTACTCGTGAAAAAATGCACTTTAAAAAAAAATTATTTTGTAACATTTTTTTTTATAATTTTAAAAAATCTCTGTTTTGTAACAATTTTTGATGTGATATCGTAAGAAAACAATACAATGAAACTACTAGTATCCAATAGCCACATCAATAATCATTATAACAATTATATTTGCATGTGTGTTTAATTGTTTATTTCATAGGGGATAATTAGCTAGATCAAATAGAATTATTATTGTTAGTTTTAGATGAAAGATTTCAACCCCCATCCCACACAGGTTTGAGTATAGAAATGTTGGTAGCTTTATATACTCTGTATTGTGAACAAAACTAGTTGCCTCAAGATTAGTGTCATGTTTTCACATATGAGAAACTCGATCTAGGCAAATGAGATATTTTATCTAGATGAGTTTTTTCTTTTGAAAATTTGATATGAATTCTTAATTTTTTAGTGAAATACTTCGCTAATCATAACATATGTTTCTTTAATGAAATACTTCTCAAATTTATTCCTTAAAACAAAATATAATGAAATTTCCAAATCCGAAACTAATACTACAAATTATCACTAAAGTACTTCTCGAAGTTAAAACTGATCATTTATCTCAAAATTTATTCTAAGTAAGTAGGAAAAGAAATCATAATTTCTTAACAAACAGGAATTCTTGCAAGCACGGCTGACTTTCGAGGATAGTCGATTCATAAACGTTTCGAATCCCACTTGACCAACAATATTAAGAAATCAATTTCATACGAGGCCGGGGTAATATTCATCATTAGCTTCCTCATATCACGTCTTACTAACGTTTTGATCCTTCGCAAAACCTTCCCATTTAAACTGAGTACCTAAGCAGCCTATGTTGTTACCAATACTTACGCCCAATACTACCACACAACTCATCACATTAGAATAATAATGCAGTAACTGACACTCTCTCTTAGTAACCTCGTTTCCGAAAAAACAAAAAAGTAAATGGAATTCATCTTAGTACATTTGATGGTAACCATTTCAGCGCGTATTAATCTGTTTACAAAGGACCATACCAGCACAGACTCTCGATAATTGTTTGATGGATGGTTGTAATAAAGGAAGTAAAAGTGATGCAATGGTACATTGGTAATACATGGTCTTAATTGCTTCATGAAATCCTTCTATCAAAACAGATAATTGATCTATTATTCATCTAGAAGAATTTTAGTTTTCCACATTCCTAAAAAGCCAAAGTTTATGAATCACTACAATACTTTTTGTAAGGTGGTAGGTTCCTACATCGAGGGCGAAAATGAGGTTGCTCTCATCATGATAAAGAAGTAGGCAAATATAGTTGTCAATATGGTTGTTGGGCACAAATCTAGTGCAAGCTAATGGTTATTCAATACGTAAGGTCTTTGTTTGGTTTATCATTATCCAATGTGTAGTTGCCTCATAGACTAACCGATGGAATGGAAACCATCATTTTTTATGAATCGAGGTATGCCATTCTTTAGATCAAGGGGTAGACAGAGGGGGGGGGGGGGGAGCCTGGAGGGGGCTAGGCCCCTTCTACAGGTCCAACCGCTTTACGTTACACACACCGTTGCAACCATGTTGCTAGATAACATCTATGAAGGTTTCTCGATGTCAGTCATCGCCTATAACATTTCAGTAGCTATAATATCTTTAAAAAAATGAAATCCAATTTTCAAAGATCAATAGTATTTTTTAACAGAAGTTGTGGAAGATCATATTGTAGTAACAAATCTCCAATTGGATACATGACCTCACAAGTGAGTTGTCTTAGGAGGTGTTTCTTTGTTTTCCTTAGCTAATAGTTCAGTGGGTCTCAGCTATGTTAGGCTATGTTTATTGGTATAGGTTGCCAACCTATTGAAGGACATAAAAGAACAATATTATATTACTTAACAACCTATTAAGCAACCTAATGAAGCAACCTATATCACTTGACAACCCAAGATTGCCAACCCACAATCTAACTTTGTGTATTTTTTCTTCTTTTTTCTTTTGTAGGTGGAAGAAAGAGATAATAATATTTTATTAAGAGATTGGGTTGTGATGGTTGTTGATAAAGATAGTCTTAAAGTCTTTTATTGAGGAGGAGCTTCATTTTCACACTCTATACATATAGAGGATTTAGTGGAATTTGTGGGGCCAAATAAGAAAAGTAATAATATTAAATAGATGGATCTCAAATTCCTTCCACTAATGAGAAAAAAGAACGCCCTTGGTCCAGTAGGACTACTAAGGTATGTCCTTAAAAACGACAATATGGACTATGCATACACCTTAAGAGAGCTCGGTACAAGGGTTGTTGGCTCAAGCCAAAGCCTTCGGCATCACCCTTTGGCGTGAAACTACTATTAATAGATAGCTAGATCAATACCAATTATATTTGCATATGTGTTAACTTGTTTATAATTTCGTAGGGGATAATAAGCTAGATCAAATAGAATTACTTTTGTAAGTTTTAGATGAAACATTTGAACCCTCATCCCACATAGGTATGAGTATAGAAATGTTGGTAGCTTTATGTAATCAGTCGTGTTAAGATAAGTTTCATGTTTTCACAATGGAAGATTTTGATTTTTGTCCAAGTAAATGAAATTTTTTAGCTGGTTGGTTTCCATTGTGCAAAAAAAATATGATCTCATAATTTTTTTAGTGGAATACTTTGCTAATTATAGCATACGTATTTTTTTTATGAACTGTTTTTTGAAGTTAGTGAAATACGTTTCCAGCTTAAAATTGATCATCTATCTCAAAATTTATATCAAGTACGTAGGAAAAGAAAACAATTTTTTTTAACAAATTTTGATTAGCTAATTGAATTCATGTACGGAAGACTAGGAGACTAACGACGATTAACACGTCAACAAGATTTTTGGTTCGGTGGAGCAAATAACACCAAAGAGCAAAAACGGGTTAAAATATATGGGCACTTTTTTTTAGTGTAACCCGTTTTAACCCAATCGGCTGAAACTATTTTGATGATTGATCGGTGTAATGTGGCTGTAAAAGAGAGTATGTCGTGAGGTATACAATAGGGATGATCGGAAAATCATATTGTTGTAACGAATCCCCAATAGGCTACATGACCCCAAAAATGAGTGGTCTTGGGTCCAGTAGGACTACTAAGGTATATCCTGAAAAAATGACATTATCGACTTTGCAAACACCTTAAGTTTTTTTTTTGAGCAACAATTGTGGCTACATGGTCTCAGCCTGTATATGAAGCGTGAATTTCACAACAAGGTTGGGCCCAAGAGTAATGAACGACACCTTTACCTTTACACAGGAGGAAATACCATCGCCTGCAGACAAGACTCAAACTTAAGACCTTGCTTAGAAAGGTAAAACCTCCATACCGGTGGACAAGAGGCCCGTTGGTAAACACCTTATATAAAGATACCATTTACATCAAGTTGTACCAAGTACATTGGATATAACTAAAAAATACGATGAATTTACTAGTATCCAATAGCCAGATCAATAATCGTTATAACAGTTATATTCGCATATGTGTTTAATTGTTTATTTCATAAGAGATAATTAGCTGGATGACTAGATCAAAAAGAATTACTCTTGTAAGTTTTAGATGAAAGATTTCAACCCCATCCCACATAGGTTGAAGTATAGAAATGTTGGTAGCTTTATATACTATATTGTGTACAAGCTAGTTGCCTTAAGATTAGTGTCACGTTTTCACATGGGAGACTCTTTCTAGGTAAATGAGACATTTTAACTATAAGTGTCTCCCTCAGTGATAAATTGATATGAATTCTAAATTTTTTTAGTGAGATACTTTGCTAATTATAACATATGTTTTTGTAATAAAATACTTATTGAAGTTAGTGAATTATCTATCTCGAAATTTATTTGTTTTAAACTATAACATATATGTTTGTATAATGAAGTACTTTTGAAGTTAGTGAATTATCTACGTGAATGGGACCTACATGTATGTCGGGTGTGGTGGGTGGCGAACTCGACCATTTATTTCAAAAATAATCGAGATTTATTCAGAACTCAACTAAATTACCCCTAAACCTATAATATTTACACTAGGCATCAGAATTTTGAGTAGGGACTCTCCCGCCTCAAAGAGGTCCAGCACTGGTGTGGCATGTTACACCCGATTTTAAATCACTAGTGCAAAAGTTTTAGGGTATGTTCAACCCCTAAATTTTCTTTGATACTTTCGTCTTTTAATGGTGTAACTTTGTTTAGTCCAACAATTCTTTTCAAGAACACCTCTTAAAAATCCCTTATCTGTCCTCATTATGTCAAAAGTTTTTCCTTAAAACAGAATATCATGAAATTTCTAAATCCGAAACTAAGACAAATTATCACCAAAGTACTTTTCCAGGTTAAAACTGATCATCTATTTCAAAATTTATCTTGAGTACGTAGGAAAAGAAAACATATATAGTTTCCTAACAAATTTTGATTAGCTTGTTGAATTCGTGTACGGAAGACCAGGAAACTAACGACGATTAACATGTCAACAATAGTTTGGGTGGTGACGAAATAGAAGGTTATCATCAGTCAAAAAATATTAATGTGGATATCAACTAGATTTTGGCCGGGTTTGGTGGAGTAAAATACACCAAAGAGCAAAAAATGGATTTAAATATCGACCAGGGCACCTTTTTGAGTGTAGAACGATGTAATAAAAAGCGAAAAACAAGGAAGATCGATCATAAGTTTGTGTTAGATAGTAGCAGCATTCTCGAGATAAGAAAAAGTGCAGTAAACAAAGATAGAATTAGAAGACAAAGAAACTAAGACCATATTTATGTTAATTTTTGGCAGAAAGAAAAATAAAACAGTGCTATTGTTAGCTATAATTTATTTCGACATATGTCACTATACGAAGAAAACACGAAGGGTGTCTACTAGCAATATGCATTTAAAAACACCATTCGTTAATAAAACATCATGTTTACTTTTAAAGCTAATATTGTTAGTTGTAGCTTTAAAATGTATAAAAATGATGAGACTGGGGTGCTGGGAATTGAACTTAAGACCTTTCGTCTAGAAGGCAGTGTCCTTACCAGCATACCAAGCTCACATATATAATTGTATCTTCAAATTAATGAACAAGAAAACACTTACATAACCAAAGAGAAGGGATATATGTGTAACACCAAAACCCCATACTTTGTCTTAATTAACAGTAACCCTCTCACAATGAGAAAACACAATTTGGTGTTTTACAGATGACTTCAACACGACTAGACGAATGGTACTAACTTTTAAACAAGTTTTGCATGGTTGTCATCAGCTCATGTGGTGAGGTGCCTCTTAAATTTCTCTAACGAGCTAAAACCCAACATGTCGAGTCCCAAAACATGGAATAACCTCCTCATATCACGTCTTACTAACGTCTTGATCCATCCCAACATGTCGAATGAGTAGTGATTAGTTATTGCTTGAACATATCGTTACACGGGTGCCTAGTGTATACTTGATAATATCCTTTAATGATCAAATATCTTTTAACTTGTGAAGATAGTTACTATCTTGAAATGATGAGTTATTGGAATCGAAATAAAATGTTAGTGAAAAACAATTTCATGAAAGTTATTTGATGCAAAAATGTTTTGGGAATATTAGGGGTGGGTCTTTTGGGTAGGTGGTGTTGTGTTTATCCCACATCGCTTGAGCACTCAAAGTTGAGAGTGAGGAACGCTAATGACCAAGCTACTTAGCAATGATCAATAGTAGTATTTTGCTTTTGGTTGTATTGGATCTTGTAATTTGAGTTTGGTTTGAGTTTCAAACCAAGAAAGAATGATCATCCACATAAAAGATTCACAGAACACCAATTCACCGACACCTCTCGGAGTGGATTGTTTTGCGATACTTTTATATGAGTCTAGCAAATTTCTCAAATTAATATCATCAGAATCTTTGTTTAATGTTAGGGCTGAGCATCGGGCCGATCCCGACCCGACTCGACCCGAATCCCGAGCAAGCCCGAATCCCGACAAGCCAAGAACACAAACCGACTCCCGACCCGACCAAGCCCGACTAACATGATTCGGGACTAGCGATGGGGACGGATTCGGATTGATCGGTTTGTTTGTTGTTTTGGTTTTCGCCCGCCCCACCCAATCCCGACAAGCCCGAAACCCGACTAACCGAAAGCAGAACCGACTCCAAGACCTCGACAAACCCGACAAGCCCGACTAACATGATTCGAGACTCGGGATCGGGACGGGATTCGGGATTCGGTCGGTTTTGCTCACCCCTATTTAATGTTTAACATATTAGAGAGGATTTTAAGCGGTATTGTAAGAAACGTTAAAGCTTGGCTCGAGCTCGTAAAATATTTTTATTAAATACTTAAAAATATCATAATATCGTTTAGACTCGCGAGCTCAAACGAGCTTTGTATGTAAGCTCGGGCTTGAGCTCGATTAATAAACGAGTTGCAACTTAGGCTTTAGCTCGTTTAGGCTCGGCTCGTTCAAGCTTTTTACCGATCTAATTCCGAGCTTTTCACCAGCGGCTCGGCTCATTTCCACCCATAGTTTAAACAATATCCCATTTGATATAACGATATAACTGTTAACTAAACTACACGCTTACCAAAATGTCTTTGTTTGGTTTAGTATCAAGGGTGTAGTTGCCTCATAGACTAAGCGATGGTGGAAGAAGTTTGTGAGTCTGCTTTGTTTAGCGTAAAATTATATATAGCTACACACAATAACGGCTAAAAAAACTCAAACATAAATAATATAATGGAGGGGTGAGATTAATAAAGATGACATAAAAACTAAAGATCAAATGGATAAATTTCAACAATCTATTTTTGATCAAACTAATTAAATTTACTTTCACCTTTATATTTAAAAAGTAAATACATCACAAACCGTTAATAGTTAGATAAAACTAATTATACCATTCATGAGAATAAAATTATCTTTATGTAGATTCAATATCAGATCTTTCGACTAACTTATTTTTTATCGTTTTATGGGTTTCGATATATCACACAATAAATGGAAATTTTAAAAATACTCTTTTATGTTAACATAACCCCTAAACTACAAACCCTAAACCCTAAAAACCCTAAACCCTAAAAAACCTTAAACCCTAAAAACACTAACCCTAAACCCTAAAACCTAAAACCCTAAACCCTTAAAACCCTAACCGCTAAACAAAAAAACCTAAACCCTATCCGCTAAACCCCAAGAAACCTAAACCCTTAACCCCAAAAAATCAAACCCTAAAAACCTAAACCCTAAACCCACAAAAAAGTCGGAAAAAAAATAATTCGTTGAAAGTATATGATATGTGATATCAAATTAAAAGAATTTTACGTCGTGATGGTATGATGACATTATTTTAACGATCAATGGTTTGTGAATGTTTAGCTTTTTAAAACGAAAGCAAAGTTTAATTTATTGTTTGATTAAAAACGAATGGTTGAAAATAGTGTATTTGATCTTTAGTTTTATCTTTGATCTTTATTGAACTAAAGTCATATAATGGAAACCATCATTTTTAGTACGCCATTCTTTAGGTGGGTCACATGGCCTAAGGTAAATAACACTCCGTCGTCGATGCTTTAGATTGTGTAAAATCATCAAGAACAACGTGGAGTCAAGTTGAGGGTGTTTTAACCTTGTCGTTTGCCCAACTAGAACCGTTTCATTAGAGGCACACATACAATTGCGAGGTTCACATCTAATAAATATCATGCACAAAGCCGAATACACAAAACACTGTTCCGAGAAGATAAAAAGAGGTCGTACTGTTGTATATCGATCGGCTCCATATGTAATATGTTTCGGTTTGGCCACACAATAGTTTGCTATTGTCACACCTCCTTACAATGTCATAGTTATGCTCGGTTATTGGTATTTTTTCTTTTGTCGTTTGAAGAAAAGAATAAACCACATGGATCATGTAGTTCAATGTGATATAATACGCCAAAACATTACAAGCCATTGACGACTGAACTAGAAAACACATTCTTAACCGAAGAGATGTATAACACCAAAAGTGATGGGCAAACCACCAAACATTTTGTGTTAACAGGTAACCCTCACTCTCATAATGAGAAAATACAATTTCGTGTTGTACAAATTACTTCAACATGAATGGTACTAACTTTCAAACAAGGGTTGCATGGTGTTGTCACCATCTCACGCCGTGAGATGCCTCTTCAAGTTCTCTAACGATCAAAACCCGACATGCACGTAACGAGATATTTTTGCACACAAAGTCAACCAAGTGACATTCTCAAGTTACTAATCAAGTCGGAGTAACATACAAGATAACCTATAGCGTTTTTAAAATATTAACTTCTGCCCAGATGCATGATTGTTAGACAAATAGACTTAAAAATGTTCTTTACTTACGTTACCCTAGTTTGCAATCACCAAGACCAAAAAATAACCCAACTGAGCTATAAATTCCTAAAGCAAGTACTATTGGCATAAAGCTATCTAGTCTGACGTCACACACAAGAATTCTTGCAAACTTGCTCATTATGAACTTGCAGGGATAGTTGATTCATCTTCATCTGTATCCTTATCTTTATCTTCATCTTCATCCTCCACAGATTTAACATCCCCGGCAGCTTTCAGCGTTGCAAAGAAATCTCCAGGAATGGGTCCCACTCTGCAAACCAACACCATTAAGATATCAAGATCATACGACATAGTGAATTGAGATGACAAAATGTCTTAAAGAATAGACAAACTTTGGATATCATATCATACACCTTCTCTCTGTATTCTGTCCTTCAAAAATAATTAAGTTTGGTGGAAATACTTGTATTACTGAGAGTGGAAGATTTCAACTTCGCTTCAATACCAGCGAATATCAAGGATAAATCTATAGCTACCACTAGAAAAGACAGTTTCAATTCGCTTATAGGCCAATTTGGATTGATATATAACTGATAACGAGTTACAAAAGAGAAAAAAAAAAAAAAAAAAAAAAAAAAAATTGGGCTAAAAGAGTAATGGTCAGAAAGTTGCCCAAAATATACTAGTGTCTACAATCTCTTAAGCCTGAATCATATTACACATATTTAACAATTCATGAAATTAAAAAAGGTTGGCAGATGAACACAGTCCCCTGACCCTAAACGTTTTGATCCATCCTAAAAACCTTCCCATGTAAAACCGATTAACTAACCAGCCTACGTTGTCACACGTAGTTCCCACATAACTCACTACATTAATATAACTATAGGCAACTGTAATTTTCTCTTTTGATTACGCTTTTTCCCCTAAAAACAAGAAAGTCATGATATTGTTCTTGGTGCAATTGATGGTAACCATAGCTTATATCACAAATAAATCTGTCTGCAAAGGACCTGACCAACAGAGATTCATGAAAATGGATGGTAATAGAGGTATTAAAGGTGATGCATAGTCTTCACGAACGCCTGTTATCAGAACCGACAATTGATCAATTTCATTCAGAGGAATTAGCCCTAATCACCGCACAGATCATATGTATATAAATTCATTTAATGACTGGTCTATCTAGCAGATGGTAGGTAAAAAGCTACTTTGGCACTTTGTCTGCAACAAGTTATGAATGGTTACCTATAACATTAATGATAACCAACCACGTAAAGTTCTTCTGGCCATATACAAACCCATCACTGCCTTGCTTGTATTAGGGGAAAATTGTTTTTAAGTCAAGGGAGCGAACTTTCAAGTCAGCTTCTTTGAAAGAAGTCCCATCCCCTCTTCTTTTTATTTCTTATTATTATGGTTGTATATGATATAACTACCCCCTTTCCGTTTAATGTTCCTAATTAGTACGCGAGTGAAGTTGATTTTTTTTTTTGTGGTGTATATGAATTTGTGGTGTATATGAATTTACTGATGTTAAATTGAGGGCAATTGAAATGTTGTGGCCCTAATCCCAGACACTTGATAGCAACTCATTAAAACCCACAAAAGGATAAATCACTCTGAGTACTAATGTCAAAAAACCTTGCGACTATCGCATTAGACCGTGTGAGATCTCAAGTTCACTTCCTGGTAGGTGCAAACAACCTTAAAGTGGTCATGCCAAATTCTTTAAAAATGACGACTTTACCTGGTTTGAGTTTGTTTGACAATAGGTTCAAACTCCTTGAATTAGTTAGTAAAAAAGTCGAAAAATATGGTTACCAAAATTAACTCATCAAAACCCACTAGTTAGTAAACTAGCCGGATCCGGCACATCAGAAGCAATTTTATCAGCGGATTTTACAAATTTAGTTTGTTTGACTTCACTAGTCGAAGCAACACATTCTGTAAATCCTACACCCTTTTTGTTATTAGATGTCTTTACACTATCAAGTATTTCATCTAAACATTGAGTACTAAGTCTAGCAAGTTTAGATTCACGGCGAACACTTTTGATTTGAAGATGCAAATATTTTAATTCTAAGTAACATATAATGCTCTAATGCCTGAAACTACTGCCAACACTTACATGAATAAAGGCTGTGATCATGACACCAAAAAAGCCGTACAAGTTCCCAAAGCACGTTTTGCTTTAAAAGCTCAATGTCAAAGGTTTAAAGACCCACATAATTTTTCCTAAACATATAACCCATTACAGGTGGATCCCATTTCAAAGAAAATGATAGGGTGTTCTGTCATCATCAGATGTTGCAATTTCAACCTACACATCAGTGATTTAAGACTGACACAGTGAGTTTCTGTACACTACAATTATACGGTAGCAAAACTAAAAATCAATTTTAGGTCCTAATCTTGTGATATGGAATCACATAACCAACATTTAGGTCCTAATATTCACCGGTATAAATCCTTTACCCAAAAAAAAAAAAAAAAAAAAAAAAACATTTAGGTCTTAATTTTTTTAATGGTATATACCTCAAAATTCTCTGAATCATCATCATCATAGCTTTGCCACTCTTCTTTTTCAGTTCAGCTGAAATTTTATTAAAAAATAATAATAATAATAAATAAATATCACCTTTAATTGCTTTCTTATAAGTGTATGGAGAGGAGTATGATTTACCAGATATTCTTTGAGCAGATTTACACGAGTCAGTGTTTTTTCGTCAAGCTCCTTTTGTAGTACTTTATTCTCTTCAGCTAGCTTCAAAATTTCCTCTTGTTGGGCCTGAATATGTATTATATAATACATGTTACAACACCGAAAATGATTATTAAATGCAAAATAAAGTTAGCGTAACTAACCTTCAGAATATCACAATGCTCCCTAGCATGCTTATACATCACTATTTGCTTCTTTAAGCAGGAAGTTAACAGGCGAATGAGGGGGTCCTGTTGAAACACAAACAAAAAGATTTAAAACAAACTATAAATCGATCACATGTAGGACCCTATGAAAGTGTTAAGACCAAGACAAAGATCCATTTTAGAGAGAATTTCAAAAACATCCCTCTTAAACTCAATAATAGTTACATATGTATCCAATCTAATTTCATAACTACATATATATACAAACGCTATACATAAATGGGGTTTTTATTTTTCTAAAACTAAATCAATATTTAGCATTACAATAAAAGCATGTGATTAATTAAGAAACAAAACAAGTTACCTTAGCAAGAGCCGCAATTTCTTCTACAATACCTTCTTCTTCTTCTTCTTCTTCTTCTTCTTCTTCTTCTTCACGGTCACACCTTCTCGAATCAAACACTCTTAACTCTTCTTCACGGCCCAACTCAACTAGTCGATTGCGAATGATTTCTTCTGTTTTATCAATTTGTTGTTTAAGGCGAACATTTTCCTTTTTCACGGACAATTGATATTCCTACAATAAAAAAGTAAAATAATGTAAGCAAGTAGATAATTTTTTTAATCAGAAATAACTTTATTTTATTTTTAGTATAACCTTCAAGCCAGGTGTTGTGATTTCACAGCTGTGAATATCTGCTTGAATTGCCTCAAAATCTTCACCAACTTTTTTTAATCGCTCCGCCATACGCAGAGCAACCTACGGGATACCGACATTGATCAAATAGTTAGATTTGGACCTTTAACGGTAGCAAAATTAGCATCTTGTTGTTGTTGTTTATATATGATTATGCATACGTATATAGTAGTAGTAATACGAGAGCAATACTGGTAGAAGAGAGGACAAGTAAGAAGTAGAATGTCTTTGACAAACAACGATGAGTTTGGTTAAACAAGTAGAATTTCTGCAACTATTTTTGAACTTTCAAGGTAGTTTTGTCTGGCAATGTAATTAGCCCTAATCACACACACACAGATCATATGTATATAAATTCATTTAATGACTGATCTATCTAGCAGATGGTAGGTAAAAAGCTACTTTGGCACTTTGTCAGCAACAAGTTATGAATGGTTACCTATAACATTAATGATAACCAACCACGTAAAGTTCTTCTGGCCATATACAAACACATCACTGCCTTGCTTGTATTAGGGGAAAATTGTTTTTAAGTCAAGGGAACGTACTTTCAAGTCAGCTTCTTTGAAATAAGTCCCCTCCCCTCTTCTTTTTATTTCTTATTATTATTGTGAGTAGAGCTATTACAACCTCTCTTAGTAGTTACTTGCATAGATAAATTTCATATTTTTAAGTAGCAACTATTTTTCAACTTGAGATTACACCACAAAAAAAAGACGCACCTTTTGCTTCTCCTGTGTAGCCGCCGCCAACTGTTGTTCCAGATCATATATTTTGCCTTCTTGAGAGGAGCAATTCACCTACAATATATGAGAGATAAATCAAAATGTTATCAATCGGGAAAGACGAATATATAATATGATGCCATGGGCAATCACTTTAACAGCTAACCTCCAAAGCAGACGTCTTTTTCATCCATTCATCAATCTCTGCAGTTAAGGTCGCAATTACATCTTTATATGCATCCACCTCACAAGTCAATTCCTTTACTTTGTCAGCTTCTTTCTCTACTCCGATATCCTATTACAAAAACACAATTATGACATAATACCTAAGCATAATGTAACTGAGGTCAAGGTAGTTAAGCTATGTTGTACACTTTTGTCTAGAATGTAAGCAATGTACACAGATCATATGGATATAAATTCATTTAATGACTGATCTATCTAGCAGATGGTAGGTAAAAAGCTACTTGGGCACTTTGTCAGCAACAACTTATGAATGGTTACCTATAACATTAATGATAACCAACCACGTAAAGTTCTTCTGGCCATATACAAACACATCACTGCCTTGCTTGTATTAGGGGAAAATTGTTTTTAAATCAAGGGAACGTACTTTCAAGTCAGCTTCTTTGAAATAAGTCCCCTCCCCTCTTCTTTTTATTTCTTATTATTATAATGAGTAGAGCTATTACAACCTCTCTTAGTAGTTACTTGCATAAATAAATTTCATATTTTTAAGTAGCGACTATTTTTCAACTTGAGATTACACCACAAAAAAAAGACAGCACCTTTTGCTTCTCCTGTGTAGCCGCCGCCAACTGTTGTTCCAGATCATATATTTTGGCTTCTTGAGAGGAGCAATTCACCTACAATATATGAGAGATAAATCAAAATGTTATCAATCGGGAAAGACGAATATATAATATGATGCCATGGGCAATCACTTTAACAGCTAACCTCCAAAGCAGACGTCTTTTTCATCCATTCATCAATCTCTGCAGTTAAGGTCGCAATTACATCTTTACATGCATCCACCTCACAAGTCAATTCCTTTACTTTGTCAACTTCTTTCTCTACTCCATCCTATTACAAAAACACAATTATTACATAATACCTAAGCATCATGTAACTGAGGTCAAGGTAGTTAAGCTATGTTGTACACTTTTTGTCTAGAATGTAAGCAATGTACACAGATCATATGTATATAATGACTTCCTCTTGATCTATCTAGCAGATGGTACTTTGGCACAAGTAAACTCTGTCTGCAAAAAGTATTTAATGATGACCGCCCACTTAAAGTAGTGTACTAGTTTTCCAATATCACCTAACACCAATAAAAACTTCCATGGCGTGTACGTAAAATTCTGGCCATACACAAACACATCACTACCCCTGATTTATATTCTTCTGGCCATACATACCCCATTTTTCCACCTCAAAATCATTTAAATCAAATTATTTACCTGATTTATATTCTTCTTCCGAGCATTTGGTATATCTTGATTTGAATCACAAACACTCACGTCGGGAGGCTGTGAGACATCAGAATCAGCAGAGCTTGCTTCAGTGCCCCTACGCTCAATTAAAACCCGTCTATGTGCATCTAGCGCAAGGCATATTTCCTCAGCCTATATGGGAAGAAAGAAAATGGACTTTAGTTACAGGAATCACAAAACTGAAGTGAAGAGGCTCCAGGTTAAGTATGTTCAAACCTGCTTAGTTTCAAACAGAAATTTATGCACGGCATCCTCTACTCGAATATCAAAACTCAAGTTGGTGCTGGAGCAGCCAAACTGATCAATAGTTTTCATTTCGGCAGAATACAAACACTCACTAGGATCTTTCCTAATAAAATGTACCTGCGGACATACAATCAGCTGTGTTATCCATATAATAATTTCAAGACAGGGACAGATTTATATAATACAAACATAAGATAACATTAAAACTCACCCCAACACTGTTTATCGCCAATACAATTTCATCTCCTTTAAGACGTTCAAGGGGATCAACTATCTTTTCTACAGTAAAGAACACTGAGTTTCCGTATCGAAGCTTCCTCAACTTGCTCACAAACATACGCTTTGCTTCTTCTTTTTCCATATTATCTTTCTACATAAACATGATTATAAGCAAAAGTCAACAACAGGATAAAGTAACTTCACAACATCCAAATGTAAGAGTAAAGAAACAATAGTTTGAGGCTACAGTTATTTTAAAAAATAATAATAATACTTAATTAAAAAAAAACACACACAAAAAACAAAAAAAAACAAGAAAACAAAACAAAAGCAAAATTTTCAGTTGCAAATATTTTCGAGTTTCATATACGATAAGTTAAAACAAGAAAAACGAAAAATTAGTGTAGAAGAGTCTCTCTTTCCTTAGTTACTTGTCGATGCAGTGTCAAAAATGTGGAGGTAAGATTAAAGGGGAAAACCGTTATGAATCTTGTGATACAACAAGTTGTAAGAAGGCCTTACCATTGAACAATAACTTTTTCTGATTTTCTCATTCAAGAGTATCTTGTGCTTTCTATCTTTACCTCTATGAAGATATTTTGGCCAATGCTTTTCAGCATATGAGCGATTCCAGTCACTGCACAAAATATTTTATATTGCTTTAGAGCAATGAACTAGTCAACAGTCATATTTTAGTTATAATAGACGACTCGAGTGACTACATAAAAAAGGAAGCAAAGATAGATGACTAACGAGCGTAGTTCTGGATCAACAAATCCAACTTCAGCAAACAATAGTAACGCTGATAGAATTGCAAGATCATCCACTTCTTTTTGAGCAAACGGATAATGTCCTTCCAAGAAATCATGACGAAACTGCAAGAAGATGAGATATGATTGTAAAAATATGACTATAAAGAATCTGGACATTACACTTTGCAAAAGCGTATGACTGTATGACAAAACCTGAAGATAGAGCAACTTGAAAAGCACTTCGTCCGTGATATCATCCGCCTCATAAAAAATCTTTTTTTTCAAGAGTAACGTACACCTACGATCATTTGAATCAAACTCTTCGAAAATATCTTGAATAAACTTGTTGTCCTTTAATCCAAAAAAATTATCTGGTGAGACAAAAAAAATGTTGTGAAATTAGTATCTCAAAATATACAAGAAAGAAAGTTGAAAGAAAAAGAGACCGAAAAGTGCTAAAGAATGAATTAATACCCTTTTTTCCTAGAGGAGCACGACTACATTCAAACAAGCCAAAGCTTGAATATGATATCAATCCAATCTTTTGAGCAATATCCTAAAGTTAGACAAGTACAAACGGTTATAAATATATGTTGCAGCCAGCCAATCTTAAGAATCAAATGATTGTTAAAACAAGGTAGAAAATGGATACAAAAAGAAATAACACCTTGATGGCATCGGCAACAGTTGTTGCCCTGTCATATGTTATTTCTTTAAAAGTGCGATCCAAGAGATAAATTTGCGCTTTTTGCTTTTTCTCACTTGGGCGAACTGGTGCCATTATTTACCTGCAAAATTTTACAATTCCGTAACCTTGAGCTGGTTTCTGAGCTAACCTCACGATATCTATGTTTAGTGCATATGCATTCATCTCAAAAGTGTTTGTCATCGGTAAGAGAAGGTTCCAAGTAAAGAGCCTAACTTAACTTGTCTAGTACTTGCTTATTATTCCTGAATATTCAGTAGTTTTATGATGTGAGAAACATGAATCTACTCTAATGCAGGAGGACAGTGTTGTGAAACATACTCATAAACATTTATTGGCTCAAGCATAAACATCCATCATAATTATTTGACACATACACTAATAAGCTAGCTGTAACCTAAATTCTTATGACACATACACTAAGTTAATTGTAACCTACTTAAATAGAAATTAAGCCCGGCCTTTTTGTAAATATTAAGTAGAGTTTAATCTTAAAACATTTCTTATATGAGACGGGCCCTCATACTTAACACTGTCAATTGTTCGATTCTGTTACAAACTGGACTACTAGGTCTGTCTAAGCGCATGTTTGGCAAAACTAACGATAATACTTGTTTGTTTTATATAAATGTTTGGAAAGTGGAAACGTAGTTGTATGTGTTGTTATGTAACAGCCCACCTATTCGGCCCTCTAATGTACCTTATATCAGCGCAAAGTTTTCGGTTTGACCAGAATTTTTCTAAGTCCTTGTAGTCTAAAAGTTTTCGGTCCTTTGACCAAAAAGTTCTTGGTCCCCTATTAAAGTTTCTTGGTTGTTGACCAAAATTCCTTAGTTCTTCGACCATTTAAAAGTTTTCGGTCCTTGACCAAAAGTTCAGTCCTTTGACTTTGTAAAAGATAGTTTTCAGTCCTTTGACTTTAAAAGAGTTCTCGGTTGACACTGAAAAGAAAGTTCTCGGTCATAATTTTTCAAAAGTTATCGGTTCAACTATAAAAAAATTTATCGGTCCAGCGAGAAAAACCACAAACTTCAAAATAATCACCTTTTGTTAATCGAAATTTAAGTCTAACACTTTTACAGCATTCTATACTACATTACGACTAAAAGCCCTAACTTAATTGCTACAATTGACCAAAGAATCACAAGCTTTAATTTTAGTGAAAAAGTTGCACATAACTCCTTGTAACTTAAGTATGTGCAATGATCTTTATAACAATTATACAAGTAAGAGCAGATTAGTTACTAACTAAATACCTGAAACATATGCCTTTCTATTACTACTGATTCTTAGTCCATCACCCTTAACGCACCTTAAACTTATATTCATCTATAAATAATCAGTTTCTAGTATAATACTAACCAATAACCATAGTGCTATTTAAGCATGAAAACTATATCAAAAACGCCAGCTGTTCAGTCCACATATATCATTGAAAAGGTCTATTTTATCTAAGGCAATTAAGAAACTCGATCAATCGGCTATCTGTATTATACGATTCTAATACGCATGTTATTCAGATTTGATGAGAATGTTACCTTACTTGACAATGGGGACTCAAAAATTACTACTCCAATATCTTCCTGTTGCTACTCGCTTATTACGTCTAGGGCTTATGTGTGTTTTTGTATATTTTTTAATTGTACATACGTGTGATATTTATGAGTGGTTACTTGTGAGAGTCGGGTAAGCCACATCTAGCTGACAATTTCAACTACATATATACTTGCAAGTGAAACGCATATAACACAGTCAGCTCTAGTTACTTTATTGTAGTATAAAAACCACCCTTGATAATGATCCCGAGTATTACGATATATGTATTTATTATCCCCGTTTTAATATTTCGCGGCAGATCAAGTATATTCATAACTTATATGTTACTTGAAGAATGTGGATGATAGGTAAACGAAATATTACATGTAGTATATTAACCAAAAAATGAATCTCATAGTAAAATACAGTAACAGCTTATGTCGTTTAGAAAATCTAATAAGAAGAGATGTAAAAAGTCCGTTAAAACGGAGAGAGAGTGGTCTTACGGTGCAAGAAGGTGAGGAATGCGCAGCAGCGGAATTACAACCTGAAACAACAAACAAAGACGAAATTATGTTTGATAAATCCTCAAACCCTAGTTTCGAGAAAATCAAAATTGAATGTTTTTTTTTTTTTTTAATGAAACCTAATATTACAACAAACGAGTATGCTAAACGAGAACACTCAAAATCATAATTCATATAATAATAATAATAATGGAGGCATTTCATCGAACAGCTTATAAGCAAGCAAGCAAAGGAGCAATATTATTAACGAAATACCAACCAAACATATTTAATTAAAACACCTTACAAGCAATTTAATAAATAAACCTAGAATTAATTAATACCTTATTGAGCGGTGGATATGACTGGGATTCACGGTGGTTGTTGTGATTCTGCTGCTGGTGACAGAGGGTTAGGGGTACAAAATATGTGAACAAGTTTATTCGGTGAGAGTAAGTTGGGGTAACAAAGTTTATAAAATGTGAAATCAATTGTTATATAGTCCGGTATGGCTTATTTGGTTTTGGGATTATGCTTAATAAGCTCATTTTTTATGTCTTATTTTGAAACTTTTCGGCTTATAATAAGCTTATACAAGCTTACTATGACATAATAAACTTATACAGGCCAGACCGAAAAGTTTTAAAACAAGTCACAAAAAGTGAGCTTATGAAACATAAGCCCAAAACCAAATAAGTCATAAGCCGGCTTAAGTCGAAACAAATACCCCTTTAGACGTCTTTCAATTATAACACGTCCATTAAATGTATAAAAAATTGTAAAAGATTGTAAATAGTCTAGTTATTTGTGATTCTAGTTTAAAGTAACTCAATCTACTTCTTTACTATCTTATACAGTAATATATTTAGAACATCTATATTTAGATGTTTTAAAAAAATAAGACAATAAAAAATTTTATAATAAGAAATTAAGTCAAGATATTTAATGTAGTCAATTAATTAACTGGTTAATAAATATAGTTAATGCAATTATTAAAACGCTCTTATATAAAAATACAAATTATCAAACATATTGTACAACCAACTCAAATACAATTATTAAATATCACTAATACGTAATAAATTACATTATACAAATATTCAAGTCTAAACATGCAACAGGCCAAACGGACTCGAGATCGAACGAAGACGGGATAAACGAAATTTCGATATCCAGAATTTATCATTAAAAGAATATAATAAACTAAAATACATGATTCACCGTAAAATTTTATTTTAACAGATTTCACATCGCAACACGCGGCACTCTACTGGCTACTTTTTAAGAATGGATATTTTAAGAAAATTATACAAGCAAGAGAATTTCTAACTTGTGCCACGGTGTGTGGTAGTGAAGAGTAGGGCTGAGCATCGGTTCCGGACCAGACTGATCAAGATCAAGATCGAATTAGCCCAAAAGCTGAGACCGAGGCCGGACTGAGTGTGGCGGTCCGGTCCAACAAGGAAAAATAGTCGGTTTGTGATCCGGACCGGACACACCAAGACCGAGACCGAATTATCTCAAAAGCCGAGACAGAAAACCAGGCCGAAAGTGGTCGGTCCGGTCCGGTCATCCGGTCCAACAAGGAAAAATAGTCGGTTTGTGGTCCGGACCGGACACACCAAGACCGAGACCGAATTATCTCAAAAGCCGAGACATAAAACCGGGCCGAATGTGGTCGGTCCGGTCCGGTCATCCGGTCCAACAAGGCAAAATTGTCGGTTTGTGGTCCGGACCGGACACACCAAGACCGAGACCGAATTAGCTCAAAAGCCGAGACCGAGAACCGGACCGAATGTGGTCGGTCCGGTCCGGTCCAACTAGGCAAAATTGTCGGTTTGTGGTCCGGACCGGACACACTAAGACCGAGACTGAATTAGCTCAAAAGGCGAGACCGAGAACTGGACCGAATATGGTCGGTCCGGTCCAGTCTCGGTTGGTCAGTCGATCGATCCGGTTTGTTCGGATGGTTTGCTCAGCCCTAGTTAAGAGGCATTAAATGAACTTGAATTATGGTATTTCATGCTAGTTGGTATTAATAAATTTTTAAATTTACGATGTTTACCATATTTCATGTTAGCTGTATTTTTTGTTATTAACTATCTCCCCCAAAATACTACAGTAATAGACTACATTAGTAAACATTGTTGTCTTCAAATAATGTCGAGGATGAACTTTAAGCGCTCTCTCTCATGACGATGGACTTTAACGTCGAGGATGAACTTTAATACCGAGAGGAGTTCATGAACTTATATACCGGGTGTGTATCCTAAAACAAGTCTTGACATTTCTAATTTTTTAAAGCTAATGAAAATTTCTTAAACTTCATGTACTCTTTTTGGAACCGAATGACGTTTTGAACATTGTCCGTTATCATGCTTCTACAAGATTATATTTGCATCGGCTACTTAACTATAACAATAACTCAAGCCACTCACTAGGAGCAGCTTAGTGGCCTTGTGACTATCACACGGGAGGTCGGGGACCATGGTGGAGTACATGTTTGTCCTTACCAAGTCATACGACTCACCTCACTTAACAAACTCACCTTTAGTTATACCAATACTTCCTTTCAAGTCCAACAAGTCATTACTTGTAACTCTTTTTTACTGCGGTCGAAAATGACTTCTGGAGATTACCAAAATATGAAATAATCTGTAAAATGGAATTTGTGGATAGTAGGCAACATTTGTAACATGGAAGTGTCCCCAAGAGGTTGAGTAACAGGGTCTCAAAATCTAGCAATATTTTTTTTTCAGTTTTGTTACTCAAACATGGCTTACATTTAGATGATATTCGAACGGTATCAAAATAATGATCAAGAATTGTTCAAAAACCTGCCTGTCCTTGTAGGCTTGTACAAATTCCTCATGCTAATAATGTACTAGCAGTTCTCAAACCGTAGACACACTTGAGCCTTGTTTTACTACCGAGTGTCGCACATACAACTAACGAGCCAGGCTCTGTTTATTTCGTCGGCAAATCATGTGTCAACATTTTTGGCTATTATAGGTCAAATCAAAAGTCCATTCCGCTCATTCCACCACCCATGCCGCCGCCCATTCCTGGAGCTGCTTCACTAGCCGGTTCTGGGAGTGAGTTCAACCACAATAGCTTCAGCAATTGTCATTCAGAATACGATCATAAACAAACTCAACCACCATACTATATGCACAGCGGTGCCATTCGGTTAGTAACCGAATAACATCACGATTGTTTCATAAATTGACTACAAATTGGCATAACACTCGATCTTCACTGCTATTAAAAAGAACAACGCACGCCCAGCAGATATGTACCCTGCACCTGCACTCAATATGGTTGGCACCCATGAATCTTCTCTATGGTGAACCTACAAACACGACAGTGTTTCACATTCTCTTTATCCTTCATCCACTCCTTCAAAGACAGATCTGGGTCCCGCTTAAACTCCTTGTACGCTTCACACGACATAAACACTAGAGGGTGGAGTCCTAAACTAAAATGACCATGCACGCGTTAACGTGTTTGATTTGCGGCTTTTGGTGCATTGGTCTTTGCCTTTGGTTGTCGCAACCATAGTTAAGAAATCGGGTCATTTGTCTCCACAAACCATCAATGCGTATAGATGAATTAGAAAGCAAAACAGCAAGCCTTGCTGAAGACGACATGGTAACGTGTGAGGTCAGCCCACTAATGTATAAAATCCAAATTTTAAATAGGTATGTCATCATATGTTCAAGATCAAACTAACAACTAATATACTAGCATAGTTAACTATCACTATAACACTCAAAGTGTTAAAGGCTAAATGATTTAAATAGGAATGTTATTCCATTAAGAATCTTATATGCATGCCCGAAAACAAAGCACTTGGATATAACATACCTGTGGCGCAAGTGACCACACTGAAACAAAAAACAGATAGTTGTGACTGATCCATCCAGTGAAGTAAACCAGAAACGTTATCATTTTCTGCAGATTCTACTGAGCAGACTTGCCCATTTATCAAATTTAATGTTATACTAGTATCTCACTAAATAAAATACATAGAGTGCTACAAGATAAGATATCCTAATCGCACACGAAAATTCCTTGCTATCACGGTTGTGAAGAAGGGATTACAGATTTGCCAAGTTCATCCACTTTAGACCATCTGAATTTAACTCATCACTGGTAGGTTCAACGCTGAACTCATCTACCTCTTTGTTAGAATAACCATGTATTTTAAGAATCTGTGACCGGATTTTGACACGTTTTCCTTCAACAGTTAATGTACTTGTACTCCCATTAAATGGAGGCTATTGCTTCTTCAACCTCTGGTAGTTGTCCCACATACACAACTTCTTAAATAAATCTCCTACGACATCAATAAAGATTGTCTATATATCTCACTACAAGAAAAAGGCCTTTTAGCGACTGTTTTAGCGACACATTCAGCGACGTATTTAATGCTTGCGACATTGTTAGCGTCGTCAACTGCTCGGTCGCTGTAAACGAGTCGCAGATTTTTGCGACTTGTAAAAATACGTCGCTACACATAGCGACAAGTATAACGACTTCTCATAGTATGTCGCTAGAAACTTGCGACATCATTATATCATGTCGCCAACTGTGTCGCTGTTTTTTAGCGACATCATAATTTATGTCGTTATACACGTCGCTAAATTTAGAAATGTCACTATTTCAGTCGCTACTAGAGTCGCTATTTTTCTATAAGTCTCTCTTTTGCACCACTGTTTTTTAGCACCATTTTTGCAGGTGTCATTATTTTGAGAATTAGAATTTAAATGCAATATAAATATAATAAAAACTTGCAATAGAAATAATTTATATATTCATTTTTCAGTACAAACATAAAAGAGCCGTATATCGAAGTTGCAATTGTTCAACAAAAATAATCAACAAACATTGTCACCACCATTCCAATACAAACCCTACATGCCGAGTGCCCAAGCTAGTATATCAGCATGTCTTGCCCAATCCAGAATCCTTAGTCCCCCTGAAATTTAATACCCAAGACTATCAAAAGTTAACGAAGTAATAAACTGTCCAAAAGACTGTTTCCACATCTGATGTAATAGTATCTTATAATCGAGAAAAGGAACAATCTAACTCAGTGATAAATAACATGTCGAATGTATAATTAAATTTACAAAGCTAAAAATATGTGTTTAACCGACTCTTTAATTTATCCTCATGATTCATTTTAGAATATGAAACAACATACAACGTCTTGATTAAAACTCGTTCTCAAAATGAATGTTAAATCTTTGCCTCATTCATAATCAGCAGATACTCTACGCCATGTAGAGATTTTGATCAAATGGGTCGAACGGGTCAATTGGGTTAATAAACATAAGCAATTTTGGGTCAAGCCAACCCAAACCATATGGTTACCAAAATCTACCCGTTTCGACCCATCACCCAACCGTCCAACCTACCTATTTTACCACCTATAAGTCATAGGTTCAACATAAGTAATTGACGTAGAAATTGTATATGTATTATTGAAGAACGTACTAGGTAATCCATAAATACAGACCTGAATGAATGATGTGCATTGAGACGGATCGAACAGCTTAAGATGTGTGCGTAGGATCATTTTATTTCTCTATTTTATTGAAAGATATGACCCATTTGCGAGCTCTACATAAAAGTAATCTGGGTTTAGCCCCAAAAACATGTTATAAAAAAAGGGTAAGCAAAAAGTAGATATCCTTACCGTGTTCCAACAACCACGTCATGAGCCAGATCAATGTGTTGATTTAGCACTAACCTGTTTATCAACAAACAATTTGGCACTTGAGTGCATCAAATTGCAATAAAGACAATAAATGTCTCTCACTTCTATTGCAAATCAGAAAACCAGAAATGTATTGTTAGCACGTTAGAATTTATGTGAATTCATATAACAATTTGCGGAACCGTTATATCTGGTGGCAGTCCATGACAGCAACTTTAGTTGCTTCTGCAGACATAGCATATAACAATTTGCGGAACCGCTATATCTGGTGGCAGTCCATGACAGCAACTTTACTGCTTCTGCAGACATAGCATTCCAGACATAGCATTACCAGCAGAGGAAAGCTATTTGGTTTAAAAACTCATGCTATGCACGATGGTTATATATACTAACCTCTGATATGCTATGCCATATAGCATTTGACTTGTTCCTCGATTAGCTAGAGACTGACTTAACAAAGTGTTATTTTAGATGAACACAACTCAAATCGACCTATACATAGGTAAGAAACAAAAATTTCCAACACTAATCTCAAGTAGTTAATAGACAACAAAATACGAATTTGAATACTAATGTCCTGATAAATAAAATAGAAAGTTACCTTAAATTTCTTGGTCAGCACAGTGGCATTCAAATGTCCGAAGGTGTATATGGGATCGTAACTAAACCACAATACAAAACAAATAAGATTGCATATAAACATATTCTGAATAAGGTAGACCCACTATGCCTGAATGGGTGATTAGCATCATCTAAGTTTCTAATGGGTCAAACGAGTAGAAGCACAATAATTTGAAAACACGATAACATAAACACTGACATAAGCAGTAATATTTGTGATCTGAGTCCGATCAATAGTTTGAATTGCATTGATGATGGCAACTAGTGGTATCATTTGAACCACTTCATCAAACACCGGACTGTACAATAAAGAGATCTCATTAAGTAGTCATCCTGAACATCAATTAAGCAATGTTAGCGCCAACTAAAACTATACAACTACATGAATTAACTAATTTAATTAACTAATTTAAGTCAACTAACACCAAAATTAGGGCTCAACAATCAAACGACAACAAACGTATCTATATCTGTATATCATTTCAAATAACAGTACATTGATTAAAATGACACGTGTCGTAGCGATTGCTTTACTGAATGAATGACGTCACACACTGGTGATCCATTACAATTGTCCAATGTGCAAATTGAACATCTACAAAGCAAATCATAGCCTATCTATAAATAAAAGACATGAATAAAGCATCAGATTGAGATTTTGAGGATGATTAAAGAAAATTTGACCTGATAACTGATTGGAGCCGCAGATGTTGCGGTGGAGCCGCGATGGTGTTGCGGCAGAGTCGCGGTGGTGTTTCGGCGGAGACACGGTGGTGTTGTGGCGGAGACGCGGTGGTGTGCGACGGAGTCGCGATGGTGTTGCGGTGGTGTTGCAGTGATGGTGTATATCGTTTGTGGAAATTGAAGGTCAGTGGTGTCCCCCAAACGAGGGGTTAGTTAAATCACAAATTTATGATAAAGTTACATAATTTACCAACTTGAATTATAACTTATAATGCCTAATTTGTTATAATGCCTAATTTGTCAGTCTTCATTTTTGGCATATAACTTATAATGCCTAATTTGTTATCTTGATAACTGATACGAGTAAGTTATGACCAACTTGAAGTTACTATTATGTTATCTTCATAAGTTACTATTGTATATTTGTGAAAGCAACATAATAGTTTTAATTTATTAATTAATTATTTATATATATGTTATGTAAGAAATATAGAATATATGTAAAGTCGCTCAGTTGCGACATAAATAGCGACTTGTTTTTATGAAGTCGTAAGTTAGCGACTCATTCAGCCACGTCTATTTGGATGTCGTAAAATTAGCGACTTCATTTGCGATTCGGTCATAAATGTCGCGAAAATAGCGACATGATTTGTGACAAAATTTGTGACAACATTATTCGAAAACAGATTGCGACTTACATTGCGACATAGTTCGCGTCAATGAAGAAGTAGGAGTCGCTAGAGTGTCGCTAACATGTCGCTAAATTGCGACATTAATGTACATGTCGCAAAAAGACGTCGCTAAAAGGCCTTTTTCTTGTAGTGTCTATCTTCCCCTTGTGTTTGTAGTGGTAATTGGTATCTTCTCCTCCGTAAACGGTTGAGTGGCCGGATCAGCAAGGCTAGGTAATCTTGAAACACTTCCCTTGCTACCTCTCTTGGCATTCGGTCCCAACTCTTCAATCATGTACTTCCATCCATCAATCGGTCTCCTTCGACTAAATATATGCTGCTTAATAAAGCTAGCTATCTGCATAATACCCAAACAAAAACATAAGATTTAACAACGTTCTCCAGCCACAATCTATGACATATGAATAACGAGTTGAAAAGAAAAGAAACCTGGAATTTGCTGAAAGCAATTCGACGTTCATACTCTTGAACAAGAATGTCTTCTTCCCTTTGGGACATTTCCCAGATGTTACCATCTTCTTCACCCTTTGATGTTGTTTCCCATCCATCGGGCTTATTTTTCAAATCCCAAGAATCTCTCACTTTTGAGTTGTTCAAGTCACTGCTCCCAGACTCGAAAATCCTGCAAAAAATTGTTTTCAACAAAGTGAAAAAACCATGAGTACAAAACTTTATTCCTCACTCTAATTTATCAGTTCTTTGACAAGTTAATTTTCTACTCCCTATGGTTGACTTTTGAATGTCAATCATAGTCTTCTCAAATTCAAAACAGAACTCTTTTACTGGCCTCTGTTTGAACAGCATTTACATATTCCTTAAATGTTATCTAATAGCTCATTGATAGTATGGATTCTAATCCACAAGATTCTCCTTCAGGTCAACATAAGAGTATTATAGACAATTAAACATGAAACTCATGGTCAGACTCACTGAATTGTGAAAATGTATGGTTGCCGCACATGTACCAAAACCAAATGTTCCTTACACAAATATTTCCATGGTTGAAGTAAATACACCACCCTGTATCCATTATGGGATGCCCAGAGCGAGAGGCTATAGACTTTTTTAAAAGTTTTCAAGCTAAACTTAAATATAAGTTTCCCAATAACCTCTCTCTAAGACCTCTAATCCATTTTCTAGTGAATTGTGTTTCATATAGGACCTTACTCATTAGACCAACAGTCTTCCTTGTCTCATGCTACATATTTTAGCATGCATGGATCACTTAATAAGTGTACTATATGTATACATGGGTAATGTATTTAATCCAATGCTAATAAGCAACTGTCATATATGAAGTTTGTCTTATATTTTCACTTATAAGAGCGCTATCTACAATGAAGTCTAGTAAAAATAATATCATAGTCAGTACTCAGTAGATGTAAGTGGATTTCTGAAAAACGTAAAGACCATAGAAAGAGGGAGAGAGATTACTCGGAAGCGGTGTCAAGAAATCTGTCAAGATCATCAGCTGCACCAGCAGAGCCACCCAGTTTAGCCTCTTCCATCTTTTCAATCTCTTTGACCCACAAACCGGCATGAACCCTTTGTTTCATAACCCTATAATCCCTCTTGACATTTTCCAAACGGTACAATGATTTCCCGTCTTCTTTTAGCTTCATCAACCTTTCTTCTTCTTGTTCTCTTTTGCTCTTACTAGTCCCACCCTTTTTCCTCCTTTGCTCCCAATTATCGGCCATGTCTTCCACAAACGCCTTTGTATCCGGATCCAGATCCTCTTCCTCCTTTGGTGGTGTGTCTGAGATGGAGAAATTGACATCTGTCTCCCATGGTGCTCGATTTTTGGCTGATAGATCTTCAGGGAGCCATGCTCTCTCCCAGGCGTCATTCCATTCATCTCTGTGATATGAACAAAATAGCTGAGCACGTGACTTGCACGTGTCACCTCCTAACCGTTCTTCCCGCCTTCTAACTCATACCATTTTTCTTTATATACCCACTTAGTTACCCATTTTAGTTAGTTCTGTTTGTAAAAATTTCTCTCTCACTTGTATTCAATCTTTCTTGTAACTGATTCTTGCTAGAAGCATGATCAATTCGACAATGGAGTTCTAAGGTCCAAATCTTCTTCTTATCAAGATTTCATCTTTTTACTCAACATTCTATACCATTTCTTTAGGGAAATCTACAGAATCATATCACTCTGCCACCAGTGGCCTTGGTTGATAGCCTTTGGAGACAAGTTGTTGTTGTGGTGGGGGAGTAAAAAAGTGCGACCTAAAACCATCACCAGATACAAAAAGCAACATGAATGGGTCGAAATTAGGAATAATAAGCACATGCTATCCATAAATTAAAATCAAATAATTTAGATATCAAACCAACTTTATTTAAAAACACATAAGTCAGAAAGAATCGTAAAAGCAAAACGGACTCTCGATAATGCTGGTAATAGAGGTGGAAAAGGTGATGAATGGTAAATTGGCAACACATAATTCTTGTTTCATGAACTTCTATTATCGAAACTGGTAATAGATCAAGTTCATCTAAAGGACTTTCAGTTTTCCACATTCCTATAAACGCCACATTCTGGCAGGGAATTTAGTCTGGCAAGGTGATAAAGTTTTAGACTGATGGCCAAACTGTGGTTGCAGGAATCATAGTAGGTAGATAAAGTGAAAGCTAATACCTAAAAGGAAAGACAATATCATTGTTGAGCTACTACGGCCACACGTAAACACAAGTTTAAAACAGAAAGTCAACTTTTCTAAAGCAGCCACAAACATTAGAAGACCTGTCAATTAATACTACATAGTATCTATAATACAACAGTTATCACACGGCTGGCTTACAATAAATGATGCAAGCAAATTTAGTAAATACATTGAAGTAATATCTGAATTCACTTGATGTCTCAAATGTTGGCACTTTGCATAGAAACTATAATAGGGGTTGTTTGGGATAGCTTAATCTTAAAAGAGAGTTGGGACTGATTGGCAACACACAGATAAGCACAAAAGCACCTGCTATAAGCCAATATTGGTATAGTTGTGGTAATTCTGAGAATCAAACTGAATTCAGCAGTCTGATTGAAAACAGCAGACTTATTAGATTTCTAAAATCGACACTATCTCGAGGCGTGAGATTGCTCTTCTAGAATCTTATGCTTATTCTGACACTTGCTAGTTCTAAAGAGAGTTTTGCAATACGCAGATAAGCACCAAAGTTTATACAAAAAAAACATAATAATCGAAACAATATAAATTGATTATTTCTAGAGCGTTTGTAGGTAATTTATTTATTCATACCTGTTGATGACTGCGTCACATGAAAAAAACATTTGGTTATTTGTGAGGGTTTTCAATCCTCAGCCTTTGATTCAAATGTGTTCTGCAACACCTCACAACATCGAGAAACCCCTAGTTGATCTTCAGCCTCAGTGTTCAATGAGGCTAGCTAGTGATGCACCTGATCTTCAGCCTCATTGTTCAGAATGTTAGCATACACTGGTGTACAGATGCTAGATCAAAATGTCCATAACTTGGAACCTTTTTATATACGATGGACGTAGTGTCCATCTATATATATCATACTCCCATAAAACGACGACAACAGAAACTGTAAGTACGTCATGATTATCAATTCTCATTAACAGATTTAGCATGTGATATCTCATTAGTGGTTTTACTTTCATTTCATACAGGCATTGATCAAACTGTATAACCTTTTAGAAAGAACAGGTTTGCATACTCCTAGTGTTGCGCAGCATACTAATAAACTAAGCAAAACTTGGTTTAATCCGCACACGAGGTACGAAATTATACAAATTATTATGCTAAAAAGATAGATTAGCAACATCCAAAAATTAAATAAATTTCAAAAGTTAAACTTACCCCATAGTGTTACAAAATAAAATAAAAAATAAATATAATAATATAGTTTAGCTAGGCCCAAGCTGGTTCAATCCATGCATTATGTGGGAGATGTTTTATTGTTCCAAAGAAATCCGTAAAACTTCCCGAGATATTACTACCATCGAAAGTGTGAAACTTGCGTGTTTCGAGAGAATAAAACACTGTCTTCCCGGAATGCAATCTTGGAAAATATATCTTGTTCTCCATCTTTGTTGTTTTGGCTTCCATACATAGAGATGTTTTATCACCGATATAAATCATGTGCCTTCCTATATCATCTAGTTTCTCCCATTTACCAGCATCCTCATTTGGTATGAATACTTCGACGGATTCTCCAAACTCGCCCACAATTACCAGTGTAAGATGTTGATCACATTTATACTCATGATCACATTTCACTAGGAAATGTCGTGCCTTTGATGTGCAACAACTTATTGGGGCTTCCTCTAGAACACCCTTCCATATCAAATTGTCATCTCCAACACCCAATTCTTTGAAAACATGAACTCCTTTACCGTTACACAATGCGTAGACATCAACACCATAGAATGCTGGAAAGCGATAAAGATATGGATCGTCATTACCAAAATTAAGAGCATGTTTACGCCAGTCTGATTCTCGACCTACAAAGTGGATATGAACATGACATTCATTTTCTGATGTAAATCCAACAACCATACAATCCGGAGAAGTAGGTGGTGCCGAGAAATCAAAGCTCTCTAGATAAGGATCACGTGGAAGCTCGCGAGTATCACTTGTGAAGGGGTTAAAGAAAAAGAGGGGCCCGTCATATTTCCGCATCAGCAGCCAACCATACCTAGAACAATGTATTTTTAGTTCACCAATCAACTCTAATTCTCGAGGTGTTTTTATATAATACTTGTCACCAAACATCGGATCAATAAGAGAGATAGTGTGCTTTCCAAACACCATTAGCCAAGGTGAGACTAATGAATATGCCTGCAACTGCAGCCTCTTTGATACTGTTTTGTTGCTCCATTGTATTATAGGTGCAGCTAAATAGCACAGTTTGCATGAAGCACGAAAGTTCATGTATTCCACACCAACAGAATACGCCATTATCATCTCCAAAACACCAAATGGAAGATTGAGCAAGTGTGATTCATATGTCTTGCCAATAAATTCAGCCTCATGACTCTTAACTTTGCTTACTATTATCTTTTCTTTCTTGTCCTCTTCTTGTTTATGATCACCTTCTAACAACCTACACAAAATATGATTTATTAAGATATTTTCCTGCTACAAATAAAACAAGAGTAGATTACAAAAATCATCCTTGTGATTTGGTGATAAAAACCGAAATTGTTCCTCATTGATACTATTTGCATAATTTGGTCCCTAACTGCAAGGTTTGGTTTCGTTTTTTGGTCCCTTGTCCGTTACCTTTTAAAGACGACAGGCAAAACTAATTACACATACGAGGGACCAAAAGTACTCGAGGAACGATTTTCGTTAGATAACCATTTATGCAAATAACATCACAAAGATACAATATCCATTTATTTTAACTAACTAGAGGAACGACTTATGTAATTTACTGAGAAAACAATGTTAGTAATACAATACCTTTTGCATTCAAGCATTGCCCAAGTAGACATATGGCTTGTTCCTGCTAAACAAGGCATAGATGATAAGGAGATTGTTTTATCTTTGACGTGATACGAGTATATTCTCCCATTTTCACCGAGAATATGTATATAGCCCCCCAACTCTGACCTAATTGCAAGGCTGTGAAATTCTGGGTAAAGATAACCATTGATTTCCAAGGAAATAGTTGCGTCTTTGAGGTCTTCCAGTTCTTCCCAGGTCTTACCATTCATGTCAAGTTTGAACAAATACACATTGCCAATAGTTTCTGTAACCTCCTCAAAACCCTCGAAATCTATGTATATGCAAAATACATCTTTACAAGTTCCAACAAGATAAGAATGCCGCCTGTTACCATTTAAGCTAAGATCCGGAAACTCCAATAATGACAACAGATTTATCGCAACACTTGTATCCTTAACCACGATGCTTAACTCTACAACAAGATCACCGGTTGTGACAGAGGAATATACTTTACCATTGCAACAAGTTAGACACTTCAGAAAACCATCAACACCGGTTACTTTTTTGACCTGTTTAGCATATGAAATTTCAGTCCATCTTAATTTCTTTTTTTTAGGGTGTAGTCTACAAAACAAGAAGTGGGGTTTTTCGGTTCTTGTCATTAGAAGAATTGAATTGGGATCATCAGGAGGGGAAGTCAAACAACAATAATCTATATCATCATCATCATCGGAGTCTGATTGTTTATAAATCAAAGGTGGGAGATTGATGAACTTTGATGTGAAAGGATTCCAAAGAGACCACATGACGTTGTGTGGATGGTCGGCGAGAAGCACCCAGCCGTAGAAACACCCTCGGACGTGTTTCCCAAGCAACTCAGGGATTCGACATCGATAATGACGAAGCGGGTCATGTACATTGTAGAAAATCTGAACTTCTGTTTCATCTTCGGCATCAAGGTTCTGAGCAACAACCCACTGATGATTTGCAGACAGGGGAGGTATTTGATCGTATAGTGAACTACAAAAAATATGCTTCTGTTCCATCCTAATATGTTCTTTCCTGGATCAAAATATACATTGGTAAGAAGCAATAATAAACCTTTAAACAACAAAGAAAAATAGAAAAATCTTTTTAATACTTATTTTGAGATTGCATACCACTAATCTTATAGGATGCAACTAAAGTTGAATTTAAAGTATATAAGTCATTAAAAAATACACAATTATTTGGATAAAAAAAGGAGGGAAATATAACCTTTAATTATGACTTAGAACTTTAAAAAAAAAAGTTTCTTGAACTTATCAGTGCTATATAAAGATTAAAAAACAAACTACAAAGTGAAAAAATAGAATTTGAACCAAGTAAACTTCTCAAGACTTTCGAAAACATATCACTAATTTAAGCTTCAAGATAGAAACTTTAATCCTTAAAAAGCATCAATTTAAGATTAAAAGGTACTGTAGAATTTATCCTTAAATTAATATACACTGGAACTAAAACTCACAAAAATTAAAATTAACACTAGTGTGTGACATATTATCAAACTTTTAAGATTCAATATCAGTAATTTAAGCTCCAAGATCAAAACTTTGTATCTTAAAAAACATCAATGTGATCTTAGAAGGTATAATTCATACCTTAAATTAATATACTAAGCAATTAAAAATGACAACAATAGTAATTAACACTAATCTATGACATAAATCAAACTTTTAAGATTCAAGATCAGTAATTTAAGCTCCAAGATCGAGACTTTATATCTTAAAAACATAAATTTAAGATTAAAAGATTGAATTCATACCTCAAACTTAGATTAATGGATAAAAATCGCAGCTTTTTAGTAAGTTTTATGTTTTCTTCACCCTTTATTAGGAAAACCAATTAACTTACAGTATATACTATGAAGTGAATTGATTACACTCCTAATCCGGATACAACTCGGGTAGCCCAGCCCAATTTTTGTATTTTTAATCACTGATTGTAGCAACTAATGGTGTTATTTGGGTTGACCCGGTCGGGTTCGGGTCGGTTCAAATCAGGTCGGTCAAACTTTAAAAAACATACTCAAACTCGACTTTGTTTAGAACTTGGGTCAACTCGGGTCGGGGCAATTTGGGTTCGGGTCAACTCGGTTCGGGTCAATTCGGGTTCGGGTTCAACCCGAGTATTTTACATTGTAAAGGTGTTGTTGAGCCATGTTGGGTTCAGGTCGGGTCAAGGCTAAAAACATACCCGAACCCGACCTTGTTTAGAGCTCGGGTCAATTCGGGTTGACCTGATTGACCCGAATATATTTTTGAACCCGATTGACCCGACCCGAATTGACTCGGGTCGGGTCAGGTCAGCCCGAATGAAACCCCTAGTAGCAATGTACTTTTGATACGCTTATTTTTTTATTCCACGTAATTTAACGTACTTTCAGGTTTTGTGCTATTTTGATACGTGTAAATACGGGTCATCGGATAAAAAGTTATTTTGGATAAAAATCTAAATAGAATACTTTTAGCACGTACATGGTCTCTGTTGTTTGCCGGTTATCACGAATTTAGTCCCTAAAAATTTTTGTTATAATTTTTTATCTTTTTTGTCCGTTTTTATACATTTTCGTCATTTTTCGTTCGTTTTTATACGTTTACATCCGTTTTTATACATTTTCGTCCGTTTTTATACGTCTTCATCCGCTTTTATACGTTTACATCCGTTTTTATACGTTTTCGTATCATTTCTTACGTTTTTATACGTTTTCGTCCGTGTTTATAAGTTTTTGTCCGTTTTCTTACTTTTTATATGTTTTCGTCTGTTTTTATACGTTTCGTCCGTTTTATTATGTTTTTGTCCATTTTTATATGTTTACATCCGTTTTTATTTGTTTTCGTCCATTTTTATACGTTTTCACCCGTTTACATTTGTTTTTATACGTTTCCGTCCGTTTTTATACATTTACATCCGTTTTCTTACGTTTTTATACGTTATGTTTTCGTCCGTTTTTATACGTTATGAGCACCATTTTCGAGTACTACGGCTCCCAACTGGATCAGACTTTTGACTGCAGACTTGATAGCTGCATAACAAGGTGTATCAACGAAATCTAAGAACTGCAATACTAAGATAACCCTACAGACTTCAGGCCCTTGGTGAGATGACATGGATTGGAAGTCGCTCTTGGTATAAAGTCGATAACATTTTCCTGGTCCGGTTCTTCCAGCAACTGGATTACCCGTACTTTGACTGATTTTGCAAACTCTAAGAACATTCATGCCAGTTCTGGGTTCGTTTGACCATTCAAGAGTCAACTACAAATTTGACTCCAGGAACGGTCAAAGAGGTCTCAGCAAGATTGGTGGGTGAATATGACTTTCCTCTTATTGGGATAATTTTGATACACGTTCTTCATGAGACAACTTTTCATGCAACAGCAGTGCGACTGTCAATGGCACTTTAAACTGTTCACAAGCCCATTCAACCTGCATTTGACTAGTGAAAAAAGTACCGTATATACAGTTTAATAATGGCCCAAAGCGCTAAAACCACCGTAACTACTAATGAACCCAATGCACTATATAGCTAAACTAAAGGCGGTGAAATTTTTTGTGGAACTTCTACGAGACGGAAACATAACCAAATATGATTGGGTGCAATTTATTTTTTTAAGTATACTAACTAAATAACATCATAAACACATTTCGATTGACCGGGTGCATTTAAATACTTTTAGAAAAAATAAATTTTCAAAAATTTACACTACATCGAAAAAATCCATAGGAGTCCCGGTCTCCGGGAAACCCGTGGGACCCCCTGTTTCCGTCCTTGACTCTATACTCACTTAACGGTTATTTTTAATGATGAAAAGTGGTTATTTTTGCGGCAAAATCGGTTAAACGAGGGAGAAAAATCGGTTACTGATTATTTTTTAATAGTTCATGCTATTTTAAAAAATTAATGTCCTTTTTTGCTATTTTAATGGGCTACATCTAGTGTTTTGAATAGTTAGTTATGGTTGTCAATTGATATTTAAAATTCTTTCTAGTGTAATAAGTTCTATATGCTTTACATCTAGCATCACTCCAATTTAAAAGTACTGTCATATATATGTGACTTGTACAAAATTTGTGAAAATTGATTTTGCTTCACAAGAGGGGGTTTAGTATCATTTGACGAGTCGTCAACTACAATAATACACTAGAGGGCGAAGTCCTAAACTAAAATGACCATGCACGCGTTAACGTGTTTGATTTGCCGCTTTTGGTGCATTGGTCTTTGCCTTTGGTTGTCGCAACCATAGTTAAGAAATCGCGTCATTTGTCTCCACAAACCATCATGGTTTAATAGGTGAATTAGGAAGCAAAACAACAAGCCTTGCTGAAGACGACGCGGTAACGTGTGAGCAGGGACGGACCCAGGATTTTTAAAAGGGTGTTGCACAAAAGAAATGTTGGGTTAACTAAAGTTACACCGTGAGAAACGAAAGTGGCAAAAAAAATTTGGGGGTTGCACATACCACAAAACAGCATTTTGAAATCTTCAGACTTCAGAATCTAAAATCGGGTATGGCGCATAACGTGTGAGGTCAGCCCACTAATGTATACAATTCAAATTTTAAATAGGTATGTCATCATATGTTCAAGATCAAACTAACAACTAATATACTAGCATAGTTAACTATCACTATAACACTTAAGAGTGTTAAAGGCTAAAACGATTTATCCAATAGTACTTTAACTAGTCCTATTAAAAATAAAAATAAAAACAAATTCCAATATTCAATTATGGACACTTAACATCTTAACAAAGACATCTAAAGTAAGTTTTTGGTTGTATTTCTTTTCCTTTTAAAAAAACATAGAAGGACGGTTAATTATCGTCTAGAAGCTAATCGGTCACCAGCCTTTTAATTTATGCAAACAAACCAAACGGGCCACACAAATCACATCAATGGTTGTGGTCAACAACGGTGGTCAAACTCGCCTTTTTATGTATGCAAACATGTAAATTTTAAATGGGATTACAAAAAAAACTTGTCTTAATCGCTTATAGTTAGTTGTTTATATTTATTACTACAATACAATTTATTTGTAAGTCAAATCTAGTTGGAAACGTTCAAAACTAGCCGAAAATACCCAAACATTGCCGGAAATGTCAAATCCGATTAATTATCGATCAATTCCGCTTAGACCGATTACAAGTTACAAGAAAGTTGATCGACCGACTAGCGATTCGTTATTTTTGCAACCTTGACTTTTCTTAATTAAATCTTTATTTAAACCCGAGTAAATTGCAAAAATGGTCCTTCTTGTTTGCTCAAATAGCGATTGAATCCCTGTCGTTTGAAAAGTGCACGCATAGTCCTTAATAGAAATTTTTGGTGTGAATATTGTCTTGGCTAAAAGTTAAAATGACTCTCCATATCCAACCCCCGCACAAAGGTATTTAGTCATTTCACTTTGAGCTAGAGACTATATCCACGCCAAAAGTTTTTCATAAGGACCGCATCTACGCTTTTGAAAATATACTAAATCTGCAATTTGGGCAAACAACACGGACAAATTTTGCAATACTTTAAAGTCTACAAAAACTTGTGAAAAACATCAAATCTGCTATTTGATATAGTTTAACACATAGAAGACTAACATACAATCTTATCATCCCATATAAATTGGCAATGGGCTACATCTGTGAGCCTTAAGAAAAACTAATCTACAAAGAGTTGCTTTGTCTTATTTCTTCAGAAAAGTAATAATTCGGAAATTTCAAAATGCCTAGTCGTTTTGGTATAAAAATATGTTTAAAGAATCCTAGAAATTTTATTTTTGTACTCGATCAAAGTCTGGAGATTAGTAATCAATTCTCCGATAGCACGCCCAGCAGCCTTCACGGTCCTTTCGTTGAACGTGGTGCTTGAGCATCATATCAGAAGCTACCACCACCGCCACCACTCATGTCCCGAAACTTCTTTAGTACATCTTCATGCTGCCCATATTCGGAACAAGTACATTTTCTTCATATTCATCTTCATTTATTTCACATTCATCCTCCTTAAAAGACGTCGTAGGAGAAAAACTTGAAGCAGAAGCTGGAGAAGAAGACGAGCATGGAGGGTGTTCAATAAAATTGGTCGTAGAAGAAATGTTGCGTGAGATAAGTGGTTTGTTGTTGCTTTCTGTATTGAATTTATTACTTCTCGTGCTTCCGGCTAATGAGCTTCGGTGAGTGGGTCGAGGGTGAATGTGCTCGCCGGAATATGAAACAATGAAGATGTTTGAATCCACGGGACTACGTTCGACTTGTTTCTTTGCTCCACAAGCTTTTGTTGTGCTACATCTATAATAGTTTCTGAAAATATCCAAATTCACAAAGCAAAATTCTTAATATATCAATTTTGTACTAAAATGATTTGATTTTGGCACTTAGTTTTCTTTGAAAAATATAATACCTTGGAAAGGGGGAGCCTTTGATAGGTTTTTGACCATATTTCCTCCATGCCCAAAGATCATTACTCAACTCTTCTTGTGTCAACTGAAACACTGTCTTCTCTTGGTTTTTCCTACAAATTTAACCAAATGGTTAGGGTTCCAAATCGCAGTTAGACAAAGATATACTTATTGGGTACATGTGTATGTAATTGTATAAGACGTACTGTACGAGTTTGCCACTCAAAAAAAGTTATGTAGCGTAACTACTACCTTTTTCTAGGCCGTGCAGATTGAGAATCCATGGCATGCAAAGAAAAGGAATGAGAGTCTGTCAACATCGGCAATTGCTCAAGATCAATGGCAACATTAGCCATCGAGGTAGTCGCCCTGGCGGTCTGCAATGTCCCACCACATCCCGCTTTGTAAACATCTTCCAATCCACCGGAAAACTTACCAAACGTCGGATACAAAAATGTATTATCTTTATTTTCGGACGCCAAAACCTCCAAATTATAACTACCATCATCGTAATCTTCCACCTTGGTGGCATTAACTGCCGCAGAAGTATCTGCGGCAGTCCCAGTGGTGCAACTCCTCACCACTGCATGCAAATCCCATGCATCATCCATATAAACAAAACTTAAAATGCAATATATATAAAATGTATGAATGAATCTTTTGACCTTGGAAAGCAAGTTATAAAAGGCGTTGACTTTATAGAGAGAATAATATTTGGGTGTGAAGATGTATTAGGTAAAATGGGTTGTATATATAGTGGGAAATATAGTGTAAACAATGGTTGACATTTGAGAAAAAAGTCAAAAATGGGGCTTTGCTTTCACCAAGCCAACAATGTGATTGTATTTATATGCTTTGGTGGGCATGGACCATTTCACCAATTTGCACCATTTTGTTAAAAAGAATCGTCTTATTTTTTAACTAGATTTGGAATATTAAACTGATATATTATCAAGTCAGTGAGTCATTAGTTGGTGTAAATGTGTAATCATATGCATATCTTCTAGTTACTTTTAAATAGAATCATAAGTTATGTGCATGTTTGACAAAAATAGCGTAACATATAGCTGTGAACAGTAGATGTATTTTTTTACAAAAACGTTTGTTAATTTAATTGCAGTTGTAATTATAATATATAAAACAACTCTTAAATGTTCAACGATTTTAAATACTATTTCATATAAAACTACTTGTTATTTACAAAATGAGGATTAAAAATCACATCACTAAAAGCTCATTGATCACCGCTTCTATATTCTCATGCACGACCATTAACAAGGGCAAAATCACAAACTTTATGGATAATATTATGACTAGCTAGTTTGTTATTGTGTTCGAATTCAAATGAGCTAGTTGCCTTTTTGAGTTCATAGTTACTCGATCATGATATCACTTTCTATGATATTTATATTTTTAAAACATTGCCAGCTGGATAATAAAGCAAACACGCGCGTTACCAAAATTATGATCTATTTTTAAAACTTTTATTTTCTCATTTGAGATCCTGTGTGTATATATACATGCATGGTCCACTTTGTATAGGTGCTCCAAACTTTCCTCACATATATGGACGTATACATCATGCTAGCTTGTCAAATAATTTACATATAAATACATGGATAAATATGTGTATACAAACACATGTATACTTGTACACACATAGACATACATACATACATGAAATGGACGTATACATCATGCTAGCTTGTCAAATAATTTACATATAAATACATGGATAAATATGTGTATACAAACACATGTATACTTGTACACACATAGACATACATACATACATGAAATGGCCTACTAAACATTTTTGGGAGACCGGGTGTCACTACAACAATCAGGGCTTTCGCAGGGAAATATCAGAGCTTTAACCGGAGACACGTCCCCTGCGAAACCTTTCCCCGAGGACATGTCCCCGGCGAAAGTCCCCCGCCAATACCCTCTCGGGAATACTTTCCCCGGGGGAATGAAGTCCACTTTTACCGAGGACATGTGGATCCCGCAGCCATTTTACGCCGGTCAAACACGTCCGACGTGGTGCTCATTTTTGCCGGGGACACGTCCCCGGGAAAGTATTTTCGAATAATTAATTAATTAGCTAATTACTTGATTAGAATAATTAATTAATTAGCTAATTTTTGCCGGGGACACGACCCATCTCTAGCAAGTGCAAACCAGACAGGCATGTCTTCCTCAGACCCACAAGTAAAGTCCAAATTCTTGATCCGACCCATCTCACACGAATTTCCCACCAAAAAAAATGCGCCAAAAATTCCCAAAAAAAAATGGCGCCAAAACTTCCCACCAACATGACGAACACATTATATAGTCCTTTTATCTTCACACGAATTTCACAACCTCTTATCCTCAAAACCACTCAACCTCACAACCTCTTATCTTCACACAAATTTCAAAACCTGAGATGGAGTCATTTAATCCTTTTATATGTTCTTGTGAAGTAGGATATATAAGATTAAGAACATCACATAGAGAAAATTCATCTAGACGACAATATTATGCATGTCCTCTGTCGAAACTGAACAATCATACATTTCTTATTTATGTAAATATATAAATAATTGGGTTGAAATCTCTTATAATTTTCTTATTATGTAACAGCCCAGAAAAGAAGATAATGGGTGCGGATATTTTATGTGGAAGAGTGAATTTGACGAGTACTTAAGAATAATCTCTTCGGTTCAACATCTCGAGTTCGGATCGCACCAACAGAGTGCTCGAGTTATGCAATGCCAAAGATCTTAGGATAAACTTGCCGGAATCACAAAAGCAGTGTTAGAGACAAGAGTAAGGATCTTGGAGGCAAGACTTGAAATGGCAAGGATTCACGATGACCACGCATGTCGGTCGGATGCATTACCATGAAATGTTAGGTGACATGGAAAATCTTCGTATGTAGTAGTAGTAGTTGTTCTTGTAGTTGTTGTTGTTGTTGTTGATGTTGTTGATGTGGTTGTTGTTAATACGTATGTTTAACTAATTCGTATGTACCACAATATAATTAAGTTCTTTTTTGTTGTTTGATAATATAGGAGAGAATTGTTGGTGAAATTTTTGGAAGATCATTGTAAAAAGGAGAATGAAATGATGTCGGGAAATGGTGTATTAGAACTTTAACTAGACACACTGTTCAAAAAGTCTTAAGCAAACATGATCAATCTTTTGTATCACAAGCAGATGAAACAACATGATCTCATTAACCTAGTTAAAGTGCTATTACACATGAAAGGGGGTGGACCCCAACACCCTGCCAAGATCTTGGTTTAGGTTCCAAAATCCACCATCCTACCCTCCTACCCTAATTGTTAAAATGACCAATTCAATCCTAATGGTTTAAAGGGTCTTTTTTATACCCGATGCTTGGATAGTTCTCATTACCTAAAACCCTAAACTATTTAAAAATTAGAACGGCATATCTTACACAAATAAGCTAGATATTCCATTGTCTTGATTTGAACTAGTGAAGAAACTTTCCCACCACAAACATCTTTGAACAAACTTGATCCGACCCATCTCTAGTAGGTGCAAACCAGACAGGCATGTCTTCCTCAGACCCATAAGTAAAGTCCAAAAATCAGTACGTATCATGTTAAACGACCATTAGGGTTGAATTGGTCATTTTAACATCTGAATGAACCACAATATAATTACGTTCATATTTTTAACATTTAATCGGGGTTTTAATTGTGTATTAATAGTTGCAATAAAGTGTATTTTTGTAAATAGCATTTTTGCCATGGACATGTCCCCGAGAAAAGTTTTGGTGGCAATAAAGGCGGGAACAATTAGCATGCTATTGACTCTGGTCAAATTTTTGTAAAAGTGAAAGACACTTTCAGTGAGGGACAAGTCCTCGTGAAAGGTACCGATTAATTGAATTTTTGGCGGTCAAATTATGCTAAAGTCGGTAGGAACTCCCTACGAAAGTATTAGTTGAATTTTGCGGTGGTCAACAGATTCATGTGCCAAGCCAGCTTTGGTTTTGTCGTTTAGCGACTTTCGCCGGGGACACAGCGTCCCCGACGAAAGTCTCCTCGCCCGTCCATCCGATTGTTGTAGTGTGTATTTAAGAAAATTTAAGATTTTGTTTACAAGAATTAACACTATAGGTATTTCGGGACCCCTAGGACCTACTCTGTTTCCGTCACTGAGGGCTAGTGTGAGAAGCAAGGAAATTAAATTGATCGAATGTCGATCACGAATACGTGGAAAAGACTATGAATACAATTTGAGACAACATATGTTTGTGGTATGTCTTTTTTATGACAAATAAGTAAAAGATGCATGAATGAATGACACGAAATTGGGGTTATAAGATTCTGGTTGACTCTTTAGTCTCAAAGGTTATGTATTTAGTCTTGTCAAACATGGGAGATTGAGATAAGATGGGGTTGGGCCACGATTAGTGGTAACTTAAAAGTGATGGTGGGTTTGGGTAGAGACCACAATATATGGGTCTCGCATGCAAAGTGAGTGAGGTTCATAGTTGCTCACCCAAAAAAGTTAGAACAATTTACTCCATCCGTCTTATAATAAGTGTCCATTTTGCATAATTCCATTTCAAGCAATGAGAAGAAGTTTTAGTTAGAAGAGATGATATTTGAATACCTAAAACTTTGTACATATTAGAAGTTGACACTTATTATATGATGGAGCGAGGAACTCTTTTAGTATAGTCATTGACTCTTTTACAAACATCTACATAAAATTTAAGAAAAAATGTTTATATTTTTTATAACAAGTTGTTTAAGTTAGATACTGTAAGATACAAGCATACATTGTAACTATAAATTTACTGGAAATGAGTTATGAGTGCAACTTCACATTCTTTCCCTTTTGGTTGTGAAAATTCTATACTCCACTTTTAAAGGAGAGAAAGAGGCAAATCTTTCCCCATTCATATAAGATAGTGGGTGATATGCAAGTCATGACTCAATATTCTTCCCTCCAATACTGAAAAGTATGTACATCTAAATAAAATTTGGAACACAGTTACATAGTTCGTTATGCTAGCGTTTTTTTAGAACGACAACTATTTATCTCAAATAATATACACCACAATCTATCTTACACGTCTTAAAATGGACTAAACCCACAACCATTTGATTGAGAGCTTTTCACACAACATGGGATACCACTGGCACACAAGCCCTTTGGTGCTATGCTAACATCTTAAGTCCTTAACTAATTGGAAGTATATTAAGTATCAAAGATTTAGCGTTGTTTGTATAAGTTGTTTCATAAGAAAGTAAGAAATAACAACGAATACAATACACAATCCGATAGAACCGGGGATATAGAGAAGTAAGATATCGATAGTTATATTCTTACCCGTGTTAACGACACGGCTTTAAGAATAACATGGGGCGGAGCCAAAAAGTTATGGTTAGCAATATAGGGGCGGAGCCAAAAAGTTATGGTCGAGTGAGAAAATTTTAATAATAGAGACTACACTATCAATCTTTTTGTTAAGGTGAGGCAAATTACAAAATAGCAAAATATTTTGAAACTTTTACAGTATAATTTTTTTCATTAGAGACGCCCTGCCCCCTCTGGTCTCCGGCTCTGAATATACAGTATTGGTAGCTACAGGGGGTAGTTGAGATGGGAGTGTTGAAATGAGGTGGCATGTGGTGGAGCCCAAATGGCTAAAAATTGGAACTCACCACACCTTAGAGCTATTAAACGTCTTCCGGGTGCTGCTACGGCAACTCGATGGTGCAATATTCTTCCGATCAAGGTGAATGTGTTTGTATGGAGAGCTATTTTAAACCGGTTACCTACTCGTTCAAATCTGGATCGACGCGGGTTTGATATTGATTCTCTTCTATGTCCATGTTGCCACTGTAATGTAGAAGACATTAACCATGTGTTTTTTGCTTGTAATGTAGCTGTTGAGTTATGGATCAGAATCGGGATGTGGTTGGAGTTAGATATCCCGTAGTTTGTTAATGTAGAAGACATGTTTCAGTGGATCGATGGTCAAGGAGGTGGGTCTATGCATCAGATGATCTTAAAAACATCTTGTGTTGCAACAATATGGATTCTTTGAATGTATCGGAACTCGGTGGTGTTTGATGGCTCAAGAGTTAAAAAGCATCAAATTTTTGATTCGGTAGTCATTTACTCATTTCACTGGATAAGTAATAGAAACTGTAAGAGTAGATTCAACTGGAACGCGTGGATGCAAAACCCGCGTATGTAATTTCCTTGTTTTTCTTTGCTAGTTCCGTCTAGCTTTTTATAAATCAGCCGTTCAAAAAAAAAAAAAAAACAGTATTGGTAGCTACGGGGTATTTATTTGGAAGCTTCCATACCTTGATAGCAAAACAGAACTTAAAACGAATTAACAAGATTTAAACTAAAGGTCTACGTCTAACTAAAAGTCCCCCATAGTAACAAAGGAAAAGACATAACTTAAGACGACATTGATTTCACGACGAACTTGAAAAGTCAAACGATAAAACTCACTACTTAAAATAGAAAGTCAACCTTTCTAAGCCAACCACAATCATTAGAAGATCATTATCATGCATGCAATTGCCCCACAACAGCTAGCTGTGTCATTAACAAAGTTTCAGTTTTAAAAACTACTAGTATAAAATAAATATAAGAGGTAATTCTTCAAATGTCCCAAAGGTACAAGTGGGATTACCTTATATAGCTAAAAAAAAATTTCATTTCTCAAAGTGCCCCAGGTAGGTGGGGGTGACTCTTATAAAATTGCGACATGTGTAAAAAAACAAGTACATGAGTGGAACACGTGTCACAATTTTGTGATAGTCGCCCCCCCACCTACCCGAAACGACTTTTGTCCCGAAGCATTTTGAGAAAAAGAAAAGTTTTAAAGCATATACGATAACCCGACTTGTACAATTTGAAGAATTACATGTAAATATAATTAAATGATTCGTGTACACATCACTACCCAAATTGTATCAATAAACCTGAAACCTCATAACTACCTATATTTAAAAGAATTTGGATTGATCTAATATTATAACTTTTAAATCAATATTACACATTTTCACAATGAGATTTTCTAACTTGTGTCATGAAATCATAGGTTATATAGTGTTTAATTAACATGATTATTTTCTAAATAAAATTATTTCTATGTTTAACAATATAAAACTTGTATAAATGAAAGAAGTTAAGAAAAGTATTACTATTAAGAAACATTCATATATGTTAATGGATAAGTTATACATATCCTCTAAAATGTTTCTAATACCTTTTTACTTTTTACTTTTTTATTTTTATATTTTTGTTTTTTCAAAAAATTGTGATACTAAAAGTCTAAAAGTACTAAACAAAAACATAAAGTCCTACAAGACAAAAAATATCAAAAAAAATAGAAAAAACGAAATATAAAACAATAAAAGATTGTCTTTATTCTATTACTAAAAGATGTAAAAGTAGAGAAGGATTTTCACCACCCAAATGGCAATTTAAGTTCACTAAATGCATTCTAACATGTACAACACATATTAGAAATTATTCAATAGTAAGTTGACAAGTCAACCATACTCGTTTTTACCCTTCGCGCAACCTTACAATCCCAAATTGTCTTACATTTTATAAAAAATGCTAGGTACATTCAAGGTTGTGTATACGCACAACTCCATATTGCCTGCCACATCAGTCTTGATTTGTTGTTAGAATATCACACGTTTCATCTTTCGTTAAAAAGTAAACACATAAATACCTATATTAAAACTTGTGCTAATAAAATGAGTGAGGCTAATTTTGCTGCACGTCCTGGCTAGATGTTTCGAAATACATGTCTTATATTAGGACAAATCATATATAGATTCCTTTTGACGTTTTAATTTTGTCTCACTTATAAATTAAAATTTTGAAATAAACTTACTTTTAGCCAAGGAAACGAAGATTATCAGGTGTGTTTGGTAGCGAGCATAAATGGAGCAATTAACATTTAGCATTTAACGTTTTTGAAACAAGCTTGTTTAGAATGATTAGCAGTTAGCATTTATAAGCAAAAAATGCTAAATGCTAAATGCTATTTGAATAAACATTTAGCATTTAACATTATGTCATTTTACACAATAAAATTACGGCTACAGCTATTCTACCAAATACTTTTATAAATTAAACTGTTATTGCTACTGTTAACTGTTTACTGCTAACTGCTAGTTTCACCAAACACACTCGATGCGCATTTGATCAGTAACATTTATGCTTTGTTTTAATCAACATAACATAGTTTTTGTTTTTGCTAAACCAAGATGTAAAAGCCTTATAATTTGAATTGCAACATGATGCTGGCCTGTTTTCTTTCGATAGACTAAATTGAGCACATATATAAAATGTTAACTATAAAAATATGTGATCAATATTCATATCAAAACCATAAAATTAAACTTGTGCGATTTGAATGAATTTTTCTTACATCGTATTATACATCTGCTACAAATATCTAAAGTTATTTACCAATTAATCATTAGTTCAATGGTTGAACCAATTGTGTGATGTTGATTACCTATATTTGCAACTTAGAATCCTCATAAAAAACAACAAATTCCTATATATGCAATAACTTTATACAAACCATTTAGTAATAACATGATGGTATATATTGCATTTGAAAAGTGTGATATATACATTTTTTTATTTGTGTGTGTGTGTGTCATTTTTCTAGTTTTATCTTGTATTTCCTATTCCTCAAAAAGGTTGCAAACATGGTTTTTGAATTTTCTAACATGGTTAGAGATAAAAAAACCATATTTTTCTTCTAAAAGATTGAGACTGAAAATAAAAACCTCAAAAAAAATTACAACTTAGATTAGATGAATTGGTAACTACAATCACGATCTTCATCGCAGCTCCACATTGCATTAACTCCATTCACCAAATCAATCAACAAACAGTTGTATGAGCACAAAGTGTCTTAAAGCTATAGAAAAAAGTGCTGCTATCCCATAAAAGACTAGATGTGCAGGATGAAGTTCTAGAATTACCTTCTGTAAAATGTGCCAAACTTTAGGAAACCAAATTCAGAAGCATCTCATTCAATAAAATTCTGATACATTCTCTTCTCTGATTACACTCATTCAGAACGTAAGATGATGTTTGGCAATCACTGTGATTACCAAAGCGATATGACATAACATTTTATAAAAAAGGAGAAGCATATAACGTAGACATATACCCGTAACTAGTAACCATTTGAAACTACTACAAACATACACCTTAGAAAATTAGGACTACATAAAAGCTCAACATAAGTATGAAAATTACTGCCAAAAAAATGATAATAATATCCATATTGTATCTGAAATATTTGATGATTAGGCTACACAAAAAGAGGGTATAGCCTTTTCCTCAAGGACATCTTTCAACATCAGTAGTTAAGTTCAACCAAAAACATAGAAAATAAATACTACTGTAATAATTGGGTTTGTTTTTTGAAAATCATGTTAAAAATATTTTCAAAAACAAACCAAGATAGTTTGCAAAACTAATAATAGTAACAATGTAACCCATACTAAAACTTAGTCTTCCGCGTCCTCTTGGGAGGCAAATGAGGCGGTTTTTTCACCTCTTGATAAGCTGCTGGTGGCTTTTTCACCTCTTGATAAGCTGCAGTTGGCTTTTTCATCTCTTGATATATCTTTTCAGTAAACTTATTAGCCTCCATCTTTAAATCTCCTTGATCAACATATAAGTAATCCGAATGAGCTGAATATACAAAAACCACCACTTGAAAATGTAAGGTTTTGCGCTTAAAAACTAACAACTAAATAAGTAACACGGGGCAATATACTGCATGTCTTGTACAAAAAGAAAACAAATTAGAGGTTGAAATCATAATTAAAAGCTAAATACGTACCATAAGTATATCCTTCACTTTTAGTCCTCTGAAGTGTTAGCCCACCTCGGACAGCAACACTTTTGCATAGTTGATGCAGCTCGTCCACCGCCGCACCAATCTCCTTATTCCGGTTCTTCTCTATTATATCTTTCACAGTCTTTGCTTTCGCCTTCACAGCTACCCCTGGCTCGCTCACCACCACTTCCTGAATAACATTAGCAACATTCTTCCGTATGAGATGCCCTTCCTCTCTCACCACCTCCAAGCCAACCCCAACCTCCGCCACCAACCGAGCGTTAATTGGCTGATCAAGGTGCATAGGCATGGCTACTATTGGCACGCCAAATTTCATAGCTTCTAGTACTGAACTCCAACCACAATGACTCACAAATCCACCTATATTTCTGTGTCTTAGTATCTTAGATTGTGGAGCCCAACCTTTAACCACTAAACCCCTATTTTTTACCCTTTCAAGAAATCCTAATGGCAAAGCTTCTGAAAGATCTATTTCTCTATCACCTTTTGGAAACCTTAGCACCCAAATGAAATTCACGTTGCTCATCTCGAGCCCGTATGCTATTTCTTCCAAATCACCACTAGATAGAAAATACTCGCTCCCAAAAGAAACAAAAACAGTAGATCCAATGGCTTTTGTGTCAAGCCACTTGATGATCATAGTATTTTGTTCCGTATCAGGACAATAAGGGTCCGCAACAAGTGGACCAACTGGCACAATCTTCTTATCAGTCAAAAGAGAAAGGTGGTCAGCATACTTACCTTCGATCTCCTTAAACGATTTGATAAGAACGATACTTGATGAGCTAGCAACACATTGTGTGACACGATCTTCTTCTTTTTCTTTGGCGTTACTTGCGACCTTCACATTCTCATGTTTATGATAGTAAATCGTGTCATCGTATGGAAACACAACACCAACTTTGGGGGCGTTCAAGTGAAAGTGATACATGGAGGCAGCAGCACTAGTAGTGATGAACACCACAGAAGGGATTCTAAGGCTACCAGCAGCCGCAGGAGCCCACGGTTGAAGTATGTCATATATGAGCAAATCGGGAGTTAAATTTTTCAAAAGTTCCATGAACTTAGGGCTTGACATATCAAACGCTTGTTTGAGAATAGGCATAAGATGGACCGGGAGGCCATTGGTGGAGTGAAGTTCAGATGGAAGGCCGGGCAACTCAGGAAGGAGAAGTTCTATGACATGGATCGACAGTGAAAGACCCTCGTTTCTCAAGGTTTTCTTGACCGAAACAAGGTTAGCAGGAGTCGAACAAATGTAAACTTTGAAACGTTCCGAGTTATTGAGTTCTTTGGCAAGTTCAAGGAAAGGTGAGATGTGTCCATGGCCTAACCATGGGAACAACAAAACAGTACGCTTCGAAATCATTTGCAAAACAAAAGACGGTTAATTGTGTTTTTAGTTGTTTGTGTGACAAGATGGTGTCGAAGGGGATGTCATTATATAGATGGAGATGATGATTTATGTATGGAATAAATTTACATGCATTCTTTTATTTTACGTGCATGATTCACTTTGGATTAGGCTAAGATATATTGTTACATTTTTTAAAGGCAAAAATGCATATATATCCCTCCCAAAGTGAATAATTGCATATATATCCTTTGTACAAGTTTTTTCTGCACATAGTACAATGGTTTTTATGCATTCTTTGGATATATATGCAAATTTGCATTTTCGGGAGGATATATATGCAAAAGCCCCTTTTTTTTAAATCTGATTCCATTTTTGTGCCTATATATTTCCTTTTACTGGTAATTTATTTATCTTCTATTATCCCATCACAAAATCTCGAGTTTTGCGTGAGATCATTTGCATATATGTTAAAAAATTATAACTGTTACAACATAACAATAGAGTATATTTTTTCATTCTTTTTACTTTGAGATTTCGTATATCCTCTAAAAAAATTAAAAATTTCGTATCTATCCAAAACATGCTTTACATACATTGTAAATTATGCTTTATGTGGTTATGATTTGAGTAAATATGATATTTTAAATAAAAAAGAAATCTCTTTTTACTTTTACATATGTTGATACAAAAGTTGGACGTTCCGGTTTGGAGCTCGATTCTCGTATCAATTGAAAATTCCGCTTGAGACACTGCGCACTAAGAGACAAGAAACACCGTTAGGCTTACCGTGGATTGTTTCCACGATTATCCTCCCGCGTGAGTAAGTAATCGATTTAGGGTTTAAGGAGTTTTAGGGTTATGAGTTCGCACCTTAAGCGAGGATATGATTCCCTTTATATACACACGGAATCCTTGTTGGTTCCGTGTTCCCCAACCGCGTATCCCGCCTAAGTCGGTTGGGAATAATTATCTCCTTATTTTAGAAGATATCGGCTATCTATTAGTAAATAGATTTGGGCTTGGGCTTCGTGAGCCCAAACGCTTATTGATATTGGCCCGGTTAAATGCGGGCTTATAAGTATTCAGGTGTAGTCGGGTTTATGACCCGACCCGCACTATCGTCATCATGTCCCCCGTCTAGTATGCGCGATGCGTAACTGCGGATGCTAGACTAATGATCGTAGTCCAAAAAAAACGTACGAAACGTATGAAAGAAGCCATACCCATAGGTGCATTGTATCTAGACATCAAAGATAATTGCAAATGCCTCGTTAGTCGGGGGAAAGTTACTGCACCTACGTCGCATCCAGCAATCTCAACCACACATTGAGGATTAGTGGGATCCACGTGTCACCAATCGTGTGGAAGAGAGAGACTATATAGCGTAACGTTTCATTTTCACCGGATATCTCACAGTAAAAAAACTTCAGCCAACATTTCAAAAGCATTCTAAGAGTTGTAATCCAGAAATTAACCAACCGCAAAGGTAACCGCGCGTGCACATTATCAATAAGTAAGAACACAATGGTTAAACAGTTATCTGACTTCACCTCCGACCTCACCGTGATCGATCTGATGGAATTCACCTCGTTACTTTATACCGGATGTGCATCCATTAGTTCCGGATCGCGCAGCCGCGATCATGGATTTCCCGAAGGAAAGTGGTGTATACACGGTTATTCGGTCGCGAATCAACGTGTGCCCTGTCACGCTTTTTGTGCGATGTGTTAAACTATTATAATCTACATATATAGCAATTGCATTGTATCGGCGCGGCCAAAATTACCAATTTTGAGGTAAATTGCCGTTTGTTGGCCATTAACCCCACCATTAACCTATTCCGCGCCTTTTACCACACGACGTGGGCGCATGGGTGGGTGTCTTTTGCAAAACGCGCTGGTAGACTGCAGTGCTATACGGAGAAATTAGATTCACTTAGGAATTGGATGGAGTATTTCTTACGGGTAGATGATACATGCTTTCCACGGAATTATGAGTTTTATACCCGGGAACATTAGAGAGGATGAGTGCCCGGTGCAGGTCTTATGTCGCCGAGGATGCGGGCGATAAATGCGAACCGCATCCCCATTAGTGCCTATCCGAGGGATTTTGGTGCACATGGAATCGGTAGTAACTATTTTGGTCCCAAGATGAGATCCCTATCTTCTTAGGCGCCAATGACCGGGTGGGTACTTATTCCTCCATACCTCATGCGTAAATAATGTAAGAACAATCTTCCGTATATGTCGCGCATTATATAACTGTTTGTATATGTGTTTTGTTTTGCGAGATGGATCTATTTTCCGTCGTCTGACTAGCAAAGCCCGTGAGGGTAAAGACAGAGTGCGACTCTTGAAGGATGATGAGGAACCTATTTTATTGCGCCATCAGCAGGCGTCATAAGTGAATGCGAGGGATACGAGGACCGGTTCCTCGCCGCAGCGGTGGCCACACCACTACAAAGCCACCGAATCCCGAGTACTATCTTACGTAGGCGCGACCCACCGCCATAGCCGCGCCCACCCTATGGAAGAAGAGGAAGAAGAAGAATCTGTGCTTAGTCGCAAAAGGATCCGAAGGGATGATGGTGCGGGGCCTTCAAGGAAAAAACGCCCCGTGGTCCAGACTGTGGAGTTGTCCTCCACTGATGAAGCGTCGTCGCACCCTTCTGCTGATGACGCTGAGCCCCAGTAAGTACAGCCGTACATGTATAATTTTCTTTTGTTGGTGAATGTGCTAGTTGTGATTCTAACGGCGCTGATGATCATTCGCAGGATGGAGCAGGTTATAGAGTCACCCCCTAAGGCAAGTCCGATCTGATCAACGCGATTCGAGCCGCAAAGCCAGGATAATGAAGACCAATCTGATGCGGATGCGCCCATTGAAAATTTGGTTGAAGAATTGGTGCAGGTCTCCGCACAACAGGCTGCACTAATTGTGAAGTCGAAGACCGAGTATCTCGGTGGGATTGACCAAAGTCCACAAAAGGACCAAACAATAGCTTTGTTGGGCGCAATCGGCAAGCACTCTACAAGAATGGATAGCGCCCATGCACGAGGCTAGGGATCCGGCGCATATGCTCAAAAGCAAGGCCGAGGACAAGATGGCACTAATGTGCCAAATAAATCAAGATCGTCTTTGAGGTCGCCGGTACAAGTCTGCGTCTGTTGGGTGCTTAAACACTTAAGCGAGGCAAGGAAAATCTGTTTGCGCAGTTGGGGAGCTTAGGGCTCGTGTGAGTGGTCATTGGAGTGCAGGAGGCTAAAGCTGCGTAAGTCACCTTGAGTATGACGAGGAGTTGTATCCTCACTCATGTCCATGATAGCGGAGCGCAGTGGCTCATAGGCCACGGTCTCCGCTTAGTCGCTCTCGGTACTCGGAATCGCTGAGGTAGTCAATGCTTTTGGGGAGGTTGTGCAGTGCGCTCTGGAGCGTGGTAAGTCAGAAGCAATTGAAAAGCTTCATGAGACAGAGCTGCTGAAGGCGCCTATTGAGAAGGTACCAAATTATGATGCTGAGTCATATGATCACTTGGTCGCTGCCATGCAGAGAATGAAGGACTTAGAGCTCCCAATGATTTCGGAGCTTGAGCGCGATCAAGATTATCCGATAAATGTAATTATGGCGGGGTTGACCTTGGCGCGTCATCGTACCGAGGGTGCCGAGACACAGTCGGACTTGTATTTGAAGCCCCATGAGTCACAGCTCCAAGTACCTGTCTTTGCGCGTCCTAGGGATAGTCAGAATCCATTTGCTTTGGAGAAAGAGGTACCTTTAAAGGAAGTCTTGGAAGCGCATGCGACCCGTCTTGCTAAGAAAGAAGGTATTGCAGGTAAGGCCATTTTGTGTGGGGTTGGTGCGGCTCACTTGCCAAGGTCTGATGGTGTGCCAGTCAGTGTGGCCACTGTGTCGCGTCAGGATGCAGACATGTTGAAGGGTGTTAGCGGAGCCAAAGAAGCAATGAGTCACGTTGGCACTTCATCACGTAAGCGTTGTAGTAGCTGGTAGCTGACATGTTTACTATCTTTTGTAATAACACGTAGTTATGAATAAAAGTTGCTGTTTTGCTGTGGGTATTATTGAAACTTGTAATGTATACATAGCTGTTTGGTTTTGCGTAAAAGATATCTTCGTTGCCGAAGAAAGAAACGTGTATGCCAGTGCTAATATAGGTAATCCATAATCATGTATGAAAGCCATAGTATACTTGAGAAATAATTCAAAGTAATTGACCATAATCGTGTATGGTATGATATTCAGCGTGCTGTAAATATTTCGTTAAGGAAGCAAGTGTCTCGGTTCCTAAGTTGTTAAACGTGCACGTGTGCGTTGGTGCGCAACCATCGTGGGATGCGCACATATCTTATTCCAACGTCTTGAGAACAAGGTGTTTAACAAGGATGCGTGATCCAGTATTGATGGGTTTGCAACCCTCTTACTCAACAAGTTAGTTAGTAGGTTAACTTATCCTATTACCATCGTGGGTTTATTCGTAGTGCATGCACGCCATCGTGGGCAAGAAAAAATAAGAAATTGTTAAGACATACAGTATATGGAGATAACAACTTAAAATGTGTCGCGGAGTTAGCTAGAAACCGCGGCGTTTTATTGATACTTGCAAGTTATTTGAGAAATAACAAAGAAAACAGTAAATATGAAAAATAAAAATGAATACAAGAATGTTTATTGAGCACTGAAAGTGCAGAGCGTCTGTCTTGTTGTCGTAGCTATTCTTACTGGTAGCACCTCTTGAGGTTGCCGATGTTCCATGTCGCGGTGAGTCACGACCATCCAAGCCTCGTAGCTCTGTCGTGCGCTGTGCCTATTGCTTGATAACCTCATAAGGTCCTTCCCACTTTGGTCCGAGCTTACCTGTATCTTCTGCGTGGCTTGCCTCATTGGCACGGTAGACAAAGTCTCTGGTGCGAATGAAACACCGCGCACCTTGGCATCATAGTATCCTTTCATTTTGACTTCGCTTTTGCCTCCGTATGGGCTGCGTTCGGCGTCTCTCTTCAAAGCAGATCCAAGTCGACACGTCTTTCATCATCATTTGTTGTCACATTGATCTCCGCAGTGCGGATAGTTGGCATGCCGATCTCGGTTGGTATAACGGCTTCGTCCGTAGACTAGAGAAGGGTGTCCCGTCTTTGGTTTTATTGAGGTGCGGTGAGCCCACAAGACATGCGGAAGCTCTTCGACCCACCTTCCTTTGTGCTTGTCCAGGCGCGCTTTGATTCCTTCGCCCAGGCTTCGATTTGCACGCTCGACTAGGCCATTGGTTTGTGGGTGTGTAACCGACGCGAAGTGTTGGGTGATGTTTAACTTTTCACACCAATCTTTGAAGGGGTTTTCGCAGAATTGTTTCCCATTATCCGAGATGATTTCACCAGGCAATCCGAAGCGGCATACGATGTTGTCCCAGACGAAGCGTTTCACCTGGTTGCCAGTGATTGTCGCTACTGCTTTTGCTTCGATCCACTTGGTGAAGTAGTCTATAGCTACTATGAGAAACTTGAGACCGCCTGCTGCTATTGGAAAAGGACCTGCAATATCAATGCCCCATTTGTAGAATGGCCAAGGCGCCGTGATTGGCGTTAGCTCGTGCTGTGGCTGGCGCGGGACGGGTCTATGAACTTGGCAATCATTGCACTTTCTTATTAGGTCCCGAGCATCTCGATGCATGGTTGGCCGATAGTATCTCGATCGCATGGCACGTGCTACAACGGGCGTGGTCTGCGTGCATCTTGCATGAACCTTCATGGATTTCTGCAAAGACATAATTTGCTTGTAGGGGCGGCGAGCGGAGCCATGGTTGGAGGAAAGAACGTCGGTGCAAGATATCTTTGTCGCGCACATTGAATCTCTGCTACGTGCGCGTATTCTGCGAGCTTCATGCATTCTTGGGGTAATGTTCCTTTGCTTAAGAATTCGTAATCGGTGTCATCCATGTAGGACCATCCTCCTCTATGATTGCGGAGACTTCCATCTCCGCTATTGATTTCTTTTCGGTGTTTCCACCAAGACTTGCTTTGATAAGTGTGCGAAGCTTGTCGAGGCGATCTTGCTCGATGCATACGCCTTGCGGTTTTCTCCTCTAGGGACTTGTTTGATAGTAAATCATCAAAGCCTTTGATCGATGTCTTAGTCTTCTCGAGATCTTGAATCATATTCTCTTCTTGGCCACGTATTCACCCAACACGTGGTTGGCCACTGCCGGGAGTCCACGTTTGCTTCAAGTTCGTACACCCATTCGGTTTGCAATCGTAGTCCAGTGATTAGGGCTTCATATTACGCCTCATTGTTTGTCGCGGTAAATTCAAAACGCGGCGTAAGTGAATTCCATTCCTCCGGGTTTGTGAGAATAAGGCGACTCACCCGATCCGCGCGCGAGGACCCGTCGTAAACAAAATCCATGGATCTTGTAGTTCCTTCTCGCTTGGTGTAGGTACCTCGTCGATGTCGGCTTCGATGATGAAGTCCGCCAAAACTCGTCCTTTTATTGCGGTGCGTGGTGCGTAAGAGATGTTATGTTCGCTTAGCAACACACTCCACTTCGAGTCGTCCCGACGTCGGGTTTGGAGATGATCGCTTGATGGCTTGATCGTGATTACCGCTATCGAATGCGCTTGGAAGTACCGGCGCGATCGCTGGCGAGAAACACTAATGCCAAGACCAACTTTTCCATGGCATCGTAGTTCATCTCCGTCTTCTTGGCGCTTTCTTCGACAAAATAGATAGGGGTTTGCAGAGTCCCTATCTGTTAGTAGCCTTCTGTTGGCCCTTCATGAGTTCTTGATAAATACATGATCGACTCTTCCCGGTCGGGGTGCCACGAGTGTTGGGGCGTTGCTGAATCTTTGTTTGAGTGTAGTGAAGGCTTCTTCCGCCTCAAGTCGTCCACCGAAAGTCACCCTTTTATACACTTCTTGAGTGTTTTGAAAGAGGCAATGATTTTTCTTTGATTTAGACGGGGAACTGTTTAGGCGGCCGGTTTTCCGTTGAGGATTGAACTTCCTTGACGTGCGTGGCGAGGAAGTTCAATTACCGCTTTGTCTTTCTCGGACAAGGTTTTATGCCGTCGAGTTCTATCGGTATCCTAGGAACATGCCTTGATGGCGTAGAAGGTGCATTTCTTAGATTTAGCTTCATGTTGATCTCGTAGAGTCTTGAATGTTTCTTCTATGTCGCGCACAAGTTCAACTTCGGTATGGCTTTTTATGACCGGTCATCCACATAGACTTCGAGTTGCGGCCCACTTTGTTTTTCAAAGGCATTGTCTACTAAACGATAGGTGGCACCCGCATTCTTCAAGCCAAATGGCATTTTGTATAACGAGAACGCCTTGGCTTGTGTGGAAGGCTGTCTTTTCCTCGTCTTCCTTAGCCATCGTATCGGTGATATCCCATGCAGCGTCAAGAAAACACTTTAATGGATATCCACACAAGGATTCTATTTTCCGGTCTATCTCGGTAATGGATAGCGATCCTGCGGGCATGCTTTGTTAAGGTCGGTGAAGTCTACACACATTCGCCACTCACCGTCGCTTTTAACCATTCTTTGGATTAGAAAGCCGATCACGGTAGTAGACTTCACGCATAATTCCCGCATGTACCAATTTCGTATACGCGCGGTACTGCGACGCCTACGGGGCTTAGCCACGCTTCGGCGTGTCGGTGAGTACCCTTGCCGGATTCTAAGTCTATGCTCGTGATCGAGCGTGGTACTCGATCATATGTTTTGGCTCCACGCGAAGATATCCACGTTCTTTATAGGAGCGCACACACACCGCTTGCTGGTTGTCCGACAATGACCCTCCAATGGTTATTTCTGTTCGGGTATTACGGGTGAATTCGACCTTCAAGTTGGGGATTTTGGCGCGCCTTTGTTTGGGATCGGTTCCATTTCGCATGTAACCTGTTACATTCTCTGTTTGGTACCGTGGCATTGTAAAGAGTAACAATGCCCCTTCTACGAATTTAAGCATCCGTGCGCGGTTGATGGCATCGCGCGCATGGGCGATATCCGGGTCTCCCAATAATGCCATTGTATGGCGAGGGGATTTGATCACCATGAAATCCATCCGAGGTTGTTGTAGAGTGCTTCTGCGTTGCCGACGCCGACTAATAATCATGATTGCCCATGGGCGTATCTTTCACCGTGAAACGGTGGCTTTGTCGACCGGGTTTAACCGCTCACGTATTCGGTCGTAGTCTTTTAAAGCAATGCTCATACATGATATTTGCCGATGCCCCACCATCAATGTACATGCGGTGTATGTCATGACCACCGCACTAATTTCAATGGTGAGGGCTCTGCGACTGCGTTGTCCATGATTAGGGTAGGGAAAGAGATTTCGCTTCTTGGAAAACTCTGGTGAACTTTTGTCTAGTGATTCGTTGCCGCGTTTGTATCATGTAGATTGTGTCGGCCTTATCTTTGGGTGTCTCCTTCTTGTTTCCATTCTTTTGTTTATCTCTTCCTCTTTAATGTTTTTAACGGTGGTCCGATCGCCTCCTCGACCATCTTGTCGATGAGTTGGCGCACTGGACACACTCGTTAGTAGTGTGACCCTTTGCGCATGGTAGTCACGGTATCCATTCCCGTCGCCGATCTTACGGTATACGCATCTGCGGTGGTCTTGGGAAATTCACACCTTCATTGCGAGTATTTCCTTTGGTGTTTTGGTCGGGAGTGTACTTGTCATTATCTCGCCGCTCCTCCGTTGCGATAGCTTCTATTACGGTTACTACCTCGGTCGTTCGATTGCCTCCCAGGTTGTTCTGTGACCGTAACTCGAGTGGTTCTTTTGCTATCCATGCGACCGCTTCTCCACGGACAAAGACCGAGTGCGCTTCATGAGTTCATCAAAGGTCTCCGGGATCTTGTCGTTCAACCGCTTGATGAGTTCGGATTATTAATCCCATTCATGAAGCCGAAATCTTGATGCCAGGACATGCTTTAACTTGCATGCATTCATCTTTAAAGCGTTCCATGAATGCGCGCATGGATTCTCCTTGGTGTCGCTTTACCTGGCGAGTTCGACAGGATTTTTAGCGCACTTTTTCGTTGAGTAAAATTTAGGCGGAACGCCTTTCTCAACTCTTCAAAACCATTTATGCTCCTTCGTGGGAGTTTGTTGAACCGATTCCGTGCGCGCTTCCCACTAGTGTGGAATTAAACATGTGGCACCACACTGGTTGTGGCGATTCTCAATGGTCGCCACGATTCAAAGATTTTTAGGTGATCGTCCGGATCACCCGTTCCATCATAGGTCTTGACATTTGTAGGCATGCGCCTTTTCTTGTTCTCGGAGAAGTCACTAACGCGCCCGGTGAACGCATCCATTTTTCGACGGGCGCCATCGGAGACATGTCTTCCTCTTGGCTATCACGTCATTTCTAGACTTCCAATGTCTGTGTCACTATCCTCGTTGTCAGGAGTTATCGAAGATGAATTTTCCTTCTTACGGCGTTTACGCGTCATCCTCAGTCGACTTGTAGTGCGTGATCGAAGGGCTTTCACTGGGAATACTTTCGCCCAAGATGTCATGTACTTTACGGCTACCTAGTCATCATAGACACCGATACGCCGTTCTTCTCTATCACTATCACTCGAGTCTTTGTGGTGAGATGTCTCATCACCTCGATTCTCCTCCCGATTACATTGAATCTTTGGGGTTTATGACCGCTTCTCTGCGCTTTTCTTTTCGGTAGCGCGGTGGAGAAGTATCGTATTCGAATCGAAATTGAGTCGGGCTTTCAAGTTCCGACCGATCTATTCTTCTCTTCCTCTCGCATGAGGCGGTTAATGTTTCGTAATGCGGGATACGAAAACTTCGGTGTTAATTCGGTAGCGACCCCCCGAGAGTGAGTGCGTTTGTTTACGCCGCTATACCCTTATCCCGGCTGGTGCCTCGGTACCTTTGTCGGTCGGTTTTAGCACCGATTGGAAGGGAGTAGCAAAGACGGTCTTGTTGTGGGTCCACTCCACTCGTGGTGGTTGTAGTGGCTTAGGTTGTTCCCAGTGCGGTTCCACTGGAGGAAGATCAGTCTTGACCGATCCACTTATTTTTGCGTATTGGTTGTCCCAATGATGCAGCAGGGTTAGTCCACTGCGACTTCTTCCCATGAGGTATGGTCGCGATCGGCGATTACGTGCTTTGTCATTCTAGTGTTGGTTCTTAGTGTAGGGTCCGGATGGCGCCACTTGTTGATACAAAAGTTGGGCGTTCTCGGTTTGGAGCTCGGTTCTCGTACCAATTGAGAATTCTTGCTGAGACCTGCGCACTAAGAGACAAGAAACACCGTTAAGCTTACAGTGGGATTGTTTCCACGATTATCCTCCGGCGTGAGAGTAAGTAATCGATTTAGGGTTTAAGGAGTTTTAGGGTTATGAGTTCGTACCTTAAGCGAGGGATATGATTCCTTTATATACACACGGAATCCTTGTTGGTTCGTGTTCCCCAACCTTCGGCGTATCCGCCTAAGTCGGTTGGGAATAATTATCTCCTTATTTTAGAAGATATCGGCTATCTATTCCGTAAATAGATTTGGGCTTGGGCTTTCGTGAGCCCAAACGCTTATTGATATTGGCCCAGTTCGTACCGGGCTTATAAGTATTGGGCTGTAGTCGGGTTTATGACCCGACTCCAGGCTATACGTCATCAACATAACACTTTATAATTAGTCTCATAATGTCTCCAATTGCAAAACTATATAACGCTTACATATTTCTTTAATTGTTTTGATTTATTTACATGTTTATACTTTATACATTTATATATACTTGAAGAAAAAGTTAGTACTTATGTCTTTTCTGAAATCATTCTCTTGTAAGTCGTTAATAAGTCAAAGATTGACTTACAAAGGACCATTTTTAATTGCATGCATGGAATTAATAAATTCTTACAATAATCTATACATATATATGAGACTACACATGCCACATGTATAATGCTTACTAAGCATTTTAATGATGACATGACGCCTCTATGATGAGGTGGAAATGCCACCAGGGCACTACATCCGGTTACATTATAAAATTTTTTTTTTTGCAGCAGCCAAGAATCGAACTTGTGTCTCAAAATTCACAGCCTAACGCCTCTACCACTAAAGCAAATCACATTTTTGTGTATTTTCTTCTACTTCCAAACTAATATACTTCAGGTTATACTCATAAATGCAGCTTTTACACTAAAATTCAATGCCAGTCAAAGGTGATTCATAACCTCCCCTCAACATTCGCTGCACATTCCAAAACCTTATTAAATCAGAATAATCATCAAATCAAATAAACTAAAGTGCATATCAATTCACATAGCCCGTTAAATCAACTGCTGAAAGCCTTGCTGCGGCTCTCTTAAGGTATGGTTGTTTCATGTCTTACATTCGTGTGAAATCTATTATGAATGAATTGCATTGATTTCATTAGTATACTTTCTGGGTTTGCCAGGATAATGGAGAATAGGAATGGACAGGAAAACTTTCAACTGATAGTAACCACTCACGATGAGCGATCTGCTTAACTTATTGGGTACTCGCCAGCATGCAGATAATATTATCGGGTTTCACAAGATGACCAGTAAGGCTAATTCTATTTACCTGTATTCTCAAATAAAATATATTCATTTATGAAATTTTCACATAATTTGTCATTTAAGACTGTGCATTTTTATTTAGGTTTCCGTGGTTAATCATTTGGTTATGTGAAGTCTTTCCAAGTTAAGAAACTATGATGAATTCAAGAGGTGTTCAGTGCGGAAATACAACAACTCATGCAATACGGGTTGTTTGTGTCACTTTGAACTCGGTAATAGCATATGTATACATTTTGGACTCGAGAGTAGCATGAAATGCAATGAAGGAATTACTTGCACATGTATTGACTAATGTAATATATTCTCATTATCTATGCAGGGAATAATTCTTCCTGCATGTGTGATTTTTAACAGGAACTCATCACATGGAAATTTTGGGATGCAAGTAAGTACGCATATATTTAACTTGATTTCTCTTCCTCGGTGTATTTCTAGAGTAGTTTGTATAAGATCTCCATTTCAGATGCTAGATAAGAACTAGGGCTGGTTGGCACCTTCTATCACTACTTCTTGCAGCTAAACCTCTTGATCGAATAAGGTAATCGGCTCATGGAAATTACTCATCGAAGATTTCTGTATTTGAATGATATTTTAGCAAATGCAAAAGCATGATACCCACTTATGAATTATTAGACATGAACTTTTTTTTCTTGAGGGGGCTTTCGTATCACATTCCGTGACTTTACTCAACAAAATGTTGAGGAGGGTTTCAATAACAAGTAATCGTAAAGTAAAAACATACATAGTGTGAACATTAAGTTGGGACAATTTGGGATTGCTTAGGAGTGAATAATTAGAAATTTTTTATCATTCAGGTTCAGTTTATACTTATGAAAGTTTGTTGATATATCATATGGATATATGCATCACAAAAACATGTTTATGAAGTTTCTGTGATGCCTGTTGTTCAGGTTTGGAAATTTCTTTTGATGAAATTAGAGTATTAAATAACAATGTATCTTTCACAACAATGTCTTATTGGATATGTCATCTACAAATGTCTATTGGTAAACTATCTTTAGCTGATCTGCACCAAGCATCACAGGCAATGGTTGAGCATAAACCGCCCTCTAACTAGCAATATGATCTATTTTCAGGCTTCACCTACTTCAAGTAACCCAATGGGTATGTCCCTAATGCTGGTTCGTATACATATTTATTGGCCCTAAAGATCTATTTGCGCCGTTTGATGTCATTTAACATTGTTGTGTATTTAGATATCCTGTCAACTGCTTTCATTGAGATATTGTCTTTGATTGACTTTGTCTCAGAACTCCTAGAAAGGGATGCTGCCACTAGACCATTATCTGATTTTGAATAGTTTAAGATTATTATTACATGTCGTTTGTTAAGTTAAACATGGAGTTATGTAAATTCTTTATGTGCTATTACATAATATGTAGGTGCTGGAAGCATTTAAAAAAACTCAAAGTGACCCAAGAAGTTAATATGAATAAGTGTAAGCATCACATAAAAGAAATAACATCTACATCAATATGAGATATTAAGAACTATTCATTCCTTGTAAAGTTTCCCTAGATTTGACACTTATTTTTATTATTATGGTCTTGTAAAATCAGTTTTAAGAAACATGGAACAACAATATATGTGGTTGTGTATTACCATGGGATATACGCATATACGATTTAACACACAGACTTGCCATGTTTGGAAGTCAAACATGATAAAGGGATAAGTTTTTTGCCTATGGAGGTTCATATAAATTTATTTCTTTTTTGTGTTTGTTTCCCATTAAATAAAGTCTAAATGTTAAAAGTTTCATATAGTCAGGTTTGCAAGATCCGAAAGAAGCAGTGGTGGTCAAAGACTTTGAATAGAGATAATATTAGTTTGGTACCAACATATAATTTTTGTAATTAGTGTGGGTTATCGACTATCCTTTATATGATCATATAACCATTTTTAGTGTTTGTATGAAAGCAACTATTTGTATTATTTTTAAAATGGGTCAAAAATGGGGCTAAATGATGTTCCCACTCCTTTATAAATTTGGTTTATTGTTTTACCCATTTATGACCCGTTAGATTGTAAACTTAAAATATTGTTGGCATATAAGGCATCCCATTTTCTAATATTATCATTTCTTATTATACCGCTATTGCCGTTTCGTAAACATATTGCTACAACATATAGTTGATCTTGAAGGATCTTATCACATTTACTATTATTACCGTCCCATTATTTTGGCGATATATTGTCACCACCTCACTCTCCAAACACAAATGGGATTGGTCCAGGCATGTAATATGATGGAACCGTATACACCTTCATGAACACAAACCACACTTGGCTAATTTTGCGTTATTTTGTGCAGAAGATGTCTTTTGTGAATATGTTAATTAGGTTGCTTCCTGCACCTCTTGAAATGGGTCAATATGGCATGCGGTTCAACACGACTAATTTATCTAACAATACTCTTAGTATAATGTTTATAGTAAATGATTGCTTTATTTACCACACATATATTACCTAACAATCATTTAAACGAATGATTATTGATGAACAATGGCCACACAAGTAGTTGACTTATGCTTATGTTGGATGTGCATCATTTATTAGAGATGAATAATGATTGGAAAGAAGTGTATATCTAATAGCTTTCTCTACGGTTGTTGGCGTTATGCATGCTTTTCAATATGTTCATATACTTACAATTTTAGTGTTTTCAAAGAGTCAAGACAAAAAAAGGGTTTGAAGGTTCTTTTTTGTGACAAAGACGGTGAATACACAAACTCTACAACAAACAATTTGTACGAATGTATTCCGTGTATGAATAAAGGCCATGTAATTTATTTGTTCTCATACTTTCAATTGTTCTTTTTACATATAATACATGAGCACTATATTTTTGTTTTCAATTATTTTATTTAACATATTTTCCCTTATTCATTATTTATTTTACGTGCATATATTTTGTCAAACAATATTATGAAGCTAACCCGCCCATCGGGCGGGTTATGAAGCTAGTATGATATAAGGAAATAATAATGATATTACATGTACATAACCACGTCTTTTAACACACATTTCTTTTTGCAAATTTGGTCCATTAAATGAGGGAGGTGTTGGTATTATTGTTTCTTAGATGCTTGTAATTAATCTTGGTCTATTAGCCAAGTGGTGGCGTAAATGGATACCAAATTAATATCAAGCTATGTGGAAACGTACAGTTTATTCATTCAATTCATGGACAATTTGAATGAGAAACAATTAAAGAAGGTACACATATATAGGCTAATATGACAAATCTCGAACATGAACTTCAACAACTAAATAACATGATTGACATTTATTTCAATCGTAACTAACTATCTATCTCAGAACTAACTATCTCATAATATATACATCAAAAATATATCCAACTTGTGTCTAAAGCAGTATGTGAATGAATAACCATTTGGTTGATAAACATTTCACATAACATGATTTACCATTGAATACAAACTATTTGATAATAACATGATGGCATATATTGCATTTGAAAATATTTTTCTCTCTATAACAAACTCTCACCTAACTACGTCAAACCTCTTGCTATTTTCACCATGAAAAACTCAAAAAACCCTTGAACGTGTTCTTAATTCTTGAATTTTTCAAATCCTATTAGTGCATAGTAATCAATAAATCATTCTGATCATTTCTATCTTTTTCAATTGCGTTTTTTTGTGAGTTTTTTACTTTTTCATAATTTTGGTAATGTTTCATCCGCTTGTTATTGTTCCATTCATTTCCAATGGGTAGGCAATCAAACAAAAGACAAGTGAAGGTTCCGATGAAATATAAAAATCATGTGGTGGAAAGTTTGAATCAGAATCGGGGAAACTAGTTTAAATAAGAATAGAGGTGATGTTAATGTGAATTTGGGGGATAAGATGCATATGGGTGAAAACAGTGGGGTGCAGGATAGTGGAGTGTTTCGCAACAAGGATAACTCTAGTGATTCAGCTTCTAGTCCTAATGTAAGTGATAATATGGCTAATAGTTCCACTCCTGTAACTATTGTGAATGTTAATGAATCGATTTTGTTGGGAATGATGATATGGCTAATAGTCCCATTCCTGTGACTGCTGTGAATGTTAATAATTCAGATACTGCTGTGAATGATACTTTACATGTTGATAATAGTGATAATGGAATTGATAAAGATAGGAATACTCCTAAGAAGTCATATGCTAATATTGTGAATAATATAATGGTGAATAATGAAAATAAGCTAGATTTTAAGCCAATTGTTCTTAATGAAGATGGTGAGGAATTTATTGTTTTTGATGAGGATTACCTATATATGCAATATATATCTAAAGTTATTTACCAATTGACCGTTAGTCCAATGGTTGCAGCGCTTGTGTGATGTTGATTACCTTTAGAATGGTGTGATTTTTCAATTGCCATCATATAGTGTTTAATTAACATGATCATTTTCCAAATAAAATTATTACTATGTTTAACAATATAAAACTTGTATAAATGAAAGAAGTTAAGAAAAGTATTACTATCAAGTAACATTCATATATGGTAAGGGATAAGTTATACATACCTTTTAAAATGTTTCTAATACCCTTTTTATTTTTACATTTTTTTATTTTTATACTTTATTTAAAATTGCAAAATTGAAAGTACGAAATAAGAATATAAAGTTTTACAATAAAAAATATTAAAAAGAAAAGAAAATATGGAGCATAAAATAATAAACGATCGTCTTTATCATGTTAATAAAAGATTTAAAAGTGGACTAGGAGATTCACCACCCATTGTCACACCCTCGCCGGAGGCGGAAACACGAGGTGTAACGGAAGGGAACGTAAGCACAAGATAATAGAACATACCAACGTTAATATTTAAAAGAAAAAGTACACCATTACAATACTAGTTTAGCCGACATCGGCGAATATATTACAAAGTTTAGATTCCAAAAATATATGTTTTATACATAATGATTTAGATTGACAAGTGAAAACTTCATTATGCAAGACTTGGTAGAAAGAGCTTACTAACGATCACCTGAAATGCATGAGAGAAAAACGGGTCAACTATGAAAATAGTTGGTGAGTAAACACGTTTAGCAAAATAAGAAACTCGCAAGAAATATTCAAAGCTTTGGTCAACAAAAAAATGGTTCATAAAGCAAAGGCATTGTAAATCCACTCGGTTCAAGTTCGCCCATACAAAACTTGCAACTTTGTGTTCACAACCAACGCCAAAAGTAGTATGTCTAATAGTCAAGTATAAGCGGTCATAATAGTTCACAATATAGTACCACGAATATAATAATTTAGGGATGCTACCGATGAAACCAAATTAAACGGGTGCCACTACCCAAAGTTATCTTGGGTGCCTCTTCCCAAAGATATCTTGGGTGCCTCTTCCCAAAGATATACTGGGTGCCTCTTCCCAAAGATATCTTGGGTGCCTCTTCCCAAAGATATACTCCGAACACGGAGACTTTATAGTGATGCTCGAACATGGGAGACTTTATAGTGATGCTCGAACATGGGAGACTTTATAGTGATGCTCGAACATGGGAGACTTTAGGACAAGGTCATAACATATACGGTTCAATAAGTTCGAACAAGTCATAATTTCGTAATTAAGTTCAAGGATTTGATTCAAGTTCATAAGTTCTAGTCAAAAGAGTTCACAAAAGTAAGAATCAATTTAATTCAAGTATGGTTCATGCATTTCGCCCCAAAATATATTAAAACGGTAAAAAGGGGGTTTGTGATTACTCACTTGGTAAACTGAGGCGATGACAAAAGTGAGTACACCGAGGTATAATGTGATGCTTTAACCGGGACCTATTACGAATGATATGATATGTAAAGAGTTGCAATGTAATGTTATGCATGCATTTCGTATGCTATTTATACCATTTGCGAGTTTTGAAAATAATACTTATCGTCGAAAAATACTCTTTTGACGTCTTGACCATTCAAAAATTACTTTACAAGTATTTACGTCAAAATGTCATCCTACAATGGTTTTATAATGATTTATGGTGAAATTTTCACTTTTCGTCGCAAAACAATGTCGTCGGAATTTTCATGAAATTAACAAAAATGGCTCCGAAAAACTAGTCGTAAAATGGTGTACGTCGATCGTTAGAGAACGAACTCAACGGTTTTGGAAAGTTTGTATCGAAATCTAGAAGTTTCGAGTTCAGAGTTTTCGTTCAAAAGGTCTCGAACATAAAGATAATAAGGGTTAAAGATGGTGATTTTGTCTAATTATAGTTCAAAAGTGAGTTTCGCCAAGTTTAGACAACCATAAATAATTTACTACAACTCCGCTATACAAACAGCTAATTGTATTGAAAAATATGCTCGGTGAACTTGATTTTATTAGAAGACAATTCGTTCCAAAAGTTTTGCATCATGGTTAAAAACACCCTCAACATGGACGTTATGACTACCGTAACACTTGTATCGTAGAAATAATATAGTTTTTAGAAAATAATAGTTACGGCAAGTTTATGAAAACGTGCATATCTTTGTCGTTTCAAATCCGTTTTCTCATTATAATCGTCCTTAGCCCGTATCAAGTAAACTAATATATTTTGATAAGTCGAAATAATTTGTGAAGCTTAAGGCTCGTTTTGACTCGTACAAGAAAAATATAGTATGCTGAAAATTCGAAAATTATATTTTCGTCGTCAAACTTGTAAAATCCATAACTTCTTCGTTATAACTCCGCTTTAATCCGTTCAAGCGCCACGGATTCGTTTTAAAGTATATTTTCTAAATATCAAGGCCAAAAAGTCGTGCCCTACTGTCGGTTTTCCAGAAAATTAAAACAAGGACAGAACCTATTTTATAGTTATCGAAAATAGTTTTTCGGACAAAACCTATTCTAATCCTTCAAATCAACTCCAAAACTAATCTAATCCTACCATACACCTTCTTAGGGTGTCATGGGTTCCTAATCACCATCAAGACCAATGAATACCAAGGGATAATTATAGGATGACCATAATATATATAACTCTAAAATCAAGTAAAATGGTATAAATCACATATGTCTTGCATGTTGCTCCAAAATGAAAAGATACATATGAAATGAAGAGGAAACATGAAAATGATAGAAACATGCTTACAAGTGAATATGATGAGGTGCAAGGAACAAGGTTAATCCTAAACACTCTTGGTTTTTATTTCAAAACCTAATAAAGAGTGTGATTCTAGATTGATAAAACACTTGAGCTTGTAAAAATTTGATCCCTTGAAGACCCTCTATGTGGCCGGTTTGATGAAGAAGAAACAAAGGGGAGAAAAGTTTACTTGACTACTTGATGAATTATTGATGAAATGAAGTGAAATGGAGATGAAGTGTGGTTTTATACAATCAAAGAAGAAAAGTGACCAACAATAAATGCATACTCTCCCCCTAGAACCGGTTTTGGGGAGGTATGTCCACAAAATATATATTTTTTTTATAAACTTGTGTAAGTAAATAATATAAATGTAGGAAAATGTAACTTGTACATAGATGTGAAGTTAAAGTCATATGGATTAAAATAAGTTTTAGGGAATCAAATTAAAGTATATTGTAGTTATAAAATTGTAAAATACATTTCTTGTGAAATTTGAGTGATATAAAATTGTCGTGTAGTTTTTAAGAAAACGTCGTAATAATATAAATTTAACGATTTATATACAAAATAAATTTAAAACACTAGGTAAAGTCAAAATATAGTTTTTATAAACTAAATGTAAGTTTAAAAATATGTCGGGATCATTTTTGAAAGTAACGGATTAAATGCTCAAAATAATAACTCACGCGATAACGTTTATTTAATATAAAATTTACGCGATTAATGTGAAATGAATTGTCATGAATGAACTAATATGATGAATATTGAGTTTAAGAAATGACCGGAATTTGCGAATTGTGACATTCTTCCCATGTCAGCGGAATCACGTCCCCGTGATTCGATTAACGATACTATGGTCCGAACCTCGACAAGAGTTCTAAAAGTTCATGCTCGTACGAATAGTCTAAATGATCATATCAATGCCCATGCGTACAGGTTCCCCATTCAACTAAGTACGTGCCCGTGATTAGATTGGATAGGGTAAACTTGCCCAATATCGAACGTAGCTCTCAAAGACCTTTAGGTAGTCGATTCTAATTTAATCTCACAACTCATCAAACAAGAGCTGTCATGAGATTAAACTAAACCGACTTGAATAAACTTGTCTCTTAGCTTGATTTTGAACTCATCAAACAAGAAGCTGTCACTAGATCAAGCTAGGAAACAAGTTGTTAGAAAGATAGGATTCAACATCCTTGAATGACGTCTTTTGAAAGATTCGCTCGATATTGGATTTGCTTACACAAATCAAATCAAATCAACAAAATATATAACAACTAAGGTTGATATCAATAGGTCTCAAATTAATCAATGTCGTGAATGTGGTAAAGATTGGAAGGAAGTTATGCACTCAAAATCATATCGTACAGAAATAAGGTAGTTGCTCAAAGGAATGTACCCGTTATGCGTTGCGGGCTTCCTCGGTACCGAGATAGAATGCTCGACCACGTGCGGGAGGAATTTCAATGTTCGATCTTGTGGGCCTTCTATTGCCAACGCCGTGTTTGGACGATTACCTCCTTGATTGGGAGTTCTTTTCAACTTTGGACGGTATTGCGAAGGTGATCTAGACTTCCACACTCGTAACATGCTTTTCTCTCGCCCTGATTTCCGATTCTGTTTGAGCAATTTCGCGCGAAGTGGCCCGTCTGTCCACATTTGTCGCACCTTCGGCGATCTCGAGTGATGATAATTACATCAGTACACAAAGGATGTGGACTGCATATCCTTTGCGCTCCTGGGTGGTCGCCCCATAGTTCTGAGTTATTCGCTGCCTCTTGTTTTGCTGATTCGTGATGCACTTTAATAAAATTCGTGATGCACTTTAATAAAAAGGTCATAATTTTTTTTACACTAAAAACTAATATTTTTTAAGATTAAAATAGAGATTGAAGGTTTTTACATTGTTTGATATTAAGCTGGGGGTCAATTTGATTTTGTAATGGGTTGCAGTTTAATAAAATAGTCCTAAAAAAAATTACACTGAAAATATTTTTGGCGAACCATGAAAGGCACCCCCTAACTACTATGTAGTACCGTCCCTACTATTATACATCTGCTACAAATATCTAAAGTTATTTTCTAAATCTGAAGTAAAAGTTAAGAAACTAAAACATCAACAAACTAAAACTAACTTTGAGTAAAGGACAAGACGAAAGATTTTTTAGTTAATCATAGCTCAAATGCTTGTCATAAAAAAGATGATAGTATTAAAATGCAACATCGAAATGTATTTTAGCACCAAGATGACTTTTATCGGCGTTTCATGATGAAACGCTGACGAAAGACGCCAAGGTACTTACACACATTTTAATGTCAACAAACATCATGTGTATGCTTGTATATGTATAGTTACTTTAAGTTATAACTTCTACCGATGTGGGATAAGAACTTTTTAAACTCTCATGAATTCCATCAATTTTGTCCTTCTTCTTTTAAGATTCAAGTGTTTATTTTTAGTATTACAATACTTTTGTTGTATTTTAATATATGACTTTGATCTACACAAATGATCTCCAATGTATTACAATACAATGTAAGTTGACAAGTCAACCATACTCGTTTTTGCCCTTTGCGCAACCTTACAATTCCAAATTGTCTTACATTTTATAAAAAATGCTAGGTACATTCAAGGTTGTGTATATGCAGAGCCCGATATTGCCTGCCAGATCATTTATGATTTGTTGTTAGAATATCACACGTTTCACCTTTCGCTAAAAAGTAAACACATAAATATCTATATTAAAACTTGTGCTAATAAAATGAGTGAGGCTAATTTTCCTGCACGTCGTGGCGAGGTGTTTCGAAATACATGTCTTGTATTAGGACAAATCATATATAGATTCTTTTTGACGTTTTAATTTTTTCTCACTTACAAATTAAAATTTCGAAATTAACTTACTTTTAGCCATGGAAACGAAGATTATCAGCTTTGATGCGTATTTGATTAGTAACATATATGCGTTGTTTATATCCACATGATATAGTTTTTTGCTAAACCAATATGTAAAAGCCTTATCTATATCAATACTATCTATAATGAAAAAATTATTTTTTTTTGAAAGTGAAAACTGAATTTATTTAAGGAAACAAACTAATATGCGTCTGAAAACATAATTATGTGCCTATTAGCGGAAACTATTCAATCATTATAATCTCGAAGAGTATTCAATCATATAATGTATAAGGTTGGAAACTTATTTCGCTATAAAATTTTGTTGTTGTGCACGGGTACTACATTCACTTAATTTACCGATCTTACTAACCACAATAGATCAAATAGCAATGGATACTACTATTCCAACAGTTAGACCTTTCTTTGATATGGATTCTCTATTTCTATTACTAGTGGCTCAGATACGGAAAATACTGTTAAAGAAAAGAGTAGACAAGGAATGAAAATACCCTTCTCGGTCTATGACACCTAAACGGAAGAAAATACTGTTAGGTGTACGAGAAAGTATATGTGTGTGATGGCATACAAATATATTCATTTTTATATACTTTTCTCATCATTCTTATACTTTAACGATAAATTAAAAGGAAAAACGTGTATTCGCGTGTTCTTTTAAGTCTTATATACTTTAACGAGAAAGGGTATGCTTGTGATCGCAAACATATACTTTTCTCGTCATTCTTTTTTATATTTTTATATACTTTAACGAGAAATTAAAAGGAGAAACATGTATTCGCTTAAAGAAATGAGGAAGAAATAAGTGTTTTTGTGCCAATCGCTTAAATATTATTGAGCCAAGTTACGAATCCACATGTTGTGTGGTGTGTTGCAGGGAAGAGTTTTATAACATATACTAACATTGGCACATATTATAAAATCCCTTTTAACATTTATTCTTCAATAATACGTTGACAAGTCAATCATACTCGTTTTTACCCTTTGCTCTATTTTACAATCCCAAATTGTCTTACTTTTTATTAAAAAAAAATACTATGAATCTTACAAGTTAATATGCCATATTTTCATGTGATGCAAAACTCTCATATTTTGGCATCAGCATTTGATAACACCATGAGGCTTAGTATACTTTAGTACTAATGCATGACCAAGATTCATAGTATATTGTAGTATCATCATAATACTGATGTAATAGTATAAATGGCTTTAATGATCTTGAGAGTGCTTATTAACCTTGAAGCTAGCAGCTAGTCCATCTGAACATGGTAGTCAAATTGTATCTTTGTATGCAACAATTTCCTTTCCTTTGTGCATAGAATATGGTTTGGTAGTCAAAGTTATATGTCGTAAATTTAATGGATTTGGTATGAAGATACATGAGGAATTAAAAGTTCCAATCTTCTTATGGGGTGTGGCGGTGTTTGGATTAGCAATATTTGTTGTTGTAGCAGTTACTGCTTGCTGAAGAAAGCAAAGCGAGGATGGATACCGACCTACTGTATTGCAACTTGAGCAACTCATTTATGTGATATTTAATTATTGTATTCATGCATATTACATTGAGCATGATTATTTTGTTCAAAAGTTTTGAATCTAAGTATTTCACTCGATCATAAATACCTACTAAAAGTATTAGTTATATAACCGAGCTTTGTGTTCCTTTTACCTCCCAAGATATAAATGAGTTTTCTTATTAACTTTGAGTACAAGACAACGAAATAAGAGATTTTTTAGTTAATTATAGCTTAGATTATTTTTATTAAAAAAATATTAGTATTAAAACGTAAGATCGAAATGTATTTTAATCCCACTAAGAATTTCTAGACTGTTTCATAGAGAGGAACAGATAGAAACCCACCAGGGGACTTAAAGACATTTAGAAGTCAGCAAGCTAAGTGTGTATGCTTGTATATATATAGACACTTTAAGTTACAACTTCCACCAATGTGGGATAACTTATTAAACTTTCATGACTTCCACCAATCTTGCCTTCTTTAAGATTCAAGTGTTTATTTTTATTTTTTACAATACTTTTGTTGTACTTTGATAGATGCTTTGATCTACACAAAGGATCTCCAATGTATTATAGATTTACAGATTTACGATGTTGGGTTGAATCAAAGTTGTGTTGACCAAACAGTATTGTTAGTGCATCTTTTGTTGTTATAAGTTATTGATGTTTGTATTATCATTCACAAAAGTGTATCAAATCTGTTTAGGCTAAAACAATCGAGAATTGAGGAGTTATTTGAACACGAGACAAAATTACATTCACATATACGATGTATTTGAATGATCGTTATCCCGTTATCAGGATCATGTACTAAAAATAATTAAGAAATCCTAATCACACATACATTCCTTACTATCACGGCACAAACGGAGATTTTAAAGAATCACCAGGTTCGTCCACTTCACGAGCCTCATTTTCATCCACATCAAATTCATCTGCATTTGATTCATCATCACTGTTGGTTTCATTGCTAGACTGATTGACCTCTTCGTTAGCATAATAAGGTCCTTTAAGATTCTGCGATCGGATTTTAACACGTTTTCCTTTTATGTATCTATACTCCCATTTTGGTGGCGGGTATTTCTTCTTCAACTTCTCATACTTGTCCAACATACCCAGCTTCTGAAAGACATCTCCCACCATATTGACAATTGAAACGGTTGGCCGGATCCCAAGCTCTTCCATATCAGCAAAAACCTAATAGCAAATTAACCAGTGTTAGATGAATATGTAGCAAAATAGTATAGGGTGGACAAGTGTTTTGTTTCAAATGGGTCAGTTAAAAAGGTATCTAAAAGCGGAACGGGTCAGAAGGGTTAATACCACCCAACGTAACATACTTTTGTAATCACAATTAACACACTAGTATTTAGTTATATGTAAATAACAGCGTTTTGTGATCATAATTAACATCTATTCTAAGATTATTATTGTAATAACACCATTTTTTAATCATGATTGTAGCATGATTGTAGCCCAAATTGTATAAATAAACCTGATACCTCATAAATACCTATATTCAAAAGAATTTGGATTGATCTAATATTATAACTTTCAAATCAATATTACACATTTTTACAATGAGGTTTTCAACTTGTACATCATGGGTTATATAGTGTTAAATTAACATGATTATTTTCCAAATAAAATTATTACTATGTTTAACAATATAAAACTTGTATAAATGAAAGAAGTTAAGAAAAGTATTACTATCAAGTAACATTCATATATGGTAAGGGATAAGTTATACATACCCTCTAAAATGTTTCTAATACCTTCTTACTTTTTTACTTTTTATTTTTATATTTTTGTTTTTTCAAAAAATTATGATACGAAAAGTACTAAACAAAAATATAAAGTCTTACAAGACAAAAGATATTAAAAAAACAAAGAAAATGAAATATAAAATAATAAAAGATTGTCTTTATTCTATACTAAAAGATGTAAAAGTGGACTAGGATATTCATCACCCATATGGCAATTTAAGTTCACTAAATGCATTCTAACATGTACCAACATAACACATATTAGAAAATCCTTTTTTAACAAGTATTATTCAATAGTACATTGACAAGTCAACCATACTCGTTTTTACCCTTCACACAACCTTACAATCCCAAATTGTCTTACATTTTATAAAAAATGCTAGGTACATTCAAGGTTGTGTATACGCATAACCCGATATTCCCTGCCACATCAGTCTTGATTTGTTGTTAGAATATCACACGTTTCACCTTTCGTTAAAAAGTAAACACATAAATACCTATATTAAAACTTGTGCTAATAAAATTAGTGAGGCTAATTTACATGCACGTCGTGGCGAGATGTTTCGAAATACATGTCTTATATTAGGACAAATCATATATAGATTCTTTTTGACCTTTTAATTTTGTCTCACTTACAAATTAAAATTTCGAAATTAACTTAGTTTTAGCCAAGGAAATGAAGATTGTTAGCTTTACCACAATAATCACAATAGATCAAATAGATCAAATAAGCACAATATATCAAATAACCACAATAGATCAAATAGCAATGGATACTACTATTCCAACAGTTAGACCTTTCTTTGATATGGATTCTCTATTTCTATTACTAATGGCTCTGATACGGAAAATACTGTTAAAGAAAAGAGTAGACAAGGAATGAAAATACCCCTCTCGGTCTATGACACCTAAACGGAAGAAAAATCCGGGTCAAACCCTTAATTTATCTTAACCTTAGGTTAAGTTACTTCGCTGAATGGGAGCAAAATTGGTACTCGTCTATAATTTGAATTGCAACATGATGCTGTCATGTTTTCTTCCGATAGACTAAATTGAGCACATATATAAAATGTTAACTATAAAAATATGTGATCAATATTCATATCAAAACTATAGAAATAAACTTGTGCGATTTGAATGAATTTTTCTAACATCGTATTATATATCTGCTACAAATATCTAAAGTTATTTTCTAAATCTTAAGTAAAAGTTAAGAAACTAAAGTGAGGGTTAAAATAATAACTTCAACAAACTAAAACCAACAACAGTTTGTTAACAAGGAGATTTTTTAGTTAATCATAGCTCAAATGCTTGTCACAATGACAACAAGTGTCAAGTTCGATGCATTTTTTTGTCATTTTCCCTTAATATTTCATCTTGTGAAGAAAGAATGCGAGCCAACTTTGTCTCGACATCAAACATGCACCATTTTCATGTCAACCCAAAGCTCGTGAAATAAGAAAATCCAATGACTCGTGTGGTGTCACGCCGGTTAGTTCCATGTGGACCGAACCCACTTCATAACTCTTGGTTCCTATAAAATTTGGAAAGCAAAGGATCCATGAAACTATAGACGATTCACTTGCAAGAAGAATTACCGCATACATCCTCGTTTTCACTTGAACAAGAACTTGCTTTCCTCCATACTCCAATGATAGACTTACTTATATGTATTTGTCTATATACTAAGAAATTTTAAATTAAATTAAAAAACAATCATTGCTGAAGTCTTTAGGGCTCTATGGAAGTTTTAGTTTATCCCACATAGAAGCCAAATGAAACTGAAAACAGGTACAAATACTTTTCTCGTTACCCTTTTAACGAGAAATTAAAAGGAGAAAACATATTCCTTTTTATATACTTTTCTCATCATTCTTTTTTATATACTTTAACGAGAAATTAAAAGGAAAAACGTGTATTCACGTGTTCTTTTAAGTCTTATATACTTTAACGAGAAAGGGTATGCTTGTGATCGCAAACATATACTTTTCTCGTCATCCATTTTTATATACTTTAATGAGAAATTAAAAGGGGAAACATATTCCTTTTTATATACTTTTATCGTCATTCCTTTTTATATACTTTAACGAGAAATTAAAAGGAGAAACGTGTATTCGTGTGTTCTTAAGTCTTAAAGAAATGAAGAAGAAATAAGTATTTTTGTGCCAATCGTTTAAATACTATTGTGCCAATCATGCATGCAATTGCCCCACAACAGCTAGCTGTGTCATTAACAAAGTTTCAGTTTTAAAAACCAAGGTTGTCAGAATCGGGATCTTACCTAGGATCGTTTTTGGCTTTGCAAGATCGTAATCGTAGGATCGGATCGGGATCGTAAGATCCTATGAAAAATGTATATATTTTTGTATAGGAGTTGTAGTTTTATATTTCTATATAATATTTCATATGATAAACGAATCTAAATGGATGATAAAAGAAAGAGTTATATGTTCAAGTACTGTAGTAGTAGAATATTAGATATACTGCAATGCATACTTGCACAAAGTTACTACATAGGTAGATGATGCACCTACATCTTGTTTTAATGTTTTTTTATTATAAGTTTTTCGTGATAACATTTATTCAAAAAGATAATGTTAATTTATTAGCACGTGATTCTGTAACTTTATTGTTACAATAAATAGATTAATGCAAAAAGATAAAATGATTTTATCTAAAAATGAAACGACATAATTTATAATAGAGGGCAACACAATCATTTTTGTTTTGATGACCAAATAAATTAAATTAGAATATTCTGATAATATTACTGAATTTTTTTTCTTGATGACCAAATAAATTAAATTAGAATATTCATTCTTTTATATGTAACATAAAATAAAATATGAACAAGAATGGGTCAAGTATGTAGATAATTTACTTCAAAAACAAGCTTCTGACATTTTACAAAGCACGAAATCGTTTTTCATAATAAACCCAAAAAGACATATCTAAACCGTTTCTAAATAGTCCATAAAAACATAATGATTTTACACTCATTAATCTTGCAAGAGACAATTAATTAACAGCACCAAAATAATAATTTTTTTGAAAAATTCTTAGTCATTGAGTTTTAAGACATGAGCTTATACTTAATAAGTTAATATACCAAAAGCAGAAAAAAACTAATAATAGGCGATCCTATACGATCCGATCCGATCCTACGATCCTACGCGCGATCCTACGATCCTGCTGCGATCCTACCTATATTACGATCTTGCTAAGATCCTGATCGTTTTTTGTGTGTAGGATCGTAGGATCGTACGATCCTACGAGCAGGACCGCGATTTTGACAACCTTGTTAAAAACTATAAAATAAATATAATTAAATGATCCGTGCAGTGTACATATCACTACCCAAATTGTATCAATAAACCTGAAACCTCATAAATACCTATATTTAAAAGAATTTGGATTGATCTAATATTATAACTTTCAAATCAATATTACACATTTTTACAATGAGGTTTTTAACTTGTGTTATGAGATCATAGGTTATATAGTGTTTAATTAACATGATTATTTTCCAAATAAAATTATTACTATGTTTAACAATATAAAACTTGTATAAATGAAAGAAATTAAGAGAAGTATTACTATCAAATAATATTCATATGTGGTAAGAGATAAGTTATACATACCCTTTAAAATGTTCTAATACCCTCTTACTTGTTTACTTTTTTATTTTTATATTTTTGTTTTTTCAAAAATTTGTGATAGAGATAAGTTATAAATACCATTTAACATGTTCTAATACCCTCTTACTTTTTTACTTTTTTATTTTTATATTTTGTTTTTAAAAAATTGTGATACTAAAAGTATTAAACAAAAATATAAAGTCTTACAAGACAAAAAATATAAAAAAACAGAAAAACGAAATATAAAACAATAAAAGATTGTCTTTATTCTATCACTAAAAGATGTAAAAGTAGACCAAGATATTCACCACCCATATGGCAATTTAAGTTCACTAAATGCATTCTAACATGTACCAACATAACACATATTAGAAAATCCTTTTTTAACAAGTATTATTCAATAGTACATTGACAAGTCAACCATACTCGTTTTTACCCTTCACACAACCTTACAATCCCAAATTGTCTTACATTTTATAAAAAATGCTAGGTACATTCAAGGTTGTGTATACGCACAGCTCGATATTGTCTCCCAGTTCAGTCTCGATTTGTTGTTAGAATATTATATGTTTCACTTCCGTTAAACACTAAACATATAAATACCTATATTAAAACTTGTGCTAATAAAATGAGTGAGGCTAATTTACATGCACGTCGTGGCGAGATGTTTCAAAATACATGTCTTATATTAGGACAAATCATATATAGATTCTTTTTGAAGTTTTAATTTTGTCTCACTCACAAATTAAAATTTCGAAATTAACTTACTTTTAGCCAAGGAAACGAAGATTATCAGCTTTGATGCGTATTTGATTAGTAACATATATGCGTTGTTTATATTAACATGATATAGTTTTTTGCTAAACCAAGATGTAAAAGCCTTATCTATATCTATCTATATACTACATATAATGCACGAAGGCACACCACTCTTAATTTTAAGACGTACAAGAAATTAAGCATGATTTACAACACTTTAATACACCCAATTTTCAGAAAAGCGTGGTGTTATTTTAATACCAAAATTCTATCAAACAACATTAATGCTATTAAAAACACCCCTTCAACAAAAATTACAACCATTTAAGCACAATGTACAATAGCTGCAACCAATTTTCAAATTTACAACAAAATAAGCATAGTGTACAACAAAATAAACATGATGTAATTTTCAGACTTACAACATTAATGCTATTAAAGTGATCAATGTTATTAATGACTACTACTTACAAGAAAAGAAACATAGTGTCAACACTTTAATGCACATAATTTTCAGACGTACATGACAAGAATCATAGTGTACAACAAAACACCACATTAATGATATTTAATGTAATCAATTATTTAACTGGTCAATAAATACAATTAATACAGTTATTAAAACACCATTTACATAATAAATATAAATTATCAAGCATATTGTACAACCAAATTAAACACATTTCATGCATTAAATTTCACTACTACAAATAATAAAGCACGTTATACAAATATTCAAGTTCGAGCAGGCAACGGCTAAATGGGCTCGAGCCCGAACGGGCGCGGATCAACGGGCTCGAGCCCGAGCAGACACGAGCCAGGTTCGAGCCCGAACGGCACGGGCTATCTGAAATTGTTGATATCCGTAAATTTATTGTTAAAAATAACATAATAAATTAAAATACATTATTTATCGAAAAAATTTATTTCAGGGTACCCGCCGCTGCAACGCGCGGGTGCCCTAAACTAAATTTATTTAAGAAAAAACAAATTAATACACTGGAAACTTAATTATGTGCCTATTAGTGGAAACTATTCAATCATTATAATTTGGAAAGTATTCAATCATATAATGTACAAGATTGGAAACTTAATTCGCTCTAAAGTTCCGTTGCTTTGCACGGATATTAGTCTATAATTTGAATTGCAACATGATGTTGTCCTGTTTTCTTCCGATGGACTAAATTGAGCACATATATAAAATGTTTACTATAAAAATATGTGATCAATATTCATATCAAAACCATAAAATTAAACTTGTGCGATTTGAATGAATTTTTGTAACATCGTATTATATATCTGCTACAAATATCTAAAGTTATTTTCTAAATCTTAAGTAAAAGTTAAGAAACTAAAGTGAAGGTTAAAATAATAACTTCAACAAACTAAAACAAACAACACTTTGTTAACAAGGAGATTTTTTAGTTAATCATAGCTCAAATGCTTGTCATAAAAATGATAATAGTATTAAAATGCAACATCGAAATGTATATTAGTATCTCGAGCATGTATTTTGAGGTTTCATTGGAAACTCATCACACATGCCAATGATACTTACACACATTTTAATGCCAAATGCTTTGTTAACAAGGAGATTTTTTAGTTAATAATAGCTCAAATGCTTGTCATAAAAATGATAATAGTATTAAAATACAACATCGAAATGTATATTAGTATCTCGAGCATGTATTTTGAGGTTTCATTGAAAACTCATCATACATGCCAATGATACTTACACACATTTTAGTTAATCATAGCTCAAATGCTTGTCATAAAAATGATAATAGTATTAAAATGCAACATCGAAATGTATATTAGTATCTCGAGCATGTATTTTGAGGTTTCATTGAAAACTCATCGTACATGCCAATGATACTTACACACATTTTAATGCCAACATGCATTGTGTGTATGCTTGTATATATATAGCTACTTTAAGTTGCAACTTCCACCGATGTGGGATAAGAACTTTTTAAACTTATCACTTCCACCAATTTTGTCCTTCTTCATCGAAATGTATATTAGTATCTCGAGCATGTATTTTGAGGTTTCATTGAAAACTCATCATACATGCCAATGATACTTACACACATTTTAGTTAATCATAGCTCAAATGCTTGTCATAAAAATGATAATAGTATTAAAATGCAACATCGAAATGTATATTAGTATCTCGAGCATGTATTTTGAGGTTTCATTGAAAACTCATCATACATGCCAATGATACTTACACACATTTTAGTTAATCATAGCTCAAATGCTTGTCATAAAAATGATAATAGTATTAAAATGCAACATCGAAATGTATATTAGTATCTCGAGCATGTATTTTGAGGTTTCATTGAAAACTCATCGTACATGCCAATGATACTTACACACATTTTAATGCCAACATGCATTGTGTGTATGCTTGTATATATATAGCTACTTTAAGTTGCAACTTCCACCGATGTGGGATAAGAACTTTTTAAACTTATCACTTCCACCAATTTTGTCCTTCTTCTTTAAGATTCAAGTGTTTATTTATAGTTTTTACAATACTTTTGTTGTACTTTGATAGATGCTTTGATCTACAGAAAGGATCTCCAATGTATTATAGATTTACAAATTTAAGATGTTGGGTTGAATCAAAGTTGTGTTGACCAAACAGTATTGTTAGTGCATCTTTTGTTGTTATAAGTTATTGATGTTTGTATTATCATTCACAAAAATATATCAAATCTGTTTAGGCTAAAACAATCGAGAACTGAGAAGTTATTTGAACACGAGACAAAATTACATTCATATACGATGTATTTGAATGATCGTTATCAGGATCATGTTATACTAATGTTCTTACTAAAATACGTAACAAGTACTGAATAATAATTAAGAAATCCTAATCATAAACATACATTCCTTACTATCACGGTACTGAAGGAGATTTTAAAGAATCACCAGGTTTGTCCACTTCACGAGCCTCATTTTCATCTGCATTTGATTCCTCGTCACTGTTGGTTTCATTGCTAGACTGATTGACATCTTTGTTCGCATAATAAGGTCCTTTAAGATTCTGCGATCGGATTTTAACGCGTTTTCCTTTTATGTATCTATATTCCCATTTTGGTGGCGGGTATTTCTTGTTCAACTTCTCATACTTGTCTAACATACCCAGCTTCTGAAAGACATCTCCCACCATATTAACAATTGTAACAGTTGGCCGGATCCCAAGCTCTTCCATATCAGCAAAAACCTAATAGCAAATTAACGAGTGTTAGATGAATATGTAGCAAAATAGTATAGGGTGGACAAGTGTTTTGTTTCAGATGGGTCAGTTAAAAAGGTATCTAAAAGCGGAACGGGTCAGAAGGGTTGAAACCACCCAACGTAACATAGTTTTGTAATCACAATTAACACACTAGTTATTTAGTTATATGTAAATAACAGCGTTTTGTGATCATAATTAACATCTATTCAAAGATTAAGATTATTATTGTAATAACATCGTTTTGTAATCATGATTGTAGCATTATTTATTACTGTAAATAACTAAAGAAAAGGCACAATAAAATGTTAACAGGCCAGTAGAACCCTGCCAGTTTGACACTTTGCCCAAACTACCCATTTGGCTACCTGTGCAAAAAGTCATGCTTCATCCAAGGTTTAAAACAGCGTAGTAACTAATAAGCAAGGGACGACATTTGTCACTAGATAAAGGATACAAGAAGTGGATGAAACTCGCTCTGTAATATTTTCTTAAGAAACAGACTCGCATTGAAATAAGGAAAGGTGAAATACCTCAAACATTTTGTCATGCATTTCCCTCCGGTAATAAATGGCAATCATTCTATCAAAGAATATTCGAGGCATACTTTCTAGATTATCAGAAAATAACTTGGTCCATAGCTCTTCAGCTTCATCGATTCTTCCATCCTCTGCCAAAGCATACAGCAACATATAATAGCTCCCCATTGTTCTTCCTTGGCCTTTGCTTAGCATCCACTTGGTCACCTTAAATCCGTGTGATCAAAAAACTTATATAACAAACGAAAACAGAAAAAGGAAACACCAGACTAAAAAGACAACTTTTAAGTTACGTATAAGTTTGTACCTGAATAATTCTTTTCCATTCCTTATCACGTTCCAGGGATTTTAAAGCTTTCTTAACTGTAATTAAAGGAAATTCCAAATCCCATGCAATGAAAGAATCAAGAGCCCCATAGACTTCCTCTTTAACATTTGACAGTCCCTTTATCTGGCACACATTTGGCGAAAACATAGTCAAAACATGCAACCTCCTATAGTTACATGAATTACTTGCCATTCAATAAAACCATTTACATTGAAAGTAACATGCACGCTGATACTTACACATTCGACAAGTTTCAATGATTTGGAAACGGTTCCTATTCTTGGCTTTGTTTTCCAAACCCGTGGATATCTTGGTCGAGGACCTTTAGCTGCACATACCTGGAAATCGCTACATCTGATGTGAAAAAAGAGAGAAGACAACAAAGAGGTAAAAGTATTTTCCGAAGATTTTTTTTTTTTTTTGGAACGAATTTCTATGCAAAGTTGCAAACCATCAGATATCAACCCAATTTGTACAAAGTTCTACACTTCTACAGTTCTACTATCACAGATTCACATGTCATTGACCAATGAAAACACAAGGCCACTTGGTATTGTTCATAATAAGAGTTACTAAAACCATGCCATAATGTTACATGTATAACAGAAACCTCCCACCGTATTGTCACTTTACAAGTATTCTAGGAGTATGTGTTCTCAAACGGGCAATCTCAGGACGGAAACGAAATCCCGAAAAGTTGATTGTTAGAAGTAAATTAATTCCCTATTCGTGAATCTTATGTTAAACAAGTAGCTGATACATACGCGAGGATGACATACAATTTGGTGCAAAAACGATAAAGAAATGTAATGATTTGGCTGTGATTAGTCTAAAAATAGAACCAAAAGTGTCCATCATTAGATCCTAAACCATGTAACTCCCAACTAAAAAAGCCTCGAGTAGTGATAGCAGTTATAATATAGATACACATTTCTATGCAAACCATCAGATATCAACTCAATTTGTACAAAGTTCTACACTTCTACAGTTCTACTATCACAGATTCACAAGTCATTGCCCAAACAAAACAGAAGGCCACTTGGAATTGTTCGTAATAAGAGTCACTAAAACCATGCCATAATGTTACACGTATAACAGAAACCTCCCAACGTATTGCCACTTTACAAGTATTCTAGGAGTATGTGTTCTCAAACAGGCAATCTCAGAACGGAAAACCCCAAAAAGTTGATTGAATGATTGTTAGAAGTAAATTCCCTATTCGTGAATCTTATGTTAGATAAGTCACTGATACATAGGCGAGGATGACATAAAATTTTGGTGCAAAAACGATAAAGAAATGTAATGATTTGGCTTTGATTAGTGTAATGATTCGACTAAGGATAGCACTTAATATCTTTACTTTTACGAAAAGAATTAGCAGTCATAGTAACATCTTATTCCTAAGAACACTCGAATTAAGTGGTCCACTATACTCATCGCCCAAACGAAGCAATAACACCTGGGAGGATGAAACAACCAAAGTCCAAAACTAAAGTTCCCATCAAGATAAGAAACCTATCGTCCCACAACCAGAGAGTTCAAATTCGAAGGAGTCTTTCACAAGTTCAGTTCTGCGTCTATTTTTTTAATGGGCAGGACAACAACTTTTGCGAGGGAGTTACAGAGGCATATCCTAATTACAATCACAAGCTAATTTTAACTTGAAAACGCATAACGAAAATTCGATACAGAAATGATAAAAGCAAGTAGGAGGAGTTACCACTTACCACGCAATTGGTAAGTTTCTTTGGGAACTGAATGAAAGGCAACCTTCCAACGAAGCCGGGCGGAGAGTAGTACCTCAGCAGAAGCATCCTAAAAACAACAACAAAAAACTGAAATAAGAAAACATTGTTACTTGATATTTTGAATCCTGAAATCATTGGTGAAAATTATAAGAGGCAAAATATCAAACACTTTGTGTGCATAGTACAAAGACTCATTTCATATGACTGAATTGAAGTGTGTGAGTATACATACCTATGACTGAAATTTTACACGGCAAACATTAAAGTAACCAGCTATTGTTGTTTGAGAAATAGATTTATTTATCCGATTATTGGTTCGGTTGTTTGCCCAGAGAATTGACACTGGTGCAGGGTTTGCTTAGATAATTTTTATTTTAAAAATAAAAAATAAAATATAGTTAGAATTAGTTAGGTAAAATTTTATTAACTAAATAGAAAAAGACGTTATGGTCGACCATACCTGTTTTAACCGCTTTTCTTTCAAGAGATAGAAAATACTCCCGTTCCCAAATTAATAGACTTATTTTTTTTTTTTTTTTTTTTTTTCTCACATGTTCCGGTTTAATTACACGCTACTATGTTTGTCCTAATTATTGTTCATGTTTTTCGAAATACTTAAAATTTATTATGTATTACTAAAAATAGATAAAATTTATTGTAAATTATCATATAGAATCTGGATTCATTAAAAATGATTTAAATTGAGAAGGCTAAAAAACATTATATTTTTTACTCCGATTTAAGTTTTTCAAGTTTAAAACTCATTTTAATGTGATTCAAATCCAAAATTTATAAAAAATAATTGAATCAATGTTGAAAATTCACGATTTTACGATATTTGTATAATTGTGAATCATATGTACATATATACTAAATCATTATCATGACTCAATTTTTTACAAAGATTTATGAATCAAATTTGTGATTTATAGTTTCGATTCACTATTAATTAATGTATATTAATGAATCAAATCAAAAATTATGAACCGATTGCTCAAACGAATTCTTTTCAATTTCTTTCTCAATCTAACTCTTTTCAATAGAACCAAAGACTTATCATATAAACCTTAATTGATATTATTATTAGTTTATTACTAACTTTAAGAACAATAATAATTAACTAGTTAAGATTAAAACTGTCATTTCATAAAAAGAAAATGTCCCTTTTAAATTGTCATTCTGTAAAGTAGTAATGATTTTATTTTTTAAGTTATATTTTTTGTTGAGAACAATTATTTTAAAACGGATAAAGTATTAAAAACATATAAAAAATTTTGACCAAATTTAACATATCACTTTGTTAAAAAGAAAATTACAAACTTTGAAAGATACATTAATTAATTAACTTAAAGCAAAACTATCGTTCTATAAAAAGTGAAAAAGAGAAATTAGTACTCCCTCCGTCTCAAAATTATTGTCAGGAGACAATAAACACACACTTTAATAAAAGTAATTATAATTCTTCAAATAGAATACTTTTAAATTCTCTTAAACTTACTTAAAATAGTTGAAATTATTTTATCTAAAAGGAAATAGATGATATTTATGAGACGGAGGAGTAATAATTTTGTTTTACCTTTTTATAAAGATAATTATTTTTAGTTTAAAATATCTGAATAGAATATTCGGTAAGAAAATACAAGTATCATCCTCACGAAAACAATTCCTTCCTTTCTTTATTTTTTCCGATAAAATCGGATAAAACTCAACCACAACAATATATAAATAAAAAAGCATTCAACCGGAATCTATCTTTGATCAGCTCGGAAATGCTTGTCATTGAACCGGCAACCGCCTTTTGCTCAACCCGGTTCTCATCCCACTTTCACTCCACCTTACTCTTTCCTTCTTCCACCTGCAGCAGGTATATACTAACATTATCATTTTATTACTTATCAACTTCACCTTATTTTTGTTTTGAATTGGTTTTGTTACTTGATAGTAATAAGATCACTACGAGAAGGACTAGTGTAGGCAAGACTAGGATTCGGGCTTCGGCCGAGGACCTTACTGGTCCAGTGAAGCAAGCCAAGCCGCAGCGGTATCATCCGTCTGAGGATATTTCGGACTCCGAAGATTCTGATGAGAATGGGGATGCTATACTTGGTCCTGCTGAAACTAGCAGGACTGTTATTGAGGTACATCATCATCATCATTAATGCTATAAGTTGCCTCCTAGTGTAACATTTGGCGTATTTTACGTGTCTCAGATAATATATAGATCACTACACCAGCCCATTTTGATGTGGTTTGAGAGATAGGAAACATGATAGGTGTTTGTTTAAGCTTATATGTGGCTTATGTGCTTATTTGTGTTTCGGTTTATATTTCATAAGCCCCAATTTTCCGCCTTATTATGATATGATAAACTCATATAAGTCTCAAAATAAGCTGGAAACTTAAGGCTTATGAAGTATAAGCCAAAATCAAATAAGCTCATAAGCCCCCCATACTTCCTACATAGGTCCGTCCCTGGTTTGATGTAAAGCAGTTCTGACAGTTAAAGTTAGCTCAAGAGACTCAAATTAGTGTTGTCTTGTTCTATCCTATGTATGTACCTTGAGTTTTAAACTTGTATCAATTGCGTTTGCAACAAAAAGTGGATGTGGGCTACGTGGCTATGTTTATATAAGTGAATCTGTCTAATGTGAAAATACGGTCTGTCGTCTTTAAGAAACATTTGAGCTGAATTGTAAAAGAGAACATCCATTTATTGAATGCAAAAATGCTATTATGTCAGGTAAACAGCAAAGCCATGCTTATGTTTTCAGGCCTGGTAGGTGACGGGGTCCACGAAAATATTTTCTGGCCGGATTTACCGTATGTCACCGATGAACATGGAAGTAAGTTATCATGTCACACAATTCTGTTTCATAACGGTTTGATGCAAACTCACCCTATTTTCTGTTATGTGCCTCCTTTCAGATGTATATTTTCAAGTGAAAAATGATGAGGACATACTTCAGACTCTTACTTCCGAGGATACCCTTGTGGTAAGGCTGTTTACTTGATATAGAGCATAAACTTGCATTACAGTCACCCTAAAAGATCTTCTACACTTGGTCTATTCCTGATTTACATATAATGCGTTGGATACATAAAATCCATGTGATATTTTTCCAATATTCCTCCTTTTTCGATAACATCGATCGTAATTTACTAAATCTTGGGATCATAAAAGTATATACAAGATGATTATATAGAATAACCCTTTTCTTATGAGTAACTTGTTTTCGGAAGCGAGGGTTTATATATATTTCTTAACTCAAATGCAACGCCTTTACTACTTGAATCAGTAATTTGCAACATGTCATTTTTTCTAATTCAGATGACACTGAAAACATAGGAAATCATAATGCAATTATAAATGAGATGTAAAATACCTACTTCGAGTACAATAAATTTGAAGTAGATTTGAAGTAGAGGCGTCTGAAGTCTAAAGAGTAAGACAACTATCTATTTCAAGTTAATTAACAAAAGAACTCATTGCAGCAAGTCATAATAGGCTTAGATACAACTGAAATGGTCAGTGAGATGGAGTTGATAGGTCAAGCAGAGTCTGATTACGATATGGAGGAAGAGGATGAAGACAGTGGTACTGATGATGACGACCAAGATGCTGATGATGATGACGAAGAAGATGAGAGTGGCGACCATGAAACTGTGACAATATAACTGCTTTATTTGTTTTTGTGTCTTGCTCAGCAGAATTTTAGCCATAATCTTCTCTATCATTCCCAACTATTGTAGGAATGGGTTTCACTTCTAGAAGATGAGGAAGATGGCGAGGATTATGATGAGTCCCTAGGTGACTGGGCCAAGTTGGAGACCATGCGTTCTTCCCATCCCATGCATTTTGCTAAACAGTTGGCTCAGGTAACCATTAGTTCCGATAGTTTTTCACATTAGAGAATTAACCAAGATATGTTTGGAAATGGGTAATTTTGATAGATTTACTAATGAATGGGTCGATTTGGGTTTTGTTTTATTGCAAACGGGTCTAATGGGTCAAATAGAAAGTTAGTTAAGAAGGGGAACACATCACAGACAGGATAGGAACGGTTTGAAAGTTGCTCAATGTGTATTTAAAATGCATACAAGCATACAACTGTGCAGATTGTTTTGTTTAAAGATTAAGAGTATTGCTGTAATAATTTTGTTTTCGTAATATAGTTTACACATTAATTGTTAATGGATAAAAAGTGTTTGTCGGTCAAGCCAACCTGTCGACCCTTGCTAGAAATAGCCCAATTTAGTTCAACCCCTGTTGACCCGTTACATGACCTGCCAATATTACCACCTCTGATGTCCGGACATCATGGATTTTGCCTTATTGCTAATGTGAGGTTGCACAGTTATCTATTCATGCATCTTTTGTTATTTTTTTTATCCTACGTTCATGGTAGAGTTAGTTTCAGGCATCAGTTGTATATTACTGAAAGTATTGTTTTTGGGTATGCTTTTCCTCTTCTGCAGTTTGTATCGGATGATCCGGTAGACTACATGGACCAGCCGCCTGCTGGTCTTGCTCTTCAAGGCGTTCTTAGACCTGCGTTTGTTGAAGAAAGTTCTGTTATAAACAAATATGTGATTGACAGTGAATCTAATGATGAAGAAGAAGCTAATCAGGTTTCTGAAGGCGAAGTAGAGGATTTAGGTGTTATCAATGGCCATGAACCGGAATCGTCCCGAGATGGTTCAGATGAGGAAGATGAATCGCAGAAAGATCAAATAGCAGGAAATGGGACTTCATATTATAAGCTAGAAATCGTGAAAATTCATTTGATCTCGGCACATGGAAATCAGGTATTCTTTGAGGAGTAATTGTGATCTTTTGACTTGTTGCATTTTGTGTCCATGTTTTACTGCACTTTGGAAATAGGTATATTGATACATACATGATATAACAAATGCTCCCACAGACTTTTGTTGAAGTGGAAGATTTTAGGAGGGCTCAACCTGATGCCATTGCACATTCGGCTTCCAAAATCATATCTCGTCTCAAATCTGGTGGAGAAAAGACAACACAAGCCCTTAAATCATTATGTTGGCGATCTAAGGGTCTCCAAGTAGAGGTAACACGTTCTTACTTTATACTTTTGTCTTCAAACATTGTAAAAGACTCTTGATAGAGTTGGCAAGATGTGTGGGTCCGGCGGGTCGGGTTGATGTGCAAATACCTTTCTTGTACGATTAAAATTTTCATATTTGATTACTTAATCAATATCATTACAATAACATTCTAAATCGCAGACTGAATGCATTATAAAGACTTTGGTGACCTCCAACACATTTGATTGGTTTCGTTTTAGTTACATATTTGACATAAAACACAACCGAGATTGATCCAGTTATAAGTAAATGGGTAATTGGGGTTGTATATACCATGATAATCTGTGGTGTGTGTGAGTGTATGTTCATTTAAGATGTTTTCTTATTAAAACCTGGTGGTTCTGTCCAGCTTTCGCTAGTTTAATATATTATTGTTGCTGCATATGAGAAAGACCGTAATGTGACAGGAGGTAGCTGTTATTGGTGTAGACAGCCTGGGCTTTGATGTAAGAGTATGTTCAGGAAGACAAGTGCAAACATTGCGATTCGCATTTAAAAAGAGGGTAATTGTCATCTTCTCCCGAATGCATGTTACATAAAAGAACTATACGTTTCCAAAAATGTGTTATACTTTTGCTTCTTCTTTATCCGCAAACTGTTTCCTTGTTTTTTTTTAATGTAAGCATGAAACAAAAAAATAAAATAAAATGCGTAGACGTGCAAGGGAAAGCATGTTTGAGTCAGAAAGTGATACTCATATATAGTTTCTGATACATTTTCAAAATCTGTAACATTTCTATATAACGTTCATTTGTGTTGTTTTAAACCTTCATATGGGGAATTTTATGTGTAAAAGCCTAAATATGTTCTATTGTTTCTTTATATCAAAATTTGATATATTTGAATGTCGAGCTTGTGACCTAATGTCGTCTTTGTTGCAAACTCAGGCCTCTTCGGAGTACAGTGCTGAGAGACAATTGAATAACTTACTGTTTCCGAGAATTTCAGGCAAGCAACAGAAACAGAAAGAAGCCCATCAAACCGAACTGTAACAAAGTGGAAACAACAAATTTGTAGGCAAATCTTTGTGCTCATTATGTACATAGCAAGCTATTTTTTCCTGCTCGATTTCATCATTTTTTATAATCTATAGATTGTAAGTATAACTCTTAACAATCATGTAATTTCACCATTTGAAAGTTCCCACTTGTGTTCAATACACATTGAACGCAACCCCACTAACATTCAAATTTGTTAGTACACAAGGTTTGTAGCCGTGACTTGCAAATGAGGTGTTCTATCAAAAGTATTATTTAACATTCGTGCTAAATATGTTCCTATTAGATATGTTTAGTATTTTAAACGTGAACAATATAATTAAGCGGTTGCGAGTTTACAAAAAAAGTATGTTATCAAGCCTTTGCTGCTTTGCGTTTTATATCGAGCTTGTTAATTAAAAATGATAAAATGCCGTTATTTAACAGCCGTTAAGTAACGGGCCTCAGTAGGACTGTTTGTGTAACGAACATCTAACATGAAGGACCAATTATGTAAAAACAATTACATCGTGAGTCCCTACAGGACCTATTTTGCAACGCAAGTTAAACCTCAGGGACTCTTGTTGCATTTTCTTTTTTTTAAAAGTATTTTAGAAAAAAAAGTTTTGAAGGACCAATTATGTAAAAAAAAATTACACCATTAGTCCCTACAGGACCTATTTTGCAACGCAAGTTAAACCTCAGGGACTCTTGTCGCATATTTGTTTTTTAAAAAGTATTAAAAAAAAGAAAAAAAGAAAAAAACGACCACTAGTAGATAACGGTCGTTAGCTAACGACCGTTAGTAGATAACGGAAACGACCACTAGTAGGTTTCGGTTGTGATATATATTTTTCGGTTCGGTTCTCGGTTTGAGTTTTTTCTTTTTTCGGTTTTCAGTTCGGGTCGGGTTTGACCCGATGCTCACCCCTACTCTTTAGAGTAAAATAACATGTTTTTGAAATGAAATTTGGAGCTTTTGGAATTACCAGCCCAACCCAAAACTAGCCCAGGTCACTTAACAAACCCTAAATATTTCTCTATATAATAACGTAACCTAAATCTTGTTCCACTCCTTGTCAAACATAACACACAACCAAGCACAGCCGCACACAAGAATTCTTTCGTTTTTATGATTTGTTGGGTTTGGCTTGCGCGTCCTTCCCCTTGTTTTCTTCTGTGGCGTCCCTCTATTGATTGATTTAGTATTCTAGATTCTAAAATCTCTGCCATAGAAGAAAGGGAGTGGAAGGCCGCTCAAGCTCGAACTAGCACAAGAATTCAGGGAAAATCATCGCTTTGTATAATGTTTGAGGATTTAACTGTCATGAATTACTGTTGGTGCAACTTTATTTAAAACGACTAAGTGGATGTTTGTTTAAACCCAAATTTTTTGGCTTATTTTGGGACATATATAAGCTTATCAAGTCATAATAAGCTTGTATAAGCTGAAAAGTTTTTAAAATAAACCACGAAATGCGAGTTAAACTTTTTCTTTGCATTTCTAATAACACTACTACAGTTATCTTTTTTAATGGCATTAGAAAAACTATAAATAACAAACTCTGTGTAAACTAGTTTTCATGAAAAATTGGAAATAGTTGTTGAGTCTTGAGAAAGTAATTTCAATATACTAACACAATAAATAACAGTAAAAACAACATTGATTAACACACTTATTTGAAGTACAAGAGAATAGCGTACCTTGGTTTAACATAACTAAAACAAAACAAGAGTGTTTCTTTGTAACCACTTGTTACGTACTCCAACACTTGCGAAGGAAAACTAGACGCCAAAAATGAGCTCATGTGCATGAGGGGTGACTACTCCGGTCGCGCCATTGCCAACGGCAGTGGAGGAAGATCGGAATTCTCACTATCGTAGCAGCTTCCATCACCTTCGCTCGTTATGATCGAATTAGAGTATTTTATCCATCTTTTGATTATCACCATACATGTCCATGGGATAATATTCATTTTCATCTTCACTTTTCAATAACATATCCATCATCGATGTAGGATTCGACAATTCACAATATCCCACGTGATCAAACACGCAACCGTTGTAGCCAACGGGCCTCATCATCGTCATAGGGTTCGATAATTGCTTACACGAAGAATCTTGAGCATCAAGGTTTTCAGTCTTGAGAACTTTTCTTAAAGTAGGATACTTCCAAGTTTCTTTTCTTAGTCTTAGCAAGCTCATCTTCAGCCTTGTTTTTCCTATCCTTAAAAAAATCGCTTAAACCATACGCCTTAATCTTGGCTCACTAACACGTTTACTTTTATAAGCATTGATCGAGTCGTTTAGCATTTGTGGATCATCAAAAGGAAATATTTCTGGGCTGTTTATTTGAAGATCATAGAAGATAATCATTGAGACATTCACATCAGTCATCACCAAGGATCCCGAGCTCTCGTGCTTTCTTAATAAGGCCTGCTTTTCGTTGTTTGAATGCAATGTTTCGTATTTTGTTGTCAATTATTGGTATTAGCAGATACATTCTTTCGACCCATGTTCCTTCAAATATAGTACGTGCGACAAAGATTATCAAAGGTATTATATATAACACCACAAAAATAATCTTAATTTGTTCAAAATGATTGCATGCTTTAAGATTGCTTCTAGCATTCCCTATTTATGGTGAGACCTTCAATGTCAATAACACAAGATAGATGGATTTCTATAACTTCAATAAAACCTTATTCTACAACTGCAAAATTTTGTTCTTATTGCGGATTTCGACAGTATCTTACATGTCATGAGCTTATACGAACAAACCATATCCAAATGCGCCGGCCATCCAACCCATTGGCGATTCATTATGCGTCGCACAACTCATTACCTTCGGCACCCTCACCCCAAACTCCAAATCCTCACATACCTCAAACCGTATTCCCAGCAGCATTCCTTCTATCTTACCTAACACTTCAACCAACATTTTCACCTTGGTTCCAAATCATAACAACATTAATCCTCGTCCGATCAAATGCAGCCCCAACACTCACGCCAACCATTAGCAACCAAACTCAAAAATTGTTTTAGTAATTACCTATAGCACTAGCTCTTCAATGTAAACATAGATGCATTATGCGATGTGGGATAACCAATAACCACAACAATAACATAATTTATTAATTTTTATCATGTTTTGTCAAGAACACAACATGATGGAATTCTATGACTTGTACATATGTAAAACCTTATCCGTTAAATATAATGGAACATTAGTGATAATAAATTATATTTAGTTCTTATCAGTGGAAAATTTGATGTTTATTCGTTCATCAATGAGTGAAGTTTAACCTTTGATTAACTAAACATATAAGAAAGTGTTTGAAAGTTCACTATGTAAACAACGTATAACTATATATAATAAACTTGCATTACATGCAAATTGTACTGTCACTTAAAGATTTAAACATAAAAGCAAGATTTCAAACTTATATATCAATTGTTCTTCATCCCAAGAGTATTATAAAGTATGAAACATATACATTAAGCGATGTGGGATAAGCTTCTTATTTTTAGTTTTGTTAAGCAAAAACCATAACAATCACACAATTCAATTCTCTTTTTATCATGTTTTGTCAATAATATAAGACAGATTATGAAACCTTATATTTTTGTACAACACAAGGTAGGTTTCTATTTTCCTTTTCACACACCTCGTCCACAACTTTTATGACCCAACCAAATCCAAAAGCGCCCCAGCGTTCAATCACTCCCTCAAAACCAACAACATTTCACTATGCGTCGCACAACTCACTACATATGCACCCCTCACGACGAACTTCAAATCCTCACATACTTCAAACCGTATTCCCTCCATTCCTTTCCAAACACTTGCGTTCCATATCATTGAAAATGTTTTGCAAAATGATTTTTTTGCAATTTTTTGACACTATTTAATATATGCAGATGTTATATATATTTATATTTCTTGGTAGCTTTGCGTTTTCCTTGACGAGAGCTTCGCAACAAGCTAAAATGTGTCAAAAATGGAGTTGAAATGAACGACACATCGTGTCTCAAAGTGAGACACTTGAAACACAAAAACTGGGTTTTAGGAGAGTATCCCACATCGCCCAAACAAGGAAATGAAAGCATGTTTATAACGAAATCTTGGTATTTTCTATCAAAATCTTTTAGTTGGTTTTACTCTTACACCTGGGCGCGCGGGGTGCAGATTTTTGGGTCAAAATGGGTTCGAAGATTTCGAACTCATGCGAGCCCGCGTGACCTGGGGACACGAATGCAGCTCTAAAACTTCGCCTACGTGCGTATCTATTTAAATAAATAGAACTGATTTTAACTTTGTCACCACTTAGGGGTGTTATCGGGTCGGGTTGAATTGGGTTTTGGTGTTCTAAATATTGACCTGGGCGCGCGGGGTGCAGATTTTTGGGTCAAAATGGGTTCGAAGCTTTCGAACTCATGCGAGCCCGCGCGACCTGGGGACACGAATGCAGCTCTAAAACTTCGCCTACGTGCGTATCTATTTAAATAAATAGAACTGATTTTAACTTTGTCACCACTTAGGGGTGTTATCGGGTTTATCGAATTCGGGTTGAATTGGGTTTGGTGTTCTAAATATTGACATGGGCGCGCGGGGTGCAGATTTTTTGGTCAAAATGGGTTCAAGCTTTCGAACTCATGCGAGCCCAGCGACCTGCTGGACACTAATGCTGACTCTAAACTTCGCCTACGTGCGTATCTATTTAAATAAATAGAACTGATTTTAACTTTGTCACCACTTAGGGGTGTTATCGGGTTTATCGGGTCGGGTTGAATTGGGTTTTGGTGTTCTAAATATTGACATGGGCGCGCGGGGTGCAGATTTTTTGGTCAAAATGGGTTCGAAGCTTTCGAACTCATGCGAGCCCGCGCGACCTGCGGACACGAATGCAGCTCTAAAACTTCGCCTACGTGCGTATCTATTTAAATAAATAGAACTGATTTTAACTTTGTCACCACTTAGGGGTGTTATCGGGTCGGGTTGAATTGGGTTTTGGTGTTCTAAATATTGACCCTAACCCGACCCTATAATAAATCGGGTTATCGGGTCAAAACGGGACGGGTTGGGTTGTCGGGTTGTGGCGAGTTCACTGTCCTACTGATTCGCAAAACACAATCTTTGATTGGTGAAATTAATATTACAAGATTATTTTAATAAAACTAATCAATCTTTCTTTTTTTCTTATAAGCCCACGTTAGAATTGGAAACAATATTGTTTTGTGAAGAGGTAGAACTTGCCATACTTCTTGTATTCTAATTAGTATGTAAGTCCCTGCTTTTGTACGCTTTAAAATTATCCAATCAGCTCAAATCAAGAAACGAATGTTAACGACACAATCTTATTAAAAACTATCTTTAAGAGATAGGACAATGAGACTATAAGTATTTAAACTGTTTACAACATATAGGATCTTAAGCTTACTGATTCTAGGGCCAAGTAAGATATCAACTAAACATGTCAGTTCGACATACTTAACAACACTTTTCTAGAAAACCTTAGATCGTATAAGTGATAGGTTTTAGAGAATACATACCGTCAATTGAGAAAATAAAAATTGTTGAATTTTTTTTATTCTTTTTTTCTAATAGATATATTGGGCTAAATGTAAACTCAGTGATGATATATCATCAGGTAAGGATTTAAAATGTTATTGGGCTTAAAATGAAAAAAAGAACAAGAAAGGCTTATATATTTATCTGGTTATCGGGTTGACCCCGAACCCGAAAAATAAGAAAAATATAACCCTAACCCGACCCTATAAGGCTATCTGGTTGGTCGGGTTGACCCGATAGACCCGATAAGCCGAGTTGAACCCGAATGAACCCGACCCTATAAGGCTTTTTCGGGTTCGGGTCGGGTCGGGTCGACCCATTTGACACCCCTAGCTCCACTGCAACCGATTTCCAGCAATCAGAAACGCAAGTTATTTTCGTGATCTTTCAGGCAAGTTTGTCACGTCCGGCTGTACATCAGCTTTGGCAGTTGTAACATTGGAAACATACGGCGAATCTCTTTTAAGCGAATCGTGTTAAACACAAGCCTCGTGCCACGACCTTTACTGCTTTTATTTAATTATCATTGAATAGTATATGTCTTCTGCTTCTACCTTGTTCTGTCTGTTATTTAGTTTCTGTTATTTATTATTTGTAATCTGATTTTATAATTAAAGTGTACGTCGTTTCTCACAATTAGTACTTGTCCGTGTCATTAAATTAGCTCTAATCAAATGCGACCCAAACGCTTCGGCGCCAACCATTAGCAGCAATTTCGAGTTGTCCTTCAATAAACACCATGAGGCTAACACATTTCATAGGTTAACAAACCTTTTAACATATTTGCACCAAGGGATCTAATATACAATCTAATAATGTATATTGATGCGATCAAATTTAAAATTCATGCAGCTCAATTTAATAATCAGTTTCTATAATTCATCCAACTCACTTTAGTAATAGGTTTATTACAATAATATAACCATTCACGTTTATAATGTAACTAGTAAATACTTTTGTTTTTGAAGTTGGTACAATAATATAACTAAGGGCATGCTTGGTTGAGGGGTTAAGGGGGTGGGGAATGGGTAAGGTATTCAAAAGGGCCTACATTTCTCATTATATAGTGCTTGGTTAGGGAGGGGTAAGGGATTGATTACCCCGTAATGGGTAATGAACCATTATAGACTAAATTGAGGGGTAAGGGATTGATTACCCACCTCACTCATTCCTTTGCATTCCTTTCCCTTTCCCTTTACTCACTTTGAACCAAGCGGGCCCTAAATCTCTTTGGTAGTATAAAACATTGTTATCATTACTCAACAAAGTTTAAACTATATTGACTTATAACACAACAAGGTTCATAGAAACCAAACTCAAAAAGTTAGGGCCCGTTTGGTTGATGGGTTGTGGATTTGGATTTTGGATTGATGGTTAAAATATTTGTTTGGTTAAAAAACATGGGGTTCGAAAATAGGACTCATCCCCATATTTAAAGGGATACTCAATTCCAGCCTTGTGACCTTCCTTTTCTGACAAAGTCCCTACTTGATTTCTCTCTCTCCTTTTTATATTTTTGTCTCATACGATTCTATGTATGAAAGTATGTACTATCTTCAAATAAAAAATAAAAGTTTCTATTAGTGGTGGTCCCCTTTATGATTTTAATATTAAAATAAATATAATTTTCAAACCCCAATTTATATTCTAACATATAAAACAAACAACTTTTAACACAATTCAAATCCAAAACCAAATCCAAATCCAAATTTTAAATCCAAATCCAAATCTTAATCCTAAACCCAACTACAAACCAAACGGGCCCTTAATACTATCAATTAGTCATAAAGCTAACACATAATCAGTCAAGCCCAAGTGAGACCGATTATTTGCCTTAATGTTTGATATAGGCTTCACTTATTTATCATGAGCTCTTCAATGCAAACATATATGCATAGGCGATGTGGGATAAGCTTTTTGTTTTTGTTAAAGCAAAAACCATATCACAAAATTCCTTCTTTTCTATAACTTAAATAAAACACTCTATGTTAAATATAATGTGATTTTTTTTAGAGAAAATTACCAAAAGGGGACTTTTTTCTAAGCATGGTCCGCTTTTTAGACTTTTTCTAGCCATTTTCCCAAAAGAGCCACGCCAATCGCTCAACCGCTCAACCCCATTCCTTTTTCGACACATTGGCAAAACCGGTCTTGTTCAAAAAGTACACTAAGTGTCAAATCAAATCTTAAAGAAATCTCTTGTTTTGTTTTCTAGCATAATGTCAACGTCAACTGCGGCTCAACCGACGGTGCTCAAGTGACCCTCATTATTTCACCTAGGAAATTGAAAAGTAACCCAAAAGATTTCCCAAATCCAATGGATATGACTATTATCCTTTTCTTTTTATTTTCTTTACAACTTTAATCATTCAATATCTTCAAAAAAACACACCCGAACACACACAAACACACACTAACAGTGCATGGATCCGTGTTGTTGTTTAGATCATTTCCAGTGATCACACAACTCCCGAAACGTTTATCACACTACCGTTTTGTTGTTTAGATCATTTCCAGACGAGATCCGTTGATGTTCGACTCGATTATATGATAATGGCTTCTAGACAAGTAAGTAAAAAGTGTGATTTTCACAGTAACACATACATCTGTTTTATACCCTTTGATTTTTAATCGATTTATTTCGATTTGTACAGTAACTTTGATTATATATTTGTTTTAGGGTTTTTAAAAAATTTTAGGGTTATTTGATGTTTAGTGTGGTTGTTGTTACTATTATTGTTAGAAAACCGACTACGTTAGTATACATGTTAGGGTATGCTTATTTGTGCACAATAACCCTCGTTTTTGTGCTTAACATATATGAAATATATTGATTATCTGAAAAATTGGACACCTGCATACGTGAGATGTTTAGGTTATTAATATATTGGACACCTGCATAAGTTTATAACATATGCTAATATGTGTATGCATCTAATGTTTATTTTATATTTTTGTGTATAGGTGTATTCATGAAGCTCGGTGCTAGATCAAAGTTGCACTATATCAAAACTATAAGACAAAGTCGAGTTTCAAGCCCGATCGTCTTGAACTTTTAAAACCACGCTGGAAATGGTTAGACATAAAAACATACGAGCTTGATAACCATTTGCTTCATTATTTGCTCCAACATCAACGCTTTGTTGAAAACCCCGATATAAACACTCCATTGTATTTTGATATCCGGGGACACAACTTAGAGTTTGGTCGTGAAGATATGTGTCTAGTATTAGGTCTTCGCTTTGGTGATGTTTCTTTAGAGCATTTTAAAAACGGAACTGGATTTGTAAACGATGCTAAGTTTTCTTAGAGAGGCGAACGAGAGAATGAACAATATAAAAGTCGAACAACTAGTTAGGGTTCTTACCGATCAAGTTGAGTTTAATGAACTTTCGGATGATGATGTTTGTTCGCTTTTGTCTCGGTTCGATGTTAGAGAATGTTTTTATCGGAAACAGAAAGAAATGTGGTGTCCCCGAGATATTGGTTTTAGTAGATGACATTTATGCATGGAATGCATTTCCATGGGCGAGTACATTTGGGTTGAGTTTCACAATAAGATTTGTAATGCTATCTCAAAGGTTAGAGATAGACATTTGGTGAAAAAGGCTACTAAGGGCGATGGTTACATTGCAACTTATACATTGAATGGATTTGTGTTCGCTTTGAAGGTGCGTAACTATTGTTTAAATACTAAGAATTTAAATCGATTGTAGTAATTTTTATGCTAATAGTAATAATAATTCCTTCAGATTTGGCTTTTGGAAACCCGCCGCAATTCTAACAATTGGTGGGTTAAAGAAGATAATGTGATCCTCGGGTGTTGCATGGGAGGATGCACACAGTTTGAAAAGACGGATTATGATCTTCTTTTTCGTAATGCGAAATGGTTCGCCTTTTGCCGATGTGTTATACTCTACTCTTTTGGAAAAATTGTTTATGATTTTTAAGGTATTTGCGTTAGTGTATAATAATTTTTTATATGCAATGATCGAGATGAAAGAACTTTGGTGGACATCTAGTTTAGAGTTTTCAAGAAGTATAACGCAGACACACACAAAGATCAATATATCCCGCGACCGGAGAAGTTGAGACCACGGAGAAGGTGTTCGGTCTCAAATGCGGATACATCACCGGTCATTAGGAAGGCGCAGAAGGCATGCCGGATATGGGATTTGATGCCATCTACAAGCATTGTTTCTCGGATGGCTAAATGCAACAACAAATTAATCAATTACATAAATTTGTCAAGCATTTGAGGCCGATTGGGATAGGCGATTCGGTATGGATGGAGAATTGCCACCTAGTGCAATGCTTTTAGATCGATGGCTAATATGCAACGGCAAATTGATGAACTTTAAATTTATCCATACGAATTTGAAGCTTGATGGGGTTAGTGAGAAGAATGGGGTGAACGACACCGAACGCATGTCACGAAAAGGTTATATTTCTTGCAATTGTTTTAATCTTTATCTATATTTTGTTTTGCTTCTATGCCGACTCTATTGATGTATTACTTATTCATACGTGTTTTATGTGGTATGATGGTTGTTTTGGATATGCATTTTAAAAACTTCACGTAAACTACTATAGTTTATGTTGTTAAAATCTGATAAAAATTAAATTGCAAATTATAAATTTTAGTTTTGTAAAAGTTAATAAAACTTCACCTAAACTAGTAGTTCATTAACTCACCTACACTAATAGTTCTCTCACCTACACTAGTAGTTCATTTATGACACTAGTGCATTGTATTTAATAACTTCACCTACAATATTAGTTCATTAACTTCACCTAAACTACTTACTCTATAAATAAGGCTTCTACACTTCTACACATTCATAATGCTACACATTCACGCCTTTATTTTCCACTTTTTCAAAAAATGTCCGACAACATTCCTTTGAAATTCAAACCGAAATCATTTCTAAACTTCTGTACATGCTTTACTTCGATTTAGAACTGTTTCAAAGACATGGAAGTCGTTCATCGACGACCCAAATTCCTTGTTGGTTTCGTGTTCGCATCGCTTTGCCTTGTAGTTTCCTTATTCACTATCGCAAGGATTTGTTGAGTCACGCTTTTAGCTTTTGTTGATGATAATGTCAATTTGTTCCAACGACGATGTTTTTACAAGTTTTCCTAACGTCATCTCTAATACAAGTCTCATGTTTTTAATCTTTTGCCCATTGGCACCTCTCATGGTTTGTGGTGTTTTTCTCGATTCTTATAAGATGGTCGTTCTTTGGAACCCGTCAATAAGAAAATCGGTTGCTATAGTTCTCCTTGTTTGTTAAGTCAATCAATCGAGAAAGTAGTTATCGGTTTTGGTGTTAATCCGATCGGTTTGACCCTACCATTTTAAGGATTTCATATCCGCTTGATGGACACGGACCATGGAATGTTTCGATGTTTACATTGAGCTCCAATTACGGAAGAAGTTAGAAAGTCAACATATGCATTGTCTTTCATTCCGACTTAAACGGTCAAGTCAGTCAGATTAGGTAGTTTTATTTTGGGTGGCTTCTCAACGGACTTTAGGCTCATCCGAAAATCTTATATGATCGTCTCTTTTGATTTGGTTAACCACGACTTTTCGGTATTAGATATACCTTACAACTTACTTAATCGGATTGCAAGACCTTTCTATATTTCAAAACCAAGAGACTCTCTTGTCATTTTTGCAACATGATTGGAGATCATGGCACACGGCTCAGTATATGGGAGATATTGTTGGATGGTAACAATATAAAATCCTTTAAAACACTATTTAACATTTTCACTCCTCACTTACTAAAATTAATTGGATTTACGGGTTCGGGATCCGTTTTTGAATCGATCGACCTTACCAAATGGATCACACTCTTGAAGTCTTCCAAGTTCGGTCACAAGGATTAATTAATCTTCGTGTTGAAGGAGACCCGTGGTCCTTCTTCATGAGTCCTTTCAACGAATCGCTACTGCCACGCATCCGCATTGTTCGGTTTATTAAGTTGTTTGTATGTTATAGTTTGTATGTTTTTATCTAGTAGGTTGTATTTTAGTTTCTAAGTTTTTCTGTACTTGTTATGTATAATAAAACCATATTATTTATGTAGACAGTAATAAATCTCCGATCCTAATTAACAAATGTATTCGGTACTTTTAATTTTTTCAGAGCGGTACTCAAAATGATGGTAGTATGGATGTAGATGATGATTCAAAGGTTTGTTATAACAACGTTTTTTCAGTATTCGGTACACATCAATTAGTTGACCAAGTACGTAACATAAGTATATATTTATTTTTCAGACGGGTGGTCAAAATGACGGTGATATGGATGTAGATGATGTTGTGAAGGATGTTAATGTTAATGCAAATCTGAATGTGCAAGATGATATATTTAGTTCTAAGAACGATTTATCTTCACAACAAGTGCAAGAAGTAATAAATGACTTTTTGACTCACCGCAAGATCATATGATGATGTTCGTGTAATGTATGATAGGAATTACATATGAATCTTATGAGTTAATACATACCCAAAATTTCGAGATATTTACACGTGCATTTGATTAGGATGGGAATCTTTGTGACGTTGATGAAGATGTGCCAAACAAGCAAGAAATGAACGAGCCCCAACAGATGGATTCGACTCTTGATCCGTAAGTATGTGTTGTCCGCTTTATTTAATGATAGATTCACCTTTAACGATAACGCACATTCAAAAATATTTATGTATTTTATAGGTTGAGACTTGTGAAGTTGAACATGTTGAACATGTTGATCGATGAGTGAGGACAAAACTTACATTCTCCTTTATGCAAGGTAAATATAGTTTGAACATTTTAAGTATGATATCTTACATTTAAAAAAACGAACATGACATTAACACAAAGTAAACTTCTTTTCGGGATGATAATGTTCTTAAAGTTGATGAAGATGTGGAAATGAAGGCCGTTATGATCGACGACAAAAGCTTACGTCTCCATGACGCATGGTGAGTATACTCGTAACATTATAATATAATAAAAAACGAACCGACCATTCACTCGGATATGATATTGACACATTTTTTTTGTTTTTCGGGTTGAGAATAGTGTAAAAGTTGATGAAGATGTGCAATGAAGGGTGCGACGAGTGAGGCACAAAACTCACGCCTCCTGTTCTTCGTGATGAGAATGTCGTGATGACCGAGGCACAAATATCGACTCTCCTTTAATCCGTAAATATTCGTTGTAGATGTAAATCTAATAAAAATTTAACCAATCTCGATCAAGATAAACTGCTTTTCGGGATGTTCTTCTTTTGACGAGGACCAACATGTTCAAGAGACGCAAGAGTCCGTCTCCAGCCCCGGAATTAGCACTCCGCTGATGTGAAGTATGTTGAGGCGTTTGATCGTGATGAAAAGAAGGTAAAACTGTGACGCGTTCCTTTTGAACGGGAGAGAGGCAGGCAAGCTCCTTCAATCCCCATATACGCAGAACCTTCGACCACACCAAGAAGGTCTCTAAGGCGACATTCGAAACTCAGATTTCCCGTCATTGGACCGATGGGAAAGAAATCAAACTCAAACCATTCAAAGAGGTATTTTAGTGATAACATTTTTTGATAATGTTAATAACAATGATATAGCTTCTATAATTTTATTATATTCCTTATTTCCATTGCCCAAATGCGTAATCTATGTCGTCTTGGTCTAGGGACAATGTTCGACCTTTTGTGCATCCGAAATAAAATTGTTTTGGATAAACAAAAAGAATAAGAACAAGGAGTTGTTTATGTTCCCATGGGCGGCGGAGGGACGATCAAAACCAAGTTTTGGCTAGGATTATTGGGCGAGACGAGGGACACAGAGGTTGGCTAAGTGATGTGGCACGATTTATTAGATGTGGTACGAGTTCAAAGCTTTATTATGGTGGTTCGTACTTAATAGATGATGTGTTTCAATTTTTAAATCACAAGATGTTGGATTGTTTGTGGATTTAATGATGCATTTTCGACCGATGATCTTGATTGGGTCATGGTTAGCCCATTTTGGGCGATAATGATCCTTGAGGAGCAAATGCCGCTTATTATGCAGACGGTGTGAACGGCATCCCGTGGTTTCGTGAAGGCGTCAATAAGGTGTCTCTTTCTTTAATTATCACATATTATGATATATATTATTTCGCCTTAAGAGTAGCGATAATTTAGTTAGTGAGGCGATGATGAAAGTTTTCGCAAATGGTTTGTCGGACTATAATTCAATGACACCCGTAACTTGGCGGGGTAGCCGATCTTAGGGCATGTGGTTGCACCATGGTGGGTGTTTTGTACCGATAATACATTTTAAGATCCGAGCCTTACTTTCCAATGACACCCGTATCTTGGCGGGTAGCCACACCTTAGGGCATGTGGTTGCGACCATGGCGGGTGTGTTGTCGTTAATTTTCTCCTATCGGAGAAAATTACCAAAAGGGACTTTTCTAAGCATGGTCCGTTTTTAGACTTTTTCTAGGCTCTTTCCCAAAAGAGCCACGCCAATCGCTCAACCGCTTCGACCCCATACATATTACTACATGTGGCATTTCCGCATCTTGTACCAATTGTACACCAAGTGTCGCATCAAATCTCCAAGTGTTACATTGCGTTAGTGTATAATAAATGATTTACTTTTATTACTTTAAAAAAGGCGTGTGAGAACATAAATGGCAAACAGATTTACTTCTAAATAAGCATCGGTATTTAACAATTAATGTACAAAAGATTTGAAGAACATAAATGGCAAGCAGATTACGTCCGTAGATGAAAAGATCCTAGACAACTATGGCCCGTATAGTCGATCCTTGTTGGAAAACATGGTACATCTTTATAGGTGAATTGACTTTCTCGCAATGTGGTACCTTGATGTTAGTAGTACCACGTGGTTTACCACCTGTACTTGTTGATCCATGTAAACTTGTTGTCTTAGCTCTTCTAGAATTTTAGCCGGTAATCGGTCCCTTGGTTGAAGATTGGGCCATATCTCTTCAATCTCGTGAAATATGACCTCTTAGTGCCTTGATTGACCATTCCATATCATCAAGATCGACCTTGAATGTAACTTTTTATTTTTACGCTTTGACATATTTAGAATAAAGTGAAGTAGGTTAATGGTGAATTAAGTGTGTCCACTATTAAATAGGAAAACCACACTCAATCTTGTTTGGTTTTGAATGACATTGATTCTAAAACCGACAGTGAATATCTCAATCTTGTTTGGTTTTGAATGACAATTGATTCCACTCTTATTGTCAAACCGACAGTTGAATATCCGAAATCACATGCAAATATTCCCGATCAACAATACCGATATATACTCTATATATTATTGTCAAATCTTGTATCATTTCAAATAGAGCAAAAACAAAATAAACATTTTGATCGGCAACAATGATGCGAGAATTAAGAGGTCGTGATGACGATGAATCAAATGATGCGATGTACCATATCTTGGCGTGGCAATTTAATATCATTATTTTTGCACCATGGGTGGTTACATCCCGATGTTGTTTTGTCGATCCGAGCCTTGTTGTTTGTGTGTTTTTTGATGATATTCAATGGTTAAAGTTGCAAAAGAAAAAAAAAAGAAAACAAGTGTGTCATATCACTTGGATTTTGGGAATCTTTTGGTTTGCTTTTTATCGAAACAAATGATGCGAGAATTAAGAGGTCGTGATGACGATGAATCAAATGATGCGATGTACCATATCTTGGCGTGGCAATTTAATATCATTATTTTGCGACCATGGGTGGTTACATCCTCGATGTTGTTTTGTCGATCCGAGCCTTGTTTTGGTTCACCATGGGTGTGTTGTGTGTGTTTTTTGGTTCACATGGATTTGGGAAATCTTTTGGACTACAATTTCATAATCAGATCTTGGCCGGGTAGCCACACTCGTGGAATGTGGGCTGCTGACCATGGCGTGTGTTTTGTACCGCTCATACATTTCTAGATCCGAGCCTCTTTTGGTAAGTTTCTCTTGTTTTATGCATGTTGCTAGATTCACCCCACAAAAGGCCCCGATCGGTAGAGTGCATTTCACCAAAGAAAGATGGGACATCAAGAGAATCTTGTGGCAAGTAATTTGGTCGCATTACATTTTTCGCAATATCCTCTTTTGTTTCCCATCTTTCTTTGAGAATTTCATTGTATTATTGATCGGGGCCTTTTGTGGAACTGGAACCGAAAACATGCAATAACATATTGTATTTTCCCACCCTTTTCAATTTCCTAGGTGAAATAATGAGGGTCATTGAGCACCGTCGTTTGAGCGCCGCAGTCGACGTTGACATTATGCTAGAAAACAAAACAAGAGATTTCTTTAAGATTTGATTTGACACTTAGTGTACTATTTGAACAGTTGAGCGTGGCTCTTTTGGGAAAGTGGCTAGAAAATAGTCTAAAAACGGACCATGCTTAGAAAAAGTCCCTTTTGGTAATTTTCTTCAATGACACATTCATATTTATGCGTAAGGCGATGATGAACCTTTTTCGCAAATGGTTTATCGGACTATAATTCAATGACACCCGTATCTTGGCGGGTAGCCACGATCTTAGGGCATGTGGTTGCAACCATGGCGGGTGTTTTGTACCGATAATACATTTTAAGATTTGAGCCTTACTTTTAGCAATCGGTGATATAAAATTGACTTTTTCGAACCCATCAAAGCAGTTTTGTTTTAGAAAGGCGATGATGAACCTTTTTCGCAAATGGTTTATCGGACTATAATTCAATGACACCCGTATCTTGGCGGGTAGCCACGATCTTAGGGCATGTGGTTGCGCCATGGCGGTGTTTTGTACCGATAATACATTTTAAGATTTGAGCCTTACTTTTAGCGATCGGTTGATATAATATGCGTGGTTATGCCTTTAATACTTTCTCCTACCCCATATAAATGATCAAACCCACCTTAGTTGCCACACAAACCACACCTTAGTAAAATGATCAAACTCATAACAAAGCTACAAGTATCAAAGATGGATGGATGATGAGAGATGGATGAGCAGACACCACTTTCGAGTATCAACATAAACTTGATATGGTGTTGTTCATCCATCTTTCATCCTTCATTCTATTTGTCATGATAGAATAATCGTATCCAACTCGAAACCCGGATACAAGTATTAACTTGGTGACCCGTAAGATCAACTAGCGGAAACATTTGATGGGTTGTTAGTTTTAGAAAGGCGATGATGAACCTTTTCGCAAATGGTTTATCGGACTATAATTCAATGACACCCGTATCTTGGCGGGTAGCCACGATCTTAGGGCATGTGGTTGCGACCATGGCGGTGTTTTGTACCGATAATACATTTTAAGATTTGAGCCTTACTTTTAGCGATTGGTCGATATAAAATTGACATTTGTAATTGGGGCCTTACTTTTCGAACCCATCAAACAGCTTTTAGTTTTAGAAAGGTGATGATGAACCTTTTCGCAAATGGTTTATCGGACTATAATTCAATGACACCGTATCTTGGCGAGGTAGCCACGCCTTAGGGCATGTGGTTGCGACCATGGCGGGTTTTTGCACCGCTTATACTTAATGTATAAAAAGCGGACCATGCTTAGAAAAAGTCCCTTTGGTAATTTTCTTCTTATTATTTCTAGTCTTCTAGAGTGAGTCAAAGCAAGTGTTCAAGTTGGTGTGATTTTACTTTTGAGATCCGAGCCTTACTTTTGACCGTAAAACTTCCAATTCATATGATCACTTTTGTAATTGTAAACATTATATAATCATTTTGCTTTCCAATGAATCGATGCAACTATTTACATTTTAGGTGTTCTTTCCCATCAATGAACACGAAACACACCGGTGCTGGGCGAACTATCTATCAAAGCAGTGTTATAACTTTATATGATAGCCTTGGGAGCCCGAAGTTGAAACACGTGGTGGTGGCTAACTTTGAGGAAGTCTTTACTCGTCAACTACCCACATATCTTGTTGAGAGTGAGGTGATGAAAGAAGAAAATCGATGCCAATAAGTATCGTGTTTCCTTTCAAGATGCATCGATGTCCCTAAACAAGGTGGTCTTTATGGGATTGTGGTGTTTGGGTGCAGATACTTTTGTATGTGTTGTCTCATAAGCTATCATTGAAGGTGAAGAATCGTCCAAGCCGCTTTGGCTTACCGTGAGTATTTGGTGAATATTTCGGAAATACAAGATTCCGATTCTGGTGACATTTGACATTTAAGTTCTGTAAACAATCTAACTTATGTAAACAATATAACTTCTGCTATTGGTATGCTACTGTATGGTCGGTTGCCATTTACGAATGGCTTATTTTGAACATGTTATGTAAACATTAATATGCTAGACTATGGTCGTTTAATGTAGACAGGTTATGCAAACATTAATATGTATATATTTATATATTTAACTTATGTTGCTAGTGTATGGTCGTTTAATCTACTTGGTTAAATGTGATGTGGTATTCAACAATATAAGATATAAATTGACTGGTGGTTGGGGAGATGGTGCATTTAATGTTTCTTGTGTGATTGTCGATATAAATATAAGTTAACAACATATGAAATTTCCACACAAACAATTATATACCTTCTAGTGTTTTAGAAAGTAAACAACAAAATGAATTCACCCCCAAATTGGGAAGAATTACTTGATATAGATGACTCCGATCTCCGAATGTCAGCCACCTCCCAACTACCATTTTCATATGGAAACACTACATCTCAAAATAATCCTGCAGGTATTGTTCAACCGGCGAATGATGTGGGTGTGGATGATGGTATAATGGCGACACAGGAGTACATTAGACAAGTAGTGTATGATGTGGGAGAGGATTCCGATTTTAATAGTGGGCCATGGGTTAGTGCAGTTGAGTATATCAAACCGATGGCGGTATCATGATTGGTTGTTTCACGATATCGAAAAATTTACCAAGAAAGGGAAACTTGACATCGTTGTTGCTATAATTAAGTCTTGTACCCCAAACGCCTTGGGTGATCTCACAAGATCGTTGAAAGATGTTTCGTGTTTTATATCGTGTTCAATACATCACAAAGTGGTTAATGACGAGAGGTATGAAAAGTCGCCATCTTGTCGAGCCGTTTTGATCCTTCGTAATGTTTCGTGTTTTCTCCGAAACAACTGAAATCACTATCTTAATATTACTTTAAAAATGTTGTTAAGGTTTTCTCCAAGGATAGTGTTGCTAACAATGAAAGTGGAGTTGAAAATAGTGGAAGTGTAATCTGAATTTTAATTAATGTAATTTTCTACATGTTTATCCATGTAATTTTTCTATTAATTCAATAATTTAATCGACTTGGTTAAATGTGATGTGGTATTCAACAATATAAGATATAAAATAACTAGATGGGATGCATTTGATTCCAATTTGACTAACGTAGAACATAAGTCAACACATTAAACATAGGTTTGTTACTACCCCACACTAAGATTTCCTACCGAATCTAACAGCTCATTTAGCAATGCACCTGACATACATGCGTGGTTTTCTGGATTCGTTGCCAATTCGAGTTTGGTCTCTAACATCTTTATTCTTGTCTCTAGCATGCTTATTTGCAAATCTTTGAACTGGCAGCCCCAACATTCTGTTAGTTCAGATGTACAAGCTGCTGGAGTTGAAGGTCCCGGAGTTGAAGGTCCCGGAGAATTAAAATTTGTCTGTTGTGAAGGATTATAACCGGGATTGTTATCAAATTCTTCCTTCCACATAAAAAATCTACACCCGTATTCTTTTTTTGCTGGCTGTTAGGTTATGCAAAATAAGAGATGGTTATGAAATAACATTTTAACTATACGGGAAACATAAGATATCTAACCTTTGAAACAGGACATGAATACCAAAGTTGACCATAACTATGCTCCTTGTATGATTTTCGTAACACTATGTTTCCAGCTCCACATCGACACATATATCGATCCATGCGAATTTCTTTGGGATACACTTCTTTGAGATTCAATATAAACGTGCTCAATCGCTTCAATCGCTCAATCGCTCAACCGCTTTCAACCGGTGGTTGGGAGATGGATATATTTAATGTAATGTAAATGTGGTGAGGTAGTGAAAAATTTAATGTGGTTCTTGGTTATATTAAATGTGGCATTAAATATGCATCTCCCCAACTACCGTTGAGCGGTTGAGTTGAAATTGAGCGGTTGAGCGGATTGTTACATTAAATATCCCCATCTCCCCAACCACGGTTAAGCGGTCAACCCAAGTCATATTTCGACACGTGTCCCATGCTCAATCTTCAATCGCTCAACCGGTAGTTGGGGAGATGGATATTTAATGTGTTGCATTAAATGACCCCAACTACCGATTAGTGAGGTAGTGAAAAATTTAATGTGGTATTAAATATCCATCTCCCAACTACCGTTGAGCGATTGAGTTGAGCGATTGAGCGGTTGAGCGCTTGTTGCATTAAATATCCCCATCTCCCCAACCATCGTTAATATAAATGTGGAATTAAAGATCGATCGCTCAATCGATCAATCGCTCAATCGATCAATCGCTCAACCGCCGACTCAATCGCTCAACTTTACCAAATTTTTCAATAGATATATATTAGAACGGAAAATTATTGAAACCGATTCTCACACGTCCATAACATTCATATGGAAAAATTTCGTGTGTTTCTTGTCTTTGAAGATGGCAATAGTTATGGTGTTTCGCTAAAAGAGATATTAGATATCTTGGGTTAGTTTCATTTGTGAAGAAAAAGTTGAAGATTAGCAAAGGATGCGAGTTAGGTTTTCATACAAAATGCCACACGGTCCGGTCCGCATAGGTGATGACGATGATGTTGAATTTTTGTTAACGAAGTTTGTAAACCAAAGCCGCATTGCCTAAACTTTTAATCAAAATGATTGTCAGCAGCTCAAAGGTAAATCCATCTTTTCTAATGATTTTGATGTTAATGATCCCTTATTTCGTAATGATTTTGATCCCCAAAGTGTGGATAATCATTCGGAAATACCACAAAACGAACCTTTGACAATTTCAACCAATCTAACAATGAATGTGCCAATATGTATATAAACCAAAAAAAATGATCAAATTATGCTTAAATGGCAAACAACAAATAATTTCAAAATATGCCTCCTCCACCCGATCCACCAAGTCTTGAAACTAAGATACCGAATACATTGAAATACAACAACAATTTCTATAATCCTCAAAGAGGTGATGAATTTGATAGTAAAGAATTATGCATGTTTGCAATTGCGAAAAAAGCTATCAAAGATGGATTTGAATTTAAGGCTAGGAAAACAAATAAGTCTAGGTACGATGTAATTTGTGTGCAAGATGGGTGCAAATGGAAGATATTGTCTGGTATGAACAAATCAGGTGTAAAATGGAGGTTAGGAAGAGTATACGATGTTCACACTTGTTCAAGAACACAAATTCACCCTAATCACCGTAATGCTACAAAAAACTTTTGGGACATTTACTCGAACCCAAAATGAAAGATAGCAGTCGAATTTATACCCCAAAGGACATAATGGAAGATATTAGTCAAGAGTATAAAATTGACATTTCTTATAAGAAAGCATGGGGTGGAAGAAACCGAGCTTTGGAATTGGTAAATGGTTGCCCTATCGACTCGTTTGAGCAGTTGCCATTTTATTGTCATAATTTAAAGATGAAGAACGAGGGTACGGTAACACATATTGATACCGATGATGAAGGACACTTTAAAATATGTTTTATAGCATTTGGTGTTGCGGTATGCATTTGTATTTATTTTTTACATTTTTTTCCTTTTATGTTTTGTATTTATTTTTCTAATATATTATACGTTGTGTCACTAATAATTTCTACATAAAACAGATTCGGAGTTTCTTACGGTATATGCGACCGTTGCTTATAATTGATGCAAAGACATCTCAAAGGGAAGTACCTTGGGACAAATTTGCTTGTCGTTGGAATGGATGGTAACAATCAAATTATACCTATTGCTACCGGTGTTTGTCAAGGTGAGACTGGGGAGGCATGGACATGGTTCTTGTCCAAATTGAAAGAATGCATAGGGGAACGACCAGGTTTGGCTATTATATCGGATAGACATTATTCTATTGGACAAGAGTGTAACACGGTCTTCCCAAATTCATTTCATGGTTACTGTTGTAGACATTTGATGATGAACTGCAGTTTGAACGGTAGTAAAAGTTAAAGGCAAAATATTGGAAAACATGCAAAGCTTACACAGCGGAAGAATTTGATAGAGCGATTTCGGATATTAGGGTATATAGAAATGGTACGACTTACAACAAACTTCTTCAAGCCGGGTTTGATAAATGGTCTAGGGCACATTGCAATCGGTAATCGGTACAACTACATGACTTCAAACAGTGCAGAGTCAATAAATGCATTAACAAGGGATGTGAGAAAAGTACCAATAACAATGCTTATGGAGTGGTACAGAAAGCTTTTACAACGGTGGTTTTGTGACCGTCGACACAAATATCAACGTAATGTACTTTTTAAAAAATGTTTTCTTTTTCCTTATTAGTCAATATAAGATGAAGACAACATTATGTTATTTTATCTTTTAAAAATTATTTCAGATGCACCCGAGGGAGAACTTAGTGATTGGGCTGCCGCAAAAGTTAGGGACAGAATGTTGAAGAGCATTAACTGGGTTGTGTATGGGATTGAACAGTTTAAACTGTACATGGTAGATGATCATCGAAAACAACATACCGTCGATCTAGTTAGTAATTCATGTACTTGTCGTAAATGGCAACTTTCCGGCATACCATGTGGTCATGCGATAGCGGTAACTAGACTTCTTAGATTGTCTGATTGTAATAATTTGGCTTTTGATTGGTTCAAGAAAACAACACTGGAAGGTACGTACCAAGGATTGGTTTATCCTGTAGGAGAAATGTCAAGTTGGGAACTTCCTGATGGCTTGCAAGTTGTGAAGCCACCAATACTGGTAGTGCGTCAATCTGGAAGACCCAAAAACAAATATCGTATAAGATCTCAAGGAGAGGAACTAACCCCGGTAAGGTGTTCAAGGTGCCAATCCGTTGGACACAAAGTAACGACAGATGCAGGAACCATTGCCAAAGAAAAGCATGTAAGTGAATAAAATTTGTATTCAAAAAACACAATTTTGCTTGGTAACTAACGAAGAAAGAAATCTAACAAATGTTGAAACTTTGTAGGGAAATGTATCTAACCGAGGAAGCTCAAGTAGGGAACTACCGTCGTTGGAGATTGATATGGTGCAAAGCTTTGATCCTATTAACTTGGCTGACCCGTAAGATCAACTAGCGGAAACATTTGATGGGTTGTTAGTTTCCTTTTTTTCGTTGATCTGGAATCATGTAAGACGCTTTTGTTTTTTGTTTAGTTTTAATATGTACTAGTCGTAAAACAATCTATGGGGTCATTGGATTATAACCGGATGTAACACGCTTAATGTACTTGTTTAGTTTGACTATGTTAGACGCTTAATGTTGAACCTTGTTTGCTACTGCTTATGTTGCACCTACTCAATCTAACAATCCAAGAGGAATAAGAAACAATTTAGAAACATACAAACAGCAAAATTAGGTGCCAAAGTTAGCCAGGAGGGATACATACATTCATACAATATTCAGCCAATAAACCATACAAGTTATCCAAAGAAGAAACACATTCAAATTAAAAGTGACCATACCATGCGAGGCGTGTTTTAGACCCATAAACCATACAATTGTTTACAAATTCGACACCTAAATGTTTAACAAAACAAGCACATAAAACATTCAGCCAACATGGATCTTGTGCTTGTAATAAAACCTAACCATTCTTTCACGGTACGCCAATGCAGCCTGAACTGGATCATCCACATCCAACAGTTTGCCATTCCCTAACCTGTACATTTATACGCTTCAGTTAAGAGTGTGATTTTTACACTTCTGCATAATTAACAATCTCGCTACAATGACTAAAACCAATAGTATGTGCACCAGTTAACGCCACCGTCTCCTGCACACTAAACCCCTAATTTACTTTCAAAAATATTCCCTAACCTGTACATTTATACGCTTCAGTTCAGAGTGTGATTTTTACGGTACGCCAATGCAGCTTGAACTGGACACCTACTATAACAATATTAACCTAATGTAGCTGCTAAACTAGTAAACATGTTTTACATTTTTGGTCGATTATATCAATCGAATTAGACACCCTAGAAATCCACTACTACACCTATTTTACGCTCAAGATTACATTCATACTAACATCACAAATAGTACATTAAAAAGAAGATGCAGACTGAATAAGAAGATGCGAGCCACACACCACAATCATCATACAATCCACCCGCTTGGGAACATTCATAGCATTGTTAAAAGTAATCCTATAGGTCATAGGATCAATTCCCTTCTTCGAAAACACACGCCTCTTGCAACACTTCGGAAGCCTAGTCTCTAGACATTTCCTCACACTCAAATAGAATGGACGAGTCTCGGGATCATATCTGAGTCCACCGTCATAAAATGTAACTCGACCGTCCGGATATGATACACGCTAGGGACCAATGTGTTTCGGCTCATTTATGGAATGAAAACTCTTTGAACATCACCCCAACCCGGAGGGTAAGTTTCTTTGGTTGCGTGCAGATGTGCATCCGTCCGCTCATCAAGAATGGTAGGAAAAGCGACTACCATAGACCACTCCATATCCGATGGTCCGGTATGCCACATGTAGCTTATCCAAACATCAATGTCTTTGTAGGTAAAACAAATTGACATATATATTCGGTCATTTATAAAAACCATGCTTTTCATTTTCTCTACCGTACTAGATATCAAGTAAGATAGTGTTACGAGACAAGCATCATTGCCACACCTTCCTACTTTTAGCCTCGCTCAAAACCCATCCCCATGACGACGTAACATGTACAATGGCTTACACCAACACCCATTGCTACGTCGTCATGGCAATGGATTTTTAGGGAAACTCAAAATAGAGTTGGATCAAAATACTTCAATAAATTAGGCATCTTAGATAACATCCACCAAATTGACAAAATCATTTCTCAAATGATATCACTCTTGGTTCAAAATATTGTTGAGTACAAGAAAAAATATACTCTTCTCTCGTGGCTACACTACAATTTTTTAACAAATAATAATGTCATTTATGAAAGAATTTCATGGATTTGGTGGATGCTATACTAAAATACCTAAAGTGGTTAAAGTAAATGATGGATTAATGATACTTATATCTAGTATCTCATGTAACACTAAAATGTAAAAATTACTTATAATCAAATGGCGGCGAGAGACACCAAAAGCATGTTTTATAAAAGCGAGTAAAGTAAATAAAATTTACTTTACCTCGCCACGTAGCCATCCTTACGATTATCGTCGAAACCGTTAAACCATCCCGTAAACGACGATCAACAACGATATCGAGACCAAGGAACACACGATTCGCCAACCGCCCCAACTGAGAATCGATCAACTTCAAAGTTAACATAAACTTTATCTAGGTTTTGGTATGGCGTTCTAGAACCTAAAATAAAGACAATGTAAATCATGCATGTAATAATCGTTTACATTGATGATTAACTCATCGATCGATATATCAAAGCAAAGGAATCATTTCTCATACCTCTACCCATGGTTTGACTTGTACTAACATCTCACCATACGTGGAGTATGAACAGTAAATACTTTCGACCCTTCAACATATCTTCTAAGCTAGTAACATCGGAAGTTTTACACCTCTTCTCCACATAGGGTGACCTAGGAACATGTTCAACTCTCCTCTTCTTTGTTTCAAGATCGCTCTAAAGCCCTTTTGAAGGCGTTGAATTCAATTCTCAATAACCTTCAACTTTTGACTTCAACGCTCAACTTCTTACTCGCTCCCTCCGCTCCTCCTCTTCCTCGTGTTTTTCACTTCAACACTCAACTTCTTACTCGCTCCCTCTCGCTCCCCATCCACGCCAACATGTGGCGTATCAAACAACTTGAAAAATCATTGACTTGACTGCAATACTCATTAGCAAGATCTACAGTGCGGATGATATGAAAAAGGTTAACAAAATTTTATTATCGCAAGTTATTAATTATATCACAAATGAAATAAGAACAAAACAAAATATCATTAAATTACATCGTTCTCCGTCACCGTGTTAACTATGTCTCCATAAACTCGCATAACATAGTGGCGAGACACTTATTAGTATAAAATTATAATGAAAGGTATAATCACATAAATACCATTTAATTACATTTTCATATGCATCATTCTTCATTTTGACTCCATCAACTGTGTTAACTTTGTTTCCATAAACCTACATACAAAAGTTTATAACACCTATTAGTAGAACATTAGAATTAAAGGTTTAGTCACATTATTACAATTTATACTTACCTTTTCATAGGTTTCTTGGTTCATTTTGTCTCATCACTCATTATGACTGCAGAATATAGTTTTAGAAACAAATTCGCGTATTAGCATACCACGTGCTAATTGTTTGCTAGCAATGTAACTTGCTCAGAATTGATAAAGGTAAAAACTAACTTGAATAATAGTCTCAAGTTTCAAAGTGCGGGCTTCCAAAGCCTTAACCCGTTCATCAACTGAAACAACTTCTACCTCTTTACCCATGCTCTCCATATCATAACCCTCGGGTATACCACTTTCGCCTAGCTTTAATCGCGCCACTTTCGAAAATGTTCATCCTGTGGTCCCCTTTGCAAGAGGCGGCGCCTCGGGTATACCACTTGAAAAATCAATGCTTCGTGTGAACCATTCACCAAACCTCAAAGCATGTTGGCATAATCACGTTGGGTTTCGAGTCCTTACAATAGATTTATAAGTTATATGGTATCTAAAATTGTCTATATGTTTAAAGTTAACCAATCAATAAAATACTATATATAATTACCTTGTCAAGCAGTTGGTGAAATAATCGGTCTTTCTAAATGGTGTGTGTTTCGACCATGCAAGTGCTCTTGGGATCACCCCGAGCCTTGTTCCACCATCGCTTACTTTTACTCGATCGACACTCTATCATCCATATCTACAAAAGTTAACACAACAAATATAAGTTACGAGGACGAGAAACATATGAAGTTAATTTTCAAGCCCTACAAGAAACTAATGATATCAAATTTTTTGGTGTTAACCTTGAAAGCAAAGAACGAATCCCTTCAAGCTATAGGTACGAACATCGTTGGATTCTTTATCACCAATTCTTTGACGGTAAACTGGATGATTTGAAGAGACATTTCTAATAGACTCATAAAGTCGCCTCCAAAGGAGTTCCCCATGGAAATGCATTCCATTCATCAAGATCCTCGACCATCCTCGTAAAAATATCATCAATGATAGACCCCAAGTCTTTACCCATTAATATCACCTCAAGCGTTATCAACAGACAAACCCGTATCGCATCCTCATCGATGATTTAGAAACGACTCTTCATCTTCAATAATGATAATAGATCAATTGATTTAACATGTTGACCTACATGGTTTGGAAATACTCGGTGACGGAAAGGGATATCACCACTACGCCATTTCCTAAACCCGACCATACCAAATCTAAAACCAAGAACTGAGCGTAATTCATTTCGACCAAAATAGAGAATGTCCATTCAAATAGTATACAAGTGGAAGATCATAGTTATCATTGTTTTGATGGAATTGTTTCAAGCATGTAATGAACAAGACCTTCCTCGTTATCGACATAGGTAAGATCAAGCCATGGTCCAAAACATGTGGCTTTAAACATGGAGCGGCGCTGGTGGTCTAATCGATCATTCATAAGTAAGTAATGCACTTTGCTTTTAACAATAACTCTAGCATCATACGCCTACAAGAAATAACATATTAAAAAAGTTAAAACAAACAAGAAGTGTCTATAAGCACACTCATCAAGTCAGGCATACAACACCGCAGAAAAACCGAAGTGTCTACAAGCACACTCAACAAGTGTCTACAAACAAACAAGAAGTGTCTACAAGCACACTCAACAAGTATCTACAAGTAAAAGCATATCCGCAGATGTATTCAGGACTAAGATCAAGTGTCAATACACGTTAATTACACCTATTTGACAACTAACCCTAAAACTATTATTAAAAACAACAAATACAGTTTTCAACCCTCTCATTTAACGCATGAAACAAAACATGACGTAAAGGGATCCAACAAAACCGTAAGTTGTAGGAAGAAACGAAATTAATCAAGTGTGAATACTTACCATTTTCATATAATCGAGTCGAACATCAACGGATCTCGTCTGGTTGTGTGATCAAAGTTTCGGGAGTTGTGTGATCACTGGAAATGATCTAAACAACAACACTGATCCATGCACTGTTACTGTGTGTTTGTGTGTGTTGAGTGTGTGTTTTTTTTGAAGATATTGAAGGGTTAAAGTGGCAAAAAAAAAAAATTAAAAAGAAAATAAAAATAGTCATATCCATTGGATTTGGGAAATCTTTTGGGTTCCTTTTTCAATTTCCTAGGTGAAATATTTGGGGTCGATTGAGCACCGTCGGTTGAACACCGCGGTTGAGCGTTGACATTATGCTAGAAAACAAAACAAGATATTTCTTTAAGATTTGATTTGACACTTAGTGTACTATTTGAACAGTACCCGGTTTTGCCACGTGTCGAAAAAGGAATGGGGTTGAGCAGTTGAGCAGTTGAGCGTGGCTCTTTTGGGAAATGGCTAGAAAAAAGTCTAAAAAACGGACCATGCTTAGAAAAAAGTCCCCTTTTGGTAATTTTCTCTTTTTTTTATGAGGTAAAAATGCAATTTGTTTCATAAGCTAATATAGTCCAATATTAAGTTATAGTAAATGAGATTTAGTTCTTATTGTTTAAACTTTAAAACTTTGTTCGTTAATCGTTAATCGATGAGTTTGATATAACTTTTTGTTAATACAAATATCGCATAAAAACGTTATTTATATTTTACGATCGTTCTAAGTTTTGTTAATGACAATTATAAACTTAGTTTACGCAAAGTAATTGACAAGTTTTATACTATAGTTTCAACTTTTCATTTACTTTACTAAGGTATGAATAAATGGATATATAACACTGTTGTAATGATCAAATGAACACATCTTGCATTTACAAGTATTTACATATTTCGTAAAATATTTTCTAACAAATATACACTTTTATTTGTATAAGTAAACTAATCATATTTCTCATATAAACATTATAATTACTTTCACTTGACAAAATATATTTTTATATTTTGACAAAATAATTAAATAGACATTTTATTTTACGGATCAGGATCATCTCATGTTCACTTGAACATGAGAGGTAATGTTATGCTTAATGTGATTGTACATTTGAACTAAAATAAGATAAATGTTTTGCAATAATGACAATGTACTATCACCACAAGCATAACATTATCTCTCATGTTCAAATGAACATGAGATGATCCTTATCCTTTATTTTACTAAGTATACTTACATTTTTAATATGCAAATTTACTTTACTTAAATCAAAATGGTTATTTACTTCGTGCATTACATCAACTTAGAATTGGCTTTTCTTATTAGTCACATCAAAAGATATTTCCTATTTTGGGAAGATTATAGGTTGATTTTATTTAGATTTTCGAAATGTTTTTACACAAGATCCAAGAGAGATTTTTCTGACAGACCCGGCTGTACCTTTTTGTACAACGGGTGTTACCTTTTGAAAGGTACCACCGAATCCGCCGGTCGAACAGACTCTTGGCTATTTGATGTCACTTGAACTCATCCTTTGCATAAACAAATATGTATACTCTCACTCATTTCATACTCAGTTCATAGTCATTACCACTTACTTACATATTCATTTTACTGATTCTACACTAATCATCTTATTAGTAAGGAGATCATCATCATCATCATTCAAGACTACAAAACTTTAAGTTTTATTACTAGTCTTTACATTGTAGATTGTATTGTATATTGTTAATCATCATACACAATCATTATATCAAACCACCATAAATCTTGTAAGAGATTGGTTAGTATTTTAGTCCTTAAAAAACGTAGTGTGACGGGATTGGCTGTACCAAAGAAACAACTCGACATTTAGCTTAGTGTCGGAAATACAGTATAAGCGACGTGTAAGGTTTTCTCCGCCGGATAAGGGAGCTTGTTGACTAGTGAAAGGATACTCTCGGGTTGGATACTCGGAGAGTGGAGTAAGGCAAGAAAAGGAAGTCCTTGTAGGCCTAACCACTATAAATTCTCGTGTCGTGGTTTGATCGTTTTATCTTTACTTTACTTTGTATCTTGCATTTTACATTATTACTCGTTTGTCTATAACTATACATATTTATCAATTCATATCAAAGTTTCGAAAGATTAAATCAGTAAAATTATTCGACCCCTTCTAGTTTTCCAACCTTTTGATTAACTTAATCAAAAGTGTGACGTATAACTATAAAGAACTTGCTTTGCATGCAAATTGTACTACCACTTAAACATTTTAAAGCTGAAATACAATATTTCAAACTTGTATATCAATTGTTCTTCATTTTAAGAGTAATCTAAGTTTAAAGTTGAACGATCTTTTTCCAAAAACTACAAGCATATACGTATAGCACTAGTTGATCGACACTATATATTAATGTTAACAGAGATGAAGTACCATCGCCCATAACTAATATATTAATTTTAATATTCTAATTAAGTGCCTTTAAGCACAAGCTAATAAACCTAGCGAGTATATCTAAGATGTATAAAGTTTTAATTTAACGACTAATACTTGTTTGGCAACTTTGAAATATTTAAAATTATTATCTTAGGTAGAATAAAGAAAAGTCTATATCATTAATGAACCAAACTTTCATTCATTGATTCATCATCTATAATCTTTTTTCGATCAAACAAACTTTCATTCATTGACATCTTTTTTAGTACGAACCACATAACTATATATGAACCATGATCGAGCATCGTGGCTAGGTGGTCACTAAAATGTGGTCATGGTAGAAAGGATTGTCATTACAATGTACATAGCTTAATCTTGGAGAAAACGTTGTAACTGTTAACTTGTTCAAGTTCATGATCAACACGTGCTTCTCCTAGCAGCTTGTTAGACCGGGTGTAATGATTAATCGACACACATAATGAAGGTACATGAGGTCAAAGTTCCATCGATTTAAACAGTTTGGAGAATAAGAATTGCATATATCAAATATAAATATAACATCATTAATTAATTTTTGGTAATGATACCAAACATGGTATAACTATATAATATTTCACAAAAATACGCTATCCGTCAAAAACTCAAAACAATGCCAAAAATCTTTGGGTTATTACTAATATTAGACATGTATCCCTGAATAACGATGAGATCTTATAGCAAAACATAGTTATGGTGATATATGTGGATAAGTGTTTCGTGTAACGTTTAAATAATTGACGTTTGTAAGTCTTCATCGTCAGCATCTGATTGAGAACAATATCATATCAATTCCAGTTTAACAAATTATAATTGAAATGTGGATTGGGATTGAAATAAATCTATACTATCTATAAAATAAAAATGGTTAAAGTGAAAAGTCAAGAAAGTGAAATGTTAGAAAAAAAAATTAAAAATGAAATGTTGAAACAGTTAATTATGAAATACACATATGTTTCAAAAGAAAACTATTAATACACATCGAAAATCGGGTTGACCCGATTTAATTTGACCTGTTTTTTACTCAGCCCAGTGAGTTGACCCGGTTTAAATTGAACCGTTTTTCGACCGAAATGGTGCAATCGGTTGAACCACCTGGGTCGAACCAGGTTTCAAAATATTATATTTAATCCCTAAATATTTTTCGTTTTAACTCATAAACTTTTTTTATCACTAAAACTATATGCCGCTATAAAATATCATTGCAATGCACCGGTACTCATCTAATAAAAAAAAGAAAAAAAATGGTAAATATTAGGTTATTTTATAAACAACTTATGGAACAATATTTATGACAGAGACATAAAAGATATATTAGTCTCTTTATAAAATAAAATAGTGAGTAAAGTCTAAAAAGCATCCAGTATGGTTTGCAGCGTGGTGTTGTTTCATCCTAAACTTTTTGGCACAAAATCATCCTCCGTTAGTAAAGTTGGCACAAATCATTCCTCCGTTAGTAAAGTTGGCGAAATACGTCCTCCAGTTAGCAAATTCGGTTAATAAGGACTAACGGTGCAAATTTTCTCCGTTATCTGGACTGTAAAAAATAAATAAGTATACCGTCGGACTCGTTTTTCGTGCTCTTTCCAATGGTATGCTCGAATTTTTGACTTAGTTTGAACCTCGAAAATGCGAAAATCATCGTTTTCTTTGTTTTGCATTTTTCGATGTCCAAACTAAGTCAAAAATCCTCGAAATCGTCGAACTCATTTTTAGTGCTCTTTCAATGGTATGCTGGGAATTTTTTCGACTTAGTTTGGACCTCGAAAATGCAAAACAACCAAAAATGGTGTTTTGCATTTTCGAGGTCCAAACTAAGTCAAAAAATTCGTCAGCATACCATTGAAAGAGCTATTTCAATGGTATGCTGGAATTTTTGACTTGGTTGATACCTCGAAAATGCAAAACAAAGAAAAATGGTGATTTTGCATTTTCGAGGTCTAAACTAAGTCGAAAAAATTCGAGCATACCATTGGAAAGAGCACGAAAAATGAGTCGACGATATCTTGGAATTTTTTGACTTAGTTTGGACATCGAAAATGCAAAACAAAGAAAAACGATGATTTCGCATTTTCGAGGTTCAAACTAAGTCAAAATTTGAGCATACCATTGGAAAGAGCACGAAAAACGAGTCCGACGGTATACTTATTTATTTTTTACGTTCAGATAACGGAGAAAAAGAAAAAGCGATAGTCCTTATTAACCGAATTTGCTAACGGAGGGATGTATTTGTGCCAACTTTACTAACGGAGGGATGTATTTGTGCCAACTTTACTAACGGAGGATGATTTTGCCAAAAAAAAAAGTGGAGGATGAAAACAACACCACAAGCAAACCATGCGATGTTTTTAGGACTTTACTCTAAAATAGTAGAGATGAAGATATCAAACATAATACTAACCAAGATTAGAGTTATATTAGTAATTCTACTTTTATCATTTTAAGAGCGTTAAGCATAATTATACACTTTTATATGTACGAGAAGTACCATACATAACCAATAAGATTATTATTTATTTTGACATTTGAAGTGCCTTTTAGCACAAGCAAAACGATTATAGTAAGATGTATAAAGTTTTAATTTAACGACTAATACTTTTTGGCAACTTTCAAATATTCAAAATTATTATCTTAGGTAGAATAAAGAAAAGTCTATATCTTTGAGTTTCCATTAATTAACATACACCCACAATCATTAATGAACCAACTTATTCTATAAATATATATAGATATGTCAAACTTTCATTCTTTGATTCATCATCTATAATCTTTTTTCGATCAAACAAAGTGATATAAGTTCTTATTGGTAAGTTTCTTCATCTTTATTTTATAGTAGTTTACTAGTTTAGTTCACGTATTATGTCTATAATATAGTTTGGTTAATGTATGTATATGTTAGTGTTGTTTTTGACAGATTTTACGACATGGGTCGACTGAAGATACCAATGGAACCAATCAAGGACACCAAGAAACGTAAAATTGCATTCATAAAGCGAAAAGAGGGTATCATCAAGAACGCGCAAGAGCTAAGTACTCTTTGTGATGTGAATGTGTCCATTATCATATGTTCTGACCATCAAGAAAGCCCAAAAATCTTCCCACAAGATCCTGTTAAACTCAGCGACATGATTAACGCTTACAAAACAAAACGTGTTAGTGATCCTGGGAAGATTAAATCGTATGGCTTATGTGATTTTTTTACGGACAGGAAAAATAATATTGAAGATGAACTTGCTAGGGCGAAAAATAGGAACTTGCAAACCAAGTATCCAACTCCCTTTATGGATAATTCTTCAGAAGAGCAATTGAGAGATTTCGCTTACGATCTGGGAATGAAAATTGAATTATTAAAGCTAAAGAAGATGCCGAATTTTCAGAATCTTGGTCTTCAAGGCTTGTTGAAGATGCCACTATTGAATCCAAACCTGAGAACCATGATGACCCATATTGATTATAACAACAACAATAACATCATTAAACCCGAACTTTCAAACTTTGATGGTCATGTGGAGTCTTTTGGATCATCAAATAGTAATGTTGATAACGAATATTATTCAAGAATGCCAATGGATCAGAATGTTTTTGGCAGTGATCAAAGGATGATGCAAGCAGTGAACCCGAGTGTAGTGATGAAGAGCGAAGATGTTAATAACTGCTATGATGGTACAGACTTTGGTCTTAAACCCGAGACGATGCAGCAGTTGGAGCAGCCACAGTTTATGGAAATGCAACGATTAATGGTGTCTTGTTTTGATTACTAGTTTAAGTGTTATGCATTAGTTGAGTATGATTAGTATTTTTTGCTGCGGATTTTGAACTGGTCGTGACATTTGTTATAGAAAAAATTGATTAATTTGTGTTAGTTCTTATCAGTGTACACTTTGATGTTTATTTGTTAGTCGATGAGTTAAATTCAACCTTTGATTAACTAAACATATAACAAAGTGTTTGAAAGTTAACTATGTAAACGACGTATAACTATAATAAACTTGCATTTCATCCAAATTGTACCGTCACTTAAAGATTTAGAGCTAAAAACAAGATTTCAAACTTATATATCAATTGTTCTTCGTCCCAAGAGTATGAAACTTTAAGTTATGTTTGCATATATGACCATGAACCATGGTCCATGGGTGACAAACCAGCAACCATATTTTATACGCTAAAAATAACAGCAAATGAAACTACAAGAAAATACAGAGAGGTTTATATATCGAACTGTACATACATATGATACAAACTGGTAAAAGATCCGACAATCTAAGTCATCTCATGGACTAAAAACTAAACCTTTAAATGGCATACAAGTACTAATAACTACAGTAACTCGCTAATAATACCCATGAGACTGTAGAACCACAAGAAGTGGATTGGCTCAGCCTTTAGCCTTATTATAGGTTAACTGCCTGGTACTCGTGGTTCCATGATAATTTCAACATTTTCCCTACCCTATGAAGTATGAACCACTGTTAATGGGTCAGGTCAAACATTGTCTGGTTGTGAATAGCCATGATGCAGATTTGGTAGACATTAGACATTAGGCGGCGGCTTCTTGTCATCTTTATTAGTATGAAGTATGAACCATGAGCATCGTGGCTAGGTGGGTCCCTTAGAATGTGGTCTTGGTAGAAAGGATAGTCGGGACAATGTACAATGCTTAATCTTTTAGAAAAGTTTTAACCGTTAACTTGTTCAAGTTCATGGTCAACACGTACTTCACTTCTCATAGCAGCTTCTCTGAAATTTAAGTACACGGATGACCAATAAACTTTTGCCAGAAGAATTAACAAGCATGGTGGCAGAGTCCTTTAATCAACTCAACCAAATCGCCTTCAACTCCATCTTCCTTAATCACCCTCGCTCAAACGCCCAAACCAACTCCCTGCCTCAACCTTGGCCACTTCATTACCCACAAACACCCTCCCTCTCCTAATCGCCTCATCGTCACACTCCCTCATAGACGGCTTATACGGCTTATCGTCACACTCCCTCTCCCGACATTTGAGGTCCCAACAAGTTGGTGTAAAGTCCTTCCTAGGAAGGTGAATATTTTTATATGGCGATTGAGATTGGATAGACTCCTTCATCGGTTGAACCTTTCAAGACGAGGTTTGGATATTCCATCGATCTCATGCCCGATATGTTCTAACGGTATGGAATCCAACGATCATGTTTTTTATTCGTGTGATATTGCTTTAAATATTTGGCGGTTGGTTCGAATTTGGTGTGATATGCCCCTATCCCTGCTTTGAATTCTCATTTGGACTGGACTTCATGGTTCGATAACATTCGGCTATCATATGATCTTAAGGTGCGTTTACAAGTAATTATTGCAACAACATGGTGGTATCTTTGGAAGTATTGTCATTCGGTCACATACAACTCTCAACGCATGGGGAAATGTGACTTATTTGATAAAATTGTCTTTGTTCATTTTATTGGTTAAAATGTAGAGGTTCTAAATGTTTAATTTGGCTTGATTGGCTTAAAAAACCGATGTAATTTTTTGCTAGCTTCTTGCTAGTTTTTATTTATTCATTTGTCGTTCAAAAAAAAATCCAAATGTGCCCCGTCCTTCAACCACTTCCCCAAAACCAACGGCATTTCACTAAATATGCACCCCCCGCGAACTCCAAATCCTCACATACTTCAAACCGTATTCCCTCCATTCCTTTCCAAACACTTAGGTTCCTTAACATGAAATTTCAATTCCTTCTGTCGTTAATTTAGCTCTAATCAAATGCGGCCCTAACGCTCCAGCGCCAACCATTAGCAACAGTTTCGAGTTGTCCTTGGATAAACACCGTGTGGCTAACACATTTCATAGGTCAACAAACTTAAACATTTGCAATTTGCACCAAGGGATCTAATATACCATCTAATATTGTATATTGACACGATCAAAATTAAAATTTCATGCAACTCAATTTATTTCATAATTGGTTTCTACAATATAATAACTAAATCCGTGGTTTATTACAATACGTTCAGAACCATACATACGGTTTATTACAATAATGCAACAATAGTAAATCTTTTTTGTTTTTAGAGATTAGCATAATAGTATATCAAGATCCGACTGGAGTCTGATCGTAATGTGTGTCGCACAACACAGTTTATTGATCGACACTGCTACAAGCAGAACCCCAATCTCAAAATGTTATACTACTATTATTAATTACTAATGTAGCTAGCTAGCTACAATATTTTGCAAGCTTAATCAAAACTAGTTATAACCAGGAAGCTAGGTCAAACCAATTATTTTGCCTAACGTTAGAATCTAGCCCTTCCCTATTTATGATCAGCTCTTCTATGTAGACATATATATATGAAATGATGTGGGATGAGCTTCTTTTTTGTTTGTTAACCAAAGCACAACAAATAACTAACATAATTTTTGTAGTCATGTTTCATCAATAAGACAAGATGGATTCATGTAACTTGAACAAATCCTTATCCGTTAAATATAACTAGGGTATTTGTGCGTTGCGGTGCGCGGGTATTCTATGACGATTAACCGGAGTAATAGATTTTGATGAGGCCTGATTTGCCAGTGTGTATCGGTTCCAACGGGTCCTCTTTAGTTCGTTTTCGGATGGCTTTTATTGGCTAGCCAAACCGGTAGGCGACACCGATTTTCAGTTGAACTCGTTGGTCCGATCCGGTTTCCAAAACTATGTGTAGCATCAACTTGTTTGCTTGTATGAAGCTTTTTGTGTTTTATTAATTAGTACAATGTATATAATAACATGTACTTTTTATTTTAGGGTTTTGGTCGCATAATAAGAACGTCTTTTTTAAATGCACCGATCTAGTACGCTGCGTACTATTTTTTGTTCCACTTAATATAACGAACTTTCAACTTTTGTTCCATTCTACCCATAAGATGACCGCCAAGGAAAAAGTTTGGAAACCGCTATGCATCATACCGACATTTTTATTAAGGGTTTTGGTTGTATAATAGCAATGTACTTTTCAAATGTACCGATCTAGACGCGTACTATTTTTGTCCCACTTAATATAACGTACTTTCATTTCACGTTTTCGTCCGTTTTGCCGTTTCGTCCGACTTTGCACATTTCACACGTTTTGCATGTTTTCATCCGTTCTCACACGTTTTGTTCGTTTTGCACATTTTCATTCGTTTTACATGTTTCGCCTTTGTTTTACGTTTTGTTTGTTTTACACATTTTATTCGTTTTACGTTACCGCTTTGTTTTGCACATGTTTGTCCGTTTGTGCAAAACGTGAAATGTGCAAAACGGATGAAAACGGGCAAAACGGGCAAAACGATGCAAAATAGCCGAAAACGCAAAGACGGGCAAAATGTAAAACATGCAAAACGGATAAAACGAGCAAAATGTGTAAAACGCACGAAACGTGCAAAACGGAAAAACGCAAGCAAACGGATGAAATCATGCAAAAGCGTGTGAAAATGTGCAAAAGCAGATTTAAACGGGCAAAACGGGCAAAACGTTCAAAAACATGCGAAAATAGACGAAAGCGGCGAAAGCGAACAAAAGCGTGCAAAACATGCAAAACGGATGGCGATGCGGCGTGCAAAACATGTAAAAGCGGACGGCGTGTAAAACGGACAAAACGCAAACCGGACAAAACCGTGCGAAAATGGGCAAAAAAAATTTGGTGTCGGTTAAACAAGTTTGGTGGGGTAGATTGGAACAAAAAGTGAAAGTACGTTACATTAAGTGGGACAAAAAATAATACGCGTACTAGATCGGTACATTTGAAAAAGTACGCTGCTAGGTGTTTTAAAAATAGCATTAATTAGTGTATTTTATATTTTGAACTAGCTAAAAGACCCGTGAAATTCATGGGTATTTTAAAGAAAGGAAAAAGTAGATAATAACTTGTATATTATGAAATGAGTCGTTAGAAAGACGCATACGTATAAGCAATTAACGAAACATATGTGTAATCAAACAAATAGTGAAATAAGGAAAAAATAATTTATAATCACACAAGAAATTGTTGGTGTTCTCCTGTTTTTGTGAACTTTCACTTGTTGCGAAAATGTTAAGGCATGTTGATTCGCTTGTCGATGACTTGAGCTGATCTTTGATAACACATCTACATGATGTTCTTGTCAACCATTCGACAAATGTATATTGAATTTAGAAAACCTACGCATAAATGAGATAAGTTTGAAATTTGTTGGTCATTCAAATTAGAGGCGGCAATTTGTGCTCAAAATAATAAAAAAAAAAATATAGGCTAATTTGGGCAAAATTTTAAAAGATATGGGCACATTTAGCCCCATTTTTTTTGAAATGAGCATATATTGCTCATTTAAAAGTTAAATGGGCACAAACGGACATATATTTTCTATCAATTGAGGAACATTACAATTGTTTTTAAAGAAAAACTTATAGATATAATATATTTATTTTTTAAATATAAATGAGGTGTTATGTTCGAAGAATTTATTTCGTATAACATGCGCCCATTTGACCCGTGCCCATTTAGCTTGTAGCCAGTGCCCATCCGGCTCGCCCGTTTTGCCACCTCTAACTCAAATAGTTGGATACGTGTGATTACCTTTGATCAAATAGTTTGTAGCACTTTCTATACAACATTTGTGGTGAATTCACAAGGATATTGCTTCGTCGAAAATAACTATCTTCATTCTTTTTTTATCTTAACCCGATAGATGACAACTTTCATTATGGTAATGTTATCCGAGAGTTCTGAAATAAGGTTGTTTCTGATGATGAACAAAGCTTTTTCTCTTATCTGAATCAATATAAAACCCAATATTTCATATTTGTCATTTCAGAGGGCTTCATTTCCTCTTTCATTTAGTAACTCATTCATATAAGAGTTGAGTAGAATACAAAAATTACATTCATATTACTACACCGTCTAACTAAATGGGCATAATTTAAACATCAAAACATACATTCATAATAATAGAAAAAAGAAGATGAAAATGGCAAAAAGTTCAACTTAGAACAAATCCCTTTTACTAAAAACAATCAAATCCCGTATCCAATTCGTTCATCTTTTACAACATATGTCGACAAGGTAAAAGTTCAATATATATCTCAAATTTACCATAGATCTAATAAAACAATCATAGCCATTCATTTTTCTAATAAAATAAAATAAAATAAACTTTCACCATTTTTTTAAAAATTAAATATCTCGCAAACCGTTAATCGTTACGCGAAAAAAATCATACCATCACGACGAGAATTAAATTATCTTTTTATAGATATGCACTTCTATATACTTTTAACGATTTTTTTTTTCAAAATTTCGGCACAGAAAAATCATACATGATTTGTGAAAATCATATATGATTCGATTTTTACAAATCATATATGATTTTTAAAAATCATATGTGATTTGTAAAAATCATATATGATCTGTGAAAATCATATGTGATTCGATTTTTACAAATCATATATGATTTTACAAATCATATATGATTTTACAAATCATATATGATTTTTCTGAGCGGAATTTTTGAAAAAAAAAATTGTCGAAAATATAGAGAAGTGCATATCTATAGAAAGATAATTTAATTCTCGTTGCGATGGTGTATTTTTTGCAGTTTGAAGATTTACCATTTGCAAGATATGTTGTTTTTAAAAAAAGGGTGAAAATTGTCTTTTTATTAATTTTGATAAAAAATGGATGGCTAAGATTGATTTATTGGATCTGTGGCAAATATGAGATCTATATTGAACTCAACTCATGTCGACAATGTTGAAAAAAGAGAAAACATGAGACAACTCGTATCCTTAGCTTCTCCTTTTTTTATTAGAAAATTTTAATTCGTTACTCGATCCTCCAATCATTCATCTGTTTAAAATCGACGCCCTTTAATCAATTCTTAAAACCTAGCACATAAACAAACACTAATGGCTCGGAAATGGGCATCGAACGATAATGGCTCGGGAGCTGGGCTCATCCTCATTGCTCCAGATAATGTGGAATACTCTGTAACACCCCCAAAAATGGTTTGCAGCGGAAGAAAAGGTTTTTGGGATGCTACTCAATTGGATCATGACACAAAGTGAAAAGTAAAGTTTTCTCGTAAAATATTTCATTTATTGTAGTAAAACAAAGTTTACAAAGTTGGAATTGTTGCGGAAAATGGCCCATTAACAAAGTTTGGTCCCCATACGTAAATCAGAGTCATCTATGACCATGCCATGCCGATGCCCAAGCGCCTCCAGAGTTAGCTATCGCCTTTTCATCCTGAAAATACATGCTAAAAAGTCAACACAAAGGTTGAGTGAATTCATAGGTTTAGTAAATAAGCAGTTGATCACAAGATTTTCAAGTTTAAGATAAGCCATGGCTACGTTGTTATCGCCCATAAAAGATAGTTGATATTATTGCACTAAGCTCATGACACCAAACTAACGCATACACCTAAATTATGGTGTAAGTAAATAAAATTGCCCTCCGAGATGTAATAGCCAATTACATAGAGATACCAAATATAGTGCGCCCGGTTATTTCCGATAACCGAGTCGGGTCGTCAATTCCATAGTACTATCCACGATATTTGCGTTCACTCGCAAGTGATTAATGGTTCATGATGTGGGGACTTTTGGCAAACAACTTAGGCGAGTCATAATATCAAGAGTACAAAAGCAGTTTTCAAGCAATTGTGATCATAAAAGCGATGAGTAGCATGTATTCTCCCCAAGGAGTTTATAAAACAGTTAATAGAGTAAAAGTGGGGCTATGAACTCACCTCGAAGCGAAGCAATGCAAGAATCACAACTAACAAGACTGGCACCAAAGAGCAAGCACAACCAAATCATGAAGGATGGCACAATATCCAAAGAGTACGAGTACAACGGTACTACATCGTCGCGACCTAATAGTATACGTATTATCTCAAAATTCGTCTCAAGAGTAAAATAATATAATATCCGAAAGACAGCGTGTCTTAGTTTTCGTGGAATACTCGTATCAAAGATTTCAAAAATCCATTATCAATATCTCAAAAAGTTTAGTTTTAACGTTTCGTGTGGTGGTAAGAAATCAAGACTCGACATCCAATTCACGCCAAAAGTATACCAAAATGTAACTCACCCCAAAGGTTTTTAACTCACGCCAAACATAACTCATACCAAGACACAATATATATCCCAATATATTATGAGGATAGTCAATAAGTTGACTAAGACTCAAGAATACACGCCAAAGCGACAAAACATATAAAAGAGATTAAACATGTAAATATCAATTAGCACGTAAGTAATAAGTAGGTAATTGGTAGAGTCTTAGGCAATTACATGGTAATCCTAGATAATTTTAGAAAAGTCAATTAAGTTTAATAGAAAAGCCCTAATAAAGGTTTTATTATTTAATAAAACATAAGTCTAAGCTCTTGTCGAGTTGTATAAGAATAAAAGATATTAAATAAGTGTATAAGTTTATAAAAGCTTATAAATATCGACAAGGTTGGATTTATAAGTCGAATAATAAAGGTTGTACAAGTGAAAGTATATGGTTAAGAGGTTTAATAAATCTCGGCATGTTGCATCCGTTTATACAATGTTTTCAATTCGATAGACCTAATAAAAGTGATTTCTAAAATAGTACGTCATGACCGGCCTATAATTAACCATGTGTTCTTAATTATTAATCTAACTCATCTTAATAGTAACTTAACCAAATGGTTTTATTATATGTTCAAATTTTAGATTACTAAATAGTTGTCGGTTTTATAACTCGTGATTTGTTTAGTATGATATTTTTGGTCCATACAGTAGAGTCTAGTTGTCACCTCCGTCTCGAGTCCAAATAGTCCGATATAAGTCCATTATACGTAGAGTCCAATAGCAAGTGTCAACCACGAGTTATCGAAACGTAACAATGATCCAAGTATTGAGCGATTAAGTTACGTTAGATTTTCATTAACCGACGATTACCATTTTTCGATTAGTTATTTTAGTCTAAATAGTTTAACACATTTTCAATATTTAGCAAAACAATGCCACTCTTCTATTCTTAAGTTTATCAAATCAAACGATACTAATGTGCGGTTTTACCACTTTGACCGTAATTAAAATGAGTCCCAACACAAGTAAAGAAGTAGGATTTGATCGGGACCCGTACCTAACCAAACCCATGCCTCGCCATGACTCACCATGAGTCACGGCAGCTAGCCAAGGGCTGCCGAGACCGAACAAGGTAAGCAGTGAAAACTAAACCGAATCCATCCAAAATCTCAAGACCACAACCGAATACTATCAAACATCAATACCCACCGAGTCAACGAGTTGACTCGCGAGTCGATCGAGTCAACTGTCGAGGAGGGGTGAGGCCCACACGAGCGTTTACAAACGTTTCAAAACATTTTTAACCCATGTTTAATCCATTTTATCACAAGAACCTTAAACAAAACATTTTTACTTTTTAGTTCCACGAAAACAATAACAAACCGACTCTCACTCGGTTTTATACGAAATAAGCAAACAAGAAGAGTCGTGGGTGTCCACTTACCCTAAACGTCGAGAGAACCAAAAGATGCCAAGTGAAGCGGTGAGACAGTGCTTCACAAACGAAAACCTTAAGTGTGACCCTTTCACCCTAACTTGATTAAACACCCAAACGGAGAAGATGGAGAAACGAATGAGAAGCGTGGCACAGCGATGGCGGGTCAGTAGTGGCGGTGTGGTCTGCGGACGCTACTAAACACCACAACCATCCCAAGACAAACCCTTCCAAACGTACATACTCTTTATCCACACAAAATATTTAGAAACCCTAGAATCAATCTTGTTTTCAAGATCTAGGGCGCGTTCAAGGTTTAGAGGCGTGTGATATGTCAAAAGAATCATGAGGTGACGATCTATCTGTTGGTGCAAGGTTTGTATTTTCGGTGGTGGTTCCATGACGGTGGTGGTCGGTGGTGGCGGAATTCTAGGTGGCGGCGGCCGGATATTATAGAGAGAGGAGAGAGTTAAGTGTGAAAATGTGTATCAAAGTGAAGAGAGAGAGAGTGAAATGGGGTTTTATACCCTGGGGAGGACTAGTTTGCCAATAGTCAAAGTTGAGGGAGAGAAGAATGAAAATATCTCGGGGACCATTCTTGTAATTTCCATTAAGCTTTTATAAATATTCAGTTTGGGACACATTCGAAGGAGTAAACGGACTCGAAAAAATTACGAAACTTGCGCCATTGTTCACGAAATCATTTTTCCAATAAAAATGAATATTTAATCGTCCACTTTCTCGCAAATAGAAATAGTGATCAGTTTGAAGGCTTCAACGAAGTTACAATTGTGCCAGTACACGTGTCTAAGTTTCTCGTTTCATGAGACAGCTTTCTCATTTTCGCGTCAAATGAGTTCAGGAAAGTTCGCAAATGAAAAACAAGCTTAATTCCTCGAAAAATAAATATCTGAAAAATCGCTGGATGTTATAGACTTCCCTCCTTAACGGAATCGCGTCCTCGCGATTCAATTCGAGTTATCCGTTGGATTTGACAAGAGATGAAGATACTTTCTCAAGATTCCATTTTCACGTTTTCACGCGAATTTGAGATATTTCTTAGAGTTTCCACCGATCAGTAAAATAAGAAAACGACTTTGCTCAAGTCATTTGATTTCACGATTCATGATTTCGATAAGTTTCCCAATACAGCTTAAGCGTTCGTCGATATGGATATCTTCGAGCAAGAACAACAGTCATTTTCAATAATGAGGCATTACCTCCGATTACGTACATGAAACGTCATGAATAGCTAAGTTCTAGCGGTAGCTCAAGTCTCTAAGCCACTAGTCTAACTCTAGCAAGAGTCTTAACAAGGGTCAACACAACAAAGATTAAACTTTCCACGTTTACTAAACGTATCACACAATTCATGGTGAGATTTTAAGCATAGCTTCGTCTCCAATCATGGAATCTCCAAGATTTCCATCATTTTCAATCACAGTCCTTCTGACGACCGCAAGCAATTTGCATTCGCTTTTGATCGAACAAATTCGGGATAGAAAGTTGGGTATGTACGTTTGAGAAGTTTTAAAAGTTTATGAGCATGATTCAGTTGTTAAGGCTATGCTTCTCGAAGGTGGGGGTATATATATAAAAAAAAATTTAAAATATAGAGCCTTTAAAATTTTAGGAGAGAATTTGATGTATGTAAAGAAAATTGCTAAATTTCAGCTTTTGTGATGAAAACTTGTTAAATAAGGTCTTAGGCGACAACATGGAATCGGTTCCAAGTTGAAGGTTTTTATGTGAATTCAAAAGTTGTTTCGCAATTTCAAATAACTTTGAAATATCTTAACTTTTGTAGATGATGGATGAGTTTGTTCCTTAGCAATTAAAATATTTATTGTTTTCAAAACAAAGCGCGTATTTTCACTCCGAAAATTTGGTTTATTTACAAAAGAAAATATCGGTTATTTTTTTTTTTTTTTTTTTTTTGAGGAGTAAATAGTTTGTAAGAAAATTGCAAGAAAGTTTATGAAATGGTTCGTAAAACCACTTTATTGAGTAAGAAGAAAACATTTCTATTAAGATAAATCGTAGTTTGCGGTTTTGTGTTAAAGCAACACTTGGTAAGGTGATTGTTAAAACAGCTTACAAGGTAATAGAAAACGATTTATTTATTATTTATAGGGTAGTAGTGAAATCGTAATTAACCTTGTGATATTTTGGTAATACAACAATTCAGGTTGTAAGATAACTCGTGAAATAATTTGTAAAATAGCTTATAAGAAAACAATTTATGGTTTGTCCAATAGAAGAAGATTTCGTAGTTCAATTAATAGGGTGGTAGTAAAATACTTAGTACGGTAAAGGCAAAATGGTTTGTGAGGTAAGAGTACCAAGTTTTATGGGTTTAGATCAAACAGTGGCTAAAACAACTCACTAAAAGGGTAAAATAGTTTATAAGACCGTAATATAACTTGTAGGAAAAATTTGTAATATAATTTACAAATTGATATAAAATTGTTTGTTGTTTCATAAAATAGTAGTAAGGTAATTAATCGGTTTATTACTCTATAGAAAATAGTTAGCAAAGCATTAATAAGGTCATTGTTTATGAAGTATGAGTAAGGTTGTGAATTTTATTTTTATTTTTTTTTTTTTAATGGCACAGTAGTAAGGCTTTTTGTAAAATGACCATGAAATAGTCGGTAGAATAGTTGAAAGCAGTTTGCGTTAGACAACGACAAAGTTTATTATTTCATAAGAGGGTAGTAGGACGGACAGTTAATATTTCAAAGGGATGAGTGGAAGGTTAGGGATCTGTTTCCAGAAAAGTGGCTTGAGTCGCAAGTTGACTCTTGGTATATTTTTAGATCTTTTAGTCGTTCATTTATTATTTATTTTTAGCGAAGGGTCCCCTTTGTAGATGTCGAGGTGTGTGGTTCCTAGAATGGCTAGAGATGTAATCCGGTTCATCGCTTGAGTACGAGTTTTAGGCGGATGTGACCATTGTTATCGCAATAGATGACGAGATTACTTCAATCTCAACGTATGAGAGAATAATGATAGGGTGGGGTTATGAAGACGTGGGTTGCAATGATCCCGTAATAAAGGTTTAATGATCCAGTAACGAAGACGATAAGTCGATGGGACGGGAAAACAGGAGACATGATATTGTAGCAACCCGAAAATACAATTTAAACCTAGAGTAATGTCGTTTGGTAATTAAAATTTAGTTAGTCGCGCGTAAACTGCTAAGCAAATCTAAATGGTAAATATAATCAATAACTCGCATCATGCAACATTTCACTGGTTATGTATTATTTGCTAAGCAAATCTCATACATAACGTAGGCACAACGGGCGCGAAGTGGTGGCGTAAAGTGGTCCATTTCAACATGGATCATCGTGGTGACCTTGTGCGAAGTGGTAGTGTGCATCATCTGCCGGGCAAATCTCCATGCACGTTGCTAGTAAGATGTAGACACGGAGGCGTAAGGTAGTAGTGTAAAATGGTCGGTTTAGAGGGCGTAGTAATGAGAAAGGCGTTCCACTTAGGAGAAGAGTATTGTAGTGAGAAAATGTTGTGATGTCAGTGTGTGATGTGTAGGAGTAAACCTTTATAACTCTTATGATGAAAATTGTACTCTTTTTAGAAGTCAATCAGGAGGTCAAGTGGACATACCACTATTATAACTACTTTCAGTATTGCAACATTCACCTCTGAGTCGGACATAGGTGATCAAGCTATGTCCCATCGTCCTCGGTTGAATATAGGTGATCAATCTATATTCACCGAGTTCAATGAATCTTGCAATGCTTAGCTTAGTTATACTAGTACCATGCCCTAATGCCTTTAAAGTTTGGTATGAAAGATGGAACAAACATTTCATTTATATGGGGAGAAGGCGAGCGCAGTTGGTGCGTAAACATACATATAAGTAAAGCAATCATAGCTAATAGTGAGGTTAAGTTGTCAGTAATAAAACACAAATCTTATCAAATATGACTTCAACGAGTCATAAGTGAGGCATTCAGCTTGGCAGGCAGGCATTTGTCGGTCATAGGGTTAAGTTTTTGTAAAAGTGGTTATAGTCTAGGTTTTGAAAATTTCCTAGTTCTCTATAACCAAGGCTCTGATACCAACTGTAACACCCCCAAAAATGGTTTGCAACGGAAGAAAAGGTTTTTGGGATGCTACTCAATTGGATCATGACACAAAGTGAAAAGTAAAGTTTTCTCGTAAAATATTTCATTTATTGTAGTAAAACAAAGTTTACAAAGTTGGAATTGTTGCGGAAAATGGCCCATTAACAAAGTTTGGTCCCCATACGTAAATCAGAGTCATCTATGACCATGCCATGCCGATGCCCAAGCGCCTCCAGAGTTAGCTATCGCCTTTTCATCCTGAAAATACATGCTAAAAAGTCAACACAAAGGTTGAGTGAATTCATAGGTTTAGTAAATAAGCAGTTGATCACAAGATTTTCAAGTTTAAGATAAGCCATGGGCTACGTTGTTATACGCCCATAAAAGATAGTTGATATTATTGCACTAAGCTCATGACACCAAACTAACTGCATACACCTAAATTCTTGGTGTAAGTAAATAAAATTGCCCTTTGAGATGTAATAGCCAATTACATAGAGATACCAAATATAGTGCGCCCGGTTATTTCCGATAACCGAGTCGGGTCGTCAATTCCCATAGTACTATCCACGATATTTGCGTTCACCGCAAGTGATTAATGGTTCATGATGTGGGGACTTTTGGCAAACAACTTAGGCGAGTCATAATATCAAGAGTACAACAAGCAGGTTTTCAAGCAATTGTGATCATAAAAGCAGTAGTAGCATGTATTCTCCCCCAAGGAGTTTATAAAACAGTTAATAGAGTAAAAGTGGGGCTATGAACTCACCTCGAAGCGAAGCAATGCAAGAATCACAACTAACAAGACTGGCACCAAAGAGCAAGCACAACCAAATCATGAAGGATGGCACAATATCCAAAGAGTACGAGTACAACGGTACTACATCGTCGCGACCTAATAGTATACGTATTATCTCAAAATTCGTCTCAAGAGTAAAATAATATAATATCCGAAAGACAGTGTCTTAGTTTTCGTGGAATACTCGTATCAAAGATTTCAAAATCCATTATCAATATCTCAAAAAGTTTAGTTTTAACGTTTCGTGTGGTGGTAAGAAATCAAGACTCGACATCCAATTCACGCCAAAAGTATACCAAAATGTAACTCACCCCAAAGGTTTTTAACTCACGCCAAACATAACTCATACCAAGACACAATATATATCCCAATATATTATGAGGGATAGTCAATAAGTTGACTAAGACTCAAGAATACACGCCAAAGCGACAAAACATATAAAAGAGATTAAACATGTAAATATCAATTAGCACGTAAGTAATAAGTAGGTAATTGGTAGAGTCTTAGGCAATTACATGGTAATCCTAGATAATTTTAGAAAAGTCAATTAAGTTTAATAGAAAAGCCCTAATAAAGGTTTTATTATTTAATAAAACATAAGTCTAAGCTCTTGTCGAGTTGTATAAGAATAAAAGATATTAAATAAGTGTATAAGTTTATAAAAGCTTATAAATATCGACAAGGTTGGATTTATAAGTCGAATAATAAAGGTTGTACAAGTGAAAGTATATGGTTAAGAGGTTTAATAAATCTCGGCATGTTGCATCCGTTTATACAATGTTTTCAATTCGATAGACCTAATAAAAGTGATTTCTAAAATAGTGCGTCATGACCGCCTATAATTAACCATGTGTTCTTAATTATTAATCTAACTCATCTTAATAGTAACTTAACCAAATGGTTTTATTATATGTTCAAATTTTAGATTACTAAATAGTTGTCGGTTTTATAACTCGTGATTTGTTTAGTATGATATTTTGGTCCATACGAGTAGAGTCTAGTTGTCACCTCCGTCTCGAGTCCAAATAGTCCGATATAAGTCCATTATCGTAGAGTCCAATAGCAAGTGTCAACCACGAGTTATCGACACGTAACAATGATCCAAGTATTGAACGATTAAGTTACGTTAGATTTTCATTAACCGACAGTACCATTTTTCAGATTAGTTATTTTAGTCTAAATAGTTTAACACATTTTCAATATTTAGCAAAACAATGCCACTCTTCTATTCTTAAGTTTATCAAATCCAAACGATACTAACGTGCAGTTTTTACCACTTTGACCCGTAATTAAAATGAGTCCCAACACAAGTAAAAGAAGTAGGATTTGACCGGGACCCGTACCTAACCAAACCCATGCCTCGCCATGACTCACCATGAGTCACGGCTTGGCTAGCCAAGGCTGCCGAGACCCGAACAAGGTAAACGGGCAGAAAACTAAATCCGAATCCATCCAAAATCTCAAGACCACAACTGAATACTATCAAACATCAAATACCCACCGAGTCAACCGAGTTGACTCGGCGAGTTGACCGAGTCAAGCTGTCGAGGAGGGTGAGGCCCACACGGCGTTTACAAACGTTTCAAAACATTTTAACCCATGTTTAATCCATTTTATCACAAGAACCTTAAACAAAACATTTTTACTTTTTAGTTCCACGAAAACAATAACAAACCGACTCTCGCTCGGTTTTATACGAAATAAGCAAACAAGAAGAGTCGTGGGTGTCCACTTACCCTAAGCGTCGAGAGAGAACCAAAAGATGCCAAGTGAAGCGGTGAGGCAGTGCTTCACAAACGAAAACCTTAAGTGTGACCTTTCACCCTAACTTGATTAAACACCCAAACGGAGAAGATGGAGAAAGCGAATGAGAAGCGTGGCCGCGGCGATGGCGGGGTGTAGTGGCGGTGTGGCTGCGGACGTCGCTAAACACCACAACCATCCCAAGACAAACCCTTCCAAACGTACATACTCTTTATCCACACAAAATATTTAGAAACCCTAGAATCAATCTTGTTTTCAAGATCTAGGCGCGTTCATGGTTTAGAGGCGTGTGATATGTCAAAAGAATCATGAGGTGACGATCTATCTGTTGGTGCAAGGTTTGTATTTTCGGTGGTGGTTCGGCGACGGTGGTGGTCGGTGGCGGAATTCTAGGTGGCGGCGGATATTATAGAGAGAGGAGAGAGTTAAGTGCGAAAATGTGTATCAAAGTGAAGAGAGAGTGAAATGGGGTTTTATACCCGTGGAGGACTAGTTTGCCAATAGTCAAAGTTGAGGGAGAAGAATGAAAATATCTCAGGGACCATTCTTGTAATTTCCATTAAGCTTTTATAAATATTCGGTTTGGGACACATTCGAAGGAGTAAACGGACTCGAAAAAATTACGAAACTTGCGCCATTGTTCACGAAATCATTTTTCCAATAAAAATGAATATTTAATCGTCCACTTTCTCGCAAATAGAAATAGTGATCAGTTTGAAGGCTTCAACGAAGTTACAATTGTGCCAGTACACGTGTCTAAGTTTCTCGTTTCATGAGACAGCTTTCTCATTTTCGCGTCAAATGAGTTCAGGAAAGTTCGCAAATGAAAAACAAGCTTAATTCCTCGAAAAATAAATATCTGAAAAATCGCTGGATGTTATATACTCCTATGCACTTCGCTTGAATTTCTCTAACTCACTTGTCGCCTTTTAAATTGTCCATGTTTCTCGTCTTGGGCCACCATAAATGATTTGACAAAAGCCCACTGTGGGTTAATCCCTTCAACTAGGTAATACCTTTTTTTATATATAACTCCATTTAATTCAAATTGAGCCAAACCAGCGATTCCATCAATAAGGTTGTTGAATAACGGAGAATTGCTTAAAACATTAAGATCGTTATTCGAACCCGTTACAACAAAAAATGCATGCCAAATCCACACATCGTACGACACAACAACTTCAAGCATTATAGTTCGATACTTTTTATCATCTCCTTTAGATTGATAGTGCCATGCTTTCGACAATTAGTCCAACCCAATGCATACAATAAATGCTTTCAAGCATTCCCGAAAACCCCTCAATAAAGTCGACAACTATAGTTCGATATTTTGGGAGTCATTAAAGTCAAGTTTCCTTAAACCCAGGCATATACATATCAATAATGCACGTAGTAAAAAAAATTAGACAATCGCGTGCATAATTTTCACCCATTTGTAAATATTCATCAAATACATCAAGTGTTGTGTCACATTTCAATTGGCGTATGTCGGAAGTGCATTTCATAACAACACTAAAACTCATTTGACTCGTAGCATCAGTTCGGAGTTTAAAGAATTCAAATGCTCATGATAAGGATCATAAGTATAAGTAGATATACCTTTGACTATTTCTAAAAATAGTTTTCTACTCATACGATATCAACGTCTAAAATAGTACTCAGGATATTTGGGGTTATCACCAAAATAGTCGGCTAACAAACGTGCTCTCAGCAATATCACGTTCACAGTATATCATATTACATGGATGTGAACACTTTGAGCTTGTTATTGTTGCAACGGTTGGTGACACTTATACGCTTTCTTTTCTCTTTCATGACTCACCTTTGGTTGTTACAGGTTGGTGCAGTCTTGAAAACTGAAAACGCTAATAAAAGCCTTTGATTCCTCTTTCTTAGCTTTCTTTGACGAGCTATCCTCATATCTCATGCCTATGCTGGTAAGCGGATTTTATTTTTTCTTGATTTCACCGAATTCTTTTAAGGAATTTAGTTACTTATTTGGGTAAATAATGATGCACAATTTCACTTAAATGAAGGGCAAGGACAAAACAGCTCAAGAAAGAAGTTTTGCTATTTGCATCTTTGACGATGTTGCAGAACAGCGTCGTGAAGCAGCTCTAAGGTACAGACACGGGTTAAACCTGACACATTTTTTGCCCAAAGAGTTTCAACTTCCTGTGATTAATCAGTAATAGTCGAATTTGGAAGACTTTTGTGTGCTAAAATTTATATTTAAGTGAATAGTCTACTCAATTAAATAAAAGTTTTTTTTTGAGGTTTTACGTTGTAGCATGGTTGTATACGTTGTAGCATGGTTGTAAAACTCGCTAGACAGTACTCGAGTGAGTAATTGGTCTAGATTGGGAACTTTTCCAAATTATATATATGGCATAGGACAATAGAATTGTTCATGGAACCATATAAATATGTTTATAAAGTAGAAACATTAACACAATTGTTTAAATACTTCAAACCGAGTTTTGACCGAGTTAACTCCCTGAACTTTCATCGAGTTGGCCACATTTTGATTGGGTTAGTTCGAGTTTTGATCTTGTAGCAAGTGATCGTTGATTACTTGGTCACTGACCTTGTAGCGCGTAATGATGACTCGGCATTATAATCCTTACAACACCGCGTAGTAGTACTTTGGTTGACTTTTGATCAGTTTGACCAATTTTTTTTAAGCTGATATTTTGATTTTTTACATTTGCACTTTTGAGAGATAAATAATTACTGAATCAACTCATCCAATAGTTTTTTATTTAATTTCGAACTAAACTTATCTTCAAAGAATGGCTACCTTATGTTACAAAAAATTGTTTTACGACATAAGTTTGATTTGACTTCACAAACAAACCTTAGACCCACAAAACATACATTTATCTTCATGGACAGTTTTAGGCAACCAATGTGATGGATCTTTTGATGGTGTCGCATGTAATGAAAATTGTCTTGTTGCTAATATCTCATTACAAGGTAAAGGTCTTTCTGGGAAGCTCTCACCGGTTTGTTCGGAGCTTCATTTTTTGATTTGTCGATTTTAGTACATAGATATTTTCCGAAGAAATACAAAGGAATGTATTTCCCGGGTCGTTCTCCCAACGAGGGATGAATGGAGATTTCAAACTCGCGTCGCGTTTCGGATTTTGAATATGAAAATAAGGAATTTTTGGGGTTTTCTAAACTACGGTGCAAGGGAAAGTAATAAAAAGCAATTAAAAGTACATAATCTATAATGCAACCAAGTAAATACAACTAAATATGCAAGTGAGAACTAAAAACACGATTAACGTAATTAATAAAATGTATTTAAAATGCAAACTATTTCATTTTAACTCCTAAAAGTGAACTATTAATTTTCTACAGCTAAAAATGATATTTGAAATTTATTTAAAATTTAAAAATATTTTTTTTTTTGGTTTTTCTTGATTTATTTAGAATTAAAAACTAATTTTTAACATTTAAAATAGAGCTAAAATGCTAGAAATTATGAAACATGCAAGAAAATTATAAAACTATTTTTAAAAAATCTTAAATAACTAAAAAGAATTTTAAAAACTGGAATTACATTTTTCTGATTTTTTCTCTATTTATTATGAATTTAAAACTATTTAAAACTAATTAAATTGCTAAAAAAATACTATTTAAGCTATAAAAATTCTGGAAAAATACTTTTTATGACTTTTTGAATATTCTAAACCTAATAAAATTAAAATTGTATTTTTCTGAACATTTTCTGAATTATTTGAATTAAATGCTAATTAAAAATGCTAGAAAATAAATTTAAATGCAGAAAAATAGCAAATGAGCAGGGAAAAATATGAAAAATTCCAGAAAAATCTAATATGTTAGTGAGAAGCAAGGAAAATTAACAGAAGCTACATGTGAACACAGGAAAAGCTACTTGGGCAAGAATCTGATATGAATAAGCACATGGAATAAGCTAAAAGCTATCTAAAAGGTACCAGAAGCTACTCTAAGGGAGATAAGGCCTAAAATAACTGAGGATAGGCTACTGCAACTGATTTGATCCTATAAGCACAAGCTAAAAGCAGATTAGGCACAAGATCAAGTTCTAAACTCTAAATGCCAAACGGCCCTGAACCAGCAAATTTTATCCCAAATAAAACTAGCTTAGAAAAATTATAAAAATAAACTAAAAATATCTAGCTAACAATCACCAACCAAAGTGCTTAAATCCAAAATTATAGCTCTTAAGGACTAAATCTGAGAAAATTAAAATTCAGAAATAAACGCTATTTAGAGCACTTAGCTAACTGATGCAAGAAGATGTTAGAACAGATATGGGGAGGTTGCAGGCCAACAAAAGCTACATAAGGGCTTACTAAAGCTAAATTCACTTAACACCAACCTATTGCAACTAATTAGAATCAAATAAACTCAAGTTCAAAGTATTTTAGCTCAAAATCAGATTCAACCTCAATTAAGCCCCAACAAAAGAGCTTAAGTCCTAAGTTTCATCTAAAAAGGCCTAAAGATGAGGAAACTAAAAATCAAAAAATAACAGGCAATTAGGACTATGTTAAGCTGATGTGCAGTTTAGACTAAGCAGGAAAGTACTACAAGCAGACTATATTTGGATCCTAACATAAGCACTTAAACACTAAAGAAGCTAAAACAAGCATATTCTACACTCTAAACTACAACTAAGATCTAATATCAATAATCTAAAGCTAAGATTAGTCTACTGAATCAGAACAGTATAATGCATTCAAAACAGAACTGGTGGACAGGTTAAGGGTACAAGTGTGGGCTAAGATTAAACTTAAGAAGCTAAATCCAGGCAAAAACTATTCTTAAATTCTACCTTATGAATCAGAAAAGCAACAACAACTAACGATAGATAAACAAACAAATAGACTATCTGAATGCTGATGTACAGGGTAAAAACCACTAAGACCACCAACTTTAAACTGCAAGAAAACTACTCAAAACATTTTTATGATTTATTTTTCTTTTGAGATTAGTTAAAACACTTATTGAAAACTCTATTTTTTTAATTTTTAATTATTTTTATGACTAATAAAAGTGAATTAAAATGGCTAGCTAAAACTGCTAAAACTCTTTTTGATGGAAAACTTGCAGTGACAGAATTGAAGCTAAATTTAGAACTACATGAAAACTTTAAACACAAAGGACCTAAAGCTTTTTAACCAATCTTAACAGCTGATAACTAAATCTAAGCTACCTGAGAATCATAAAACCTTCTTATGCCAAACACCCTTTCAAAGACTGAAATTGCAATTTTACTTGAAAGAATTAAATAAAACTTGATCAAACTGACTTTAAAAACAACTAAATCATATCAAACTCAACCAATTTACAGCTTTAAAACAGAATTCGACTACAAACTTCTTTGACTTTTTGAATGTTGACTTCTGTTGACTTTTGCAAAAACATGTGAATTATGAACAAGTAAGCAGAATTAAGCTCACATAAGCTTGATTAAGCTTATATGAGCTTAAATTTGAGACAGAAATGCTTTGGTAACAGTATAAAAACTAAATTAACAAGGTATTTTAAAGGAAAATGGTAAATTGTATTAATGAAAAGAGAGATTACAATTTAAACTGAAATTACATTAACTAGATTCAATTAACTACAGAAAAATAATGAACATGACAGGAAACTAAAAATGGTCAAAATTTCTCTACAACATAAGAAATTGGACAATCATCTCTGTGGTCTGAATAGGGCTTTTATAAGCTGATGAGGAGCCTTGAGAAGGTTCTGGTACAATCATTCTTGGCCTTTGATAACTCTATCTCATCATCTTATCAATCCTTAGCCCTTGGGATGCTTTCTCTTCTCTTTCCAACGTTTGTATGCGAACCACCTACCGATCTGTGTAATAATGAAAAAATAAATACAAATAGACATTGTGTGACTGACAAGTATAACATTTTAAGTAGGCATTATTATGTACTTACCACATCTTTAGATAAACCAACCAAGTCGGCCAACATTAGTAGAGCCTGCTTATCTGGATGCGGGTCTTTCTCAAAGAACTCATAAAGTGGCTAAACAGAAAACAAAATTAGCAAGGGTTAATATAAGAAAATTGTTTTACAAATAAATAAATAAAAATATTTTACTTTTCTTTCTTTTCGTGGCAGGTGCGAGATCTTCGTGGCAGGTCTGGATCTGGTTCCTCCTCTTCCGCCTCCTCTTCTTCCTCCTCTTCCTCCTCCTCCTCCTCTTCCTCTTCCTCTTCCTCCTTTTCCTCTTTCATCTCGTGGCAGGTCCGGATCTGATTCCTCCTCTTCCTCTTCCTCCTCCTCATCTCCAAAACCTGCAAGCAAACACATTACTAGTATGAGCAAAGAGCATTGTGTGACTGACAAGTATAACATTTTAAGTAGGCATTATTATGTATATAAACAAATAGACATGTTTTGCCTCTATTATCAACTAAAGTAACACCACTTTTATAAGGATAGTAGCCTACCAACAGCTTCTGGGAAATCAACCTCAGCCCTTGCTTTAAGTTTCAGCAGCAACTGGTCCTTCTCAAACTGAAATATAATAAAATATAATAAGTAAACTGATCATTTGATTTCACTTACAAAAGTCTGACTTGTTACAGTCACTCTTCCGAGAAATAAGCATAATCGTAAAGTCTGACTTGTCAAGTCTAAGACACTCAAAATAAAATAGTCGATAGATGTGACTAGTTGACTTGTTTAGAAAGCAAAAAATAATATAACACTAGTCGTCAAATGAAACGTTAAAACTGTTACTAAAGGAAAATGGTTATGTTGAAGAAAAAAACGGGTCGTGTCAATGGCCCGAAACACTAATCGTAAAATCATTACAAAAGTCTCAGATTTTGAAATAAACTGATTCAAAAGGATTGATTGCCCATTAAAATAAGAATCTTGCAAATTTAGTAAAAGACATGGATTTAGTAAAAGCTATTTAATTGGTCTAGCTTAAATTTCTGAAGATAATTTTCCTTTAACTTCTGGTCATCCGAGGTGGAGGAAGTGTTTGCAAGATTGCACCTAAGTTGCTCAATCTCTTTCTTTCATTCAATCAGAAAAATAAGTGAACAAAGTTATACCTTTTCTGTTCAAAACTTGAGAAGGATTCAACTATTCAAGAACTAAAGTTAAGAATAAAAAAACCTGTAGATTTCGCTTTTCTTGTTCCAAATCCTGAATTTTCTTCTCATAGTGTTGCTTAAGAACAGAAGTATCACCACCCGCAACCCGCTTCATTTCAACCTTTCATGTAATTAACAAATGTCAGGAAAAGATATTAGCAGCTTCTATGTAAACTTTCACACTTAAAACTTATTAGCCTTTCGAGTCACAATCAATCTCATCCCATGGTTTACCATCAAGAGCAGATTCAATTTTCAGTATTTTGAGCTTATTTAGGTGTTAAAAGTTCCTTAAAACTAGTTTTTCTTAATCTTTAGTGTGCAAAGTTTATGTGTTTTCAGTTTTTAGAGTTTTCCTTTTTCATTTACATGCTTATTTTTGCCATCAAACCTGCTCTTGCGCCTATCTTTTCTGTCCTAAGCAGTCCAACAGCCCCCTTAGCAGCTTTTCTTTTAGCTTGTTAAAAGCTCATAATGAGGTACTTGTGGGGGCAAAAGCTTGCCCCCCCAGCTTGTCTTCAAAAATCCATAAGCTTATAAGCTCATGCCCATTTTAGCTCATATAGATTATGCTTCAAAAAGTCCTTAGTGGCCTGTTTTATCCACTGCACTGTGGCAGCAGCTTAGGACCCTTTAGATCCCTTTTTGTTTGCCTATTTGGCTTATTTATTGCTTAGTTTAGGTTTCCCTACTACTTATTAGTTAATTAGAGTAGGTCCTTATTAGTTTTAGCTTATTTTCAAGCTTCTTGTAGCTGTTAATTGCCCCTTGTTCTGTCCCTTTAGGTTCTGTCCAACAGTAGGATTTAGTGTTGTATCCTCTAGCTTATTAGCTCATTTTCTGTTTCCTATTGCTTATTTAGGTACCTTTAGTATTAGTCTGCCATAACTTAGCTTTTAAGGTACTTATCCTAGCTTAGAATCTGCCCCCTTTGAGTTTTTGTTTGGCTGTCACAGCCCACTGTTACAGCAACAGTGCAGTAGCTTTAGGTAGTTTTTTTTTTTGGATTCATTTAGCTTATCTAGCTTTTCAATTTAGTTTATTCAGATTCTTTAGGTACCAATTAGTTAACTTAGATTCAGTTTATTGCAATGCAACATATTTCTTGATATGCAAACATAATAATCAAATTAACAATCAATTCGTCTAACTTACTTGAGCATCAGTCGCTTGTAGCTGCTTTTGCAAGTCGGCGTTTCTTCTTTCAAGCAGTGCTATCTTTTGTTTTAGGATCTGACAAACAAGCAGACATTAAAATATTATTACATTCACATCTATGTGCATAAAAGGTGTATACAAATAATAATAAAGAATATCTCACTTGAAGTTCTTCGAAAGGTGTAGACGAGTCTCCTTTCACATATAGAAGTTCAGCCTGCAACTCTTTAATTTGATTCTTCATCATTTGCATTTGAGCAGTAACTGGATCACGATTCACCTGCATCATGAAATGATACGATTACAATTTACAACAAGGTGGCTAATCAAATTAACGCCGTATCAAACTTCATGGAAAAATCAATCTTACAATAGCTTTGTTTTGAATGTTACGAGCCCGGTTAGCATACTTCAACGTGTTAAGTGTTTCTTCTGCATTTGTATCAGCTGGACTTACACAGGCTGCGGCATACAAAGCATGAAAGTAATATTAATTAGACTAACGCGATATATCACATGGGTACAGTTCCAACATGACAATTCCCCCCAATGTTTTTATAACATCATACCTATCATGACTGTTTTGCTGTTTCCACCAAGCGAGTCCTGTAGTAGGCGGGTTAACTTGCTGTCCCTGTAGGGAACATGCCCTCCTTCTTTCCGCTTCTTATCATCACCAAGCGAACTTATCACGTTGCCTAGAGCTAGTAAACCTCTATTGATATGAATACCTAATAACAAATAGAACAATTATAAACCTCTAACATAGATATAATATCATTATGCAATCACATCCGGTAAGCTCAAATCTCTTAGTACGTTACATGTATGCAAATTAACTTAAGATGTAATTGATGCGGAATAAAAATGGGCAGAACAATCGACAAAATTGACAAATTGGATATAACTGATAATCAGTATTCAATTGCATATTTAATGAGCACGTTCTATTTTAAAAGATAATAGAGTGATACAAATGCTCTATGCAGAATATGTTTTAACATTAATCTACCTTCTTGTAAGCGCATCCCATCAGCTCCTGTTTTCTTTGCCCTTTCGGAACCAGCAAGATCAACTAAGTGAAGTTTAGCGCTCAGTCTATCATCTCCAGCATCATCCTGACGTCCTCCATTCGTTGCGCCAGCAATTCTTTTTTGCTCCATGGAAATCGTGAATATGGCATGCGATCGACTGAAACACAGAAATCGCATTTACACAAAGTTAACACTACACGTAAAACTAACACAGGAGATAATAAGAACATATACAGGCATTATATAACAGACCTCGATTTACTATTCATGTTCGTGCTACCAGTCGCCCTACACATAGACCCACGCAGCAGAAACGAAGCCATCTCTTCTTGTGAAGTAACTTCAGCCTCTGTTACACCAGCAAGCGAAATCCCACCATTAGCTGTTTCCCTGATCTGAATAGGCGCCCGAGAGGGCCCTGTACCCTTTCCATTCCCTGTACTCGATTCTAATAAATCATAAACCTCGTCCTTGAATACCTGAAACACAAATATACATCATCTCAGCAAACACAAATTTACCAATAAGGCGATAAATGCAAACTTTATTTAGACTACCTCAATAAACGACACTCTGATTAAGTACTCGGTATTCCCTTTAGTCTCCTGAACGTGTCTAAATATCGTTTGCATAACTTTAGGAATAATCCCATCAGTGCATTCCACGTTATAATTAGTCCCCATTGTATGGGTCTTACCAGACCCCGTCTACAACAACAACAAACAAATGCAACCTTAAAAACCAGCAACAATCGTTACTTATTTAGGGGTGCTTGTTTAATCTTATTTCGGGCTTATTAGCTTAGGTGGTTTCGGCTTATGTTTCATAAGCTCGTTTTTAGGCTAATTTTGAAATTTACGAGTTTACAAAAGCTTATTATGTCATAATAAGCTTATGTTAACAAGTTTCAAAATAATCCAAAAAACAAGCTTACATAAGCTAATAAGCCCAAAAATAAGCTTAAGCAAATTCCCCCTGATAACAAATTATCAGCAAAACACTCAACAATCGCTACTTATCTAGGGGGTGTTTGTTTACGTTTATTTTTTGGCTTTATTAGCTTATGGGGTTTCGAAACTTATAGCCTTATACAAGCTTATTATGTCATAATAAGCTTATATTAACAAGTTTCGAAATAATCCAAAAAACGAGCTTACGAAACTTAATCCGAAACCACATAAGCTAATAAGCCCAAAAATAAGCTTAAGCAAATCCCCCCTGATCACAATTTATCAGTAAAACACTCAACAATCGCTACTTATCTAGGGGGTGTTTGTTTAAGTTTATTTTTTGGCTTTATTAGCTTATGGGGTTTCGGCATATGTTTCGAAACTTATAGGCTTATATAAGCTTATTATGTCATAATAAGCTTATGTTAACAAGTTTCAAAATAATCCAAAAAACGAGCTTACGAAACTTGATCCGAAACCACATAAGCTAATAAGCCCAAAAATAAGCTTAAGCAAATCCCCACGATCACAATTTATCGATAAAACACTCAACAATCGCTACTTATCTAGGGGGTGTTTGTTTAAGTTTATTTTTTGGCTTTATTAGCTTATGGGGTTTCGGCATATGTTTCGAAACTTATAGGCTTATATAAGCTTATTATGTCATAATAAGCTTATGTTAACAAGTTTCAAAATAATCCAAAAAACGAGCTTACGAAACTTGATCCGAAACCACATAAGCTAATAAGCCCAAAAATAAGCTTAAGCAAATCCCCCCTGATCACAATTTATCAGTAAAACACTCAACAATCGCTACTTATCTAGGGGGTGTTTGTTTAAGTTTATTTTTTGGCTTTATTAGCTTATGGGGTTTCGCATATGTTTGAAACTTATGAGCTTATATAAACTTATTATGTCATAATAAGCTTATGTTAACAAGTTTCAAAATAATCCAAAAAACGAGCTTACGAAACTTAATCCGAAACCACATAAGCTAATAAGCCCAAAAATAAGCTTAAGCAAATCCCCCCTGATCACAATTTATAAGTAAAACACTCAACAATCGCTACTTATCTAGGGGGTGTTTGTTTAAGTTTATTTTTTGGCTTTATTAGCTTATGGGGTTTCGGCATATGTTTAGAAACTTATAGGCTTATATAAGCTTATTATGTCATAATAAGCTTATATTAACAAGTTTCGAAATAATCCAAAAAACGAGCTTACGAAACTTAATCCGAAACCACATAAGCTAATAAGCCCAAAAATAAGCTTAAGCAAATCCCCCCGATCACAATTTATCGATAAAACACTCAACAATCGCTACTTATCTAGGGGTGTTTGTTTAAGTTTATTTTTGGCTTTATTAGCTTATGGGGTTTCGACTTATGTTTGAAACTTATAGCTTATATATGTTTATTATGTCATAATGTTTATATTAACAAGTTTCGAAATAATCCAAAAACGAGCTTACGAAACTTAATCCGAAACCACATAAGCTAATAAGCCCAAAATAAGCAAGCAAATCCCCTATCACAATTTATCACTCAACAATCGCTACTTATCTAGGGGGTGTTTGTTTAAGTTTATTTTTTGGCTTTATTAGCTTATGGGGTTTCGGCATATGTTTCGAAACTTATAGGCTTATATAAGCTTATTATGTCATAATAAGCTTATGTTAACAAGTTTCAAAATAATCCAAAAAACGAGCTTATGAAACTTAATCCGAAACCACATAAGCTAATAAGCCCAAAAATAAGCTTAAGCAAATCCCCCCTGATCACAATTTATCAGTAAAACACTCAACAATCACTACTTATCTAGGGGGTGTTTGTTTAAGTTTATTTTTTGGCTTTATTAGCTTATGGGGTTTCGGCATATGTTTCGAAACTTATAGGCTTATATAAGCTTATTATGTCATAATAAGCTTATGTTAACAAGTTTCAAAATAATCCAAAAAACGAGCTTACGAAACTTGATCCGAAACCACATAAGCTAATAAGCCCAAAATTAAGCTTAAGCAAATCCCCCCTGATCACAATTTATCAGTAAAACACTCAACAATCGCTACTTATCTAGGGGGTGTTTGTTTAAGTTTATTTTTTGGCTTTATTAGCTTATGGGGTTTCGGCATATGTTTCGAAACTTATAGGCTTATATAAGCTTATTATGTCATAATAAGCTTATGTTAACAAGTTTCAAAATAATCCAAAAAACGAGCTTACGAAACTTAATCCGAAACCACATAAGCTAATAAGCCCAAAAATAAGCTTAAGCAAATCCCCCCTGATCACAATTTATAAGTAAAACACTCAACAATTGCTACTTATCTAGGGGGTGTTTGTTTAAGTTTATTTTTTTGCTTTATTAGCTTATGGGGTTTGACATGTTTGAAACTTATGAGTTTATATAAACATTATGTCATAATGTTTATATTAACAAGTTCGAAATAATCCAAAAAGCGAGCTACGAAACTTAATCCGAAACCACATAAGCTAATAAGCCCAAAAATAAGCAGCAAATCCCCGATCACAATTTATCGATAAAACACTCAACAATCGCTACTTATCTAGGGGTGTTTGTTTAAGTTTATTTTTGGCTTTATTAGCTTATGGGGTTTCGGCATATGTTTGAAACTTATAGAGCTTATATAAACTTATTATGTCATAATAAGCTTATGTTAACAAGTTTCAAAATAATCCAAAAACGAGCTTACGAAACTTAATCCGAACCACATAAGCTAATAAGCCCAAAAATAAGCTTAAGCAAATCCCCACGATCACAATTTATAAGTAAAACACTCAACAATTGCTACTTATCTAGGGGTGTTTGTTTAAGTTTATTTTTGCTTTATTAGCTTATGGGGTTTGACTATGTTTGAAACTTATAGCTTATATAAACTTATTATGTCATAATAAGTTTATATTAACAAGTTCAAATAATCCAAAAACGAGCTTACGAACTTAATCCGAACCACATAAGCTAATAAGCCCAAAAATAAGCTTAAGCAAATCCCCCGATCACAATTTATCGATAAAACACTCAACAATCGCTTATCTAGGGGTGTTTGTTTAAGTTTATTTTTCGCTTTATTAGCTTATGGGGTTTCGACATGTTTGAAACTTATAGTTATATAAACTTATTATGTCATAATAAACATATTAACAAGTTTCGAAATAATCCAAAAACGAGCTTACGAAACTTAATCCGAAACCACATAAGCTAATAAGCCCAAAATAAGCTTAAGCAATCCCCACGATCACAATTTATCAAGAAACACTCAACAATCGCTTCTTATCTAGGGGTGTTTGTTTAAGTTTATTTTTGGCTTTATTAGCTTATGGGGTTTCGACATGTTTGAAACTTATAGGCTTATATGTTTATTATGTCATAATAAACATATTAACAAGTTTCAAATAATCCAAAAACGAGCTTACGAAACTTAATCCGAAACCACATAAGCTAATAAGCCCAAAAATAAGCTTAAGCAAATCCCCCCTATCACAATTTATCACTCAACAATCGCTACTTATCTAGGGGGTGTTTGTTTAAGTTTATTTTTTGGCTTTATTAGCTTATGGGGTTTCGAAACTTATAGGCTTATATAAGCTTATTATGTCATAATAAGCTTATATTAACAAGTTACGAAATAAGCCGAAGCTAAGAAAACATAATCAGAAACCACATAAGCTAATCAGGCCCAAATTATAATCTTAAACTTCTTATAATGACAAAAACAATGACTACCTGTCCGTAAGCTAACACAGTGGCATTATATCCATGGAAAAGCGCATCAACAAGCGGCGCAACACAATCGTAAAAAATCCTACACCCCGCGCTAGCGTAAACGTAATCAAGCGTAAACGAATGCGCACCAATTCGCACCTAAACATAACAGTAATCAAAACATAAGGTCCATAAAAATTAAAATTAGGGTTAGGGTTAGGGTTTGTGATTATACCTGGGGCTCACCAGGAGTGACACTGATAGAGCTGGAGCATCCGGCGAGCAGCTCGTGCGTAAGTAACGGCCGAATGTTGACAGCGACTCGAACCGATTGAGATCCGGTTGGATTATCCATATCTGAAAGTGAAACAAACAAACAAATAAATCTATACTACTTTATAATGCATTTAGGCCTTCTAAAATTAGAAGGGCTTAAAATCGAGCTTTTTCTTGCTTATTATGGAAAGAGTTTTAGCAAAATTAAGATAAGGGCTCCAATCGTGAGATGACGTGTGTCAACCTTACAAACTGGCCTAACTTCTAACAACTCCAAACATAACTCATAACCACTAAAAATTAAGATAAAGAGCCCGATTATAAAATGGCATAAGTGTTATTTCTCAACTAAAAATTCATCTCTATTTTTAAATAAAATATCTTTTATCTCTTATTTTTTTATAATCTAATTTACCATATTTTCTAAAATTTTATCTTTCTTTAATTCAACATCCATTTGAATATTTTATGAGTTTTAGTTTTATATTTTTAATGGGTTTATTTTATTTTAATTCAAATTTTACAACTTTAACCTTTATTTCATTTATTTCAATCAATATAATCTTGATTCGTAAAAATCATATCTTTTGGGGTAGTGTTTGGCGTAAGAGATTGCGAGGTATTTATATACGGGAATAATGATGTCGCGGGAAAGCTACGGAAAGTTAGGTAACCCAAACAAACATTTACAACTAACACATATACATTCGAAGTGTTGTGAAACGGATTCACTAAGCGGGTAAGAAACACATATAACTATCTTTATCGCCATTTGTGCTGTGATGCACAGCTAGTGTGTAATTAATTAAAGCGTTGAATTGATTAATAGTTCGATTGTTTGTGTATTTGTGTTGGATTTACCGTTAGGCAGTTGTCGAGTTTTGAGAGGGAAATGGAAGAGAATGAGAAAAGGAAATGAAGGGGGAAAGGAAAGTTGGTGTTTGATTTTAATGAGCCAAATATCTATACTATATTATAAAATTTGGGACATTGAAAACTTAAAAAAATTAAGATCAACACTTGCTTATAATGGCAAATTTTAATAAATACATCTATAATAGCATTGGTTGCAACACTTTAAAGCACTTTTTGTAGACATATTTAAAAAATAATAATCAAAAATACAAAGTAATTTAATATAAGAAAAAAAAAACGTCTAAAACCATAATTACATAATAAATGTTATTTTTAAAACACCCCTAATACGAAAAGTACTTGTTATTATACATAATGTACAAACTAATTAAACACACAAAGCTTCATACAATTTATATGTAAACAAGTTGATGGTACATATGTTTTAAAAAATGGACCGGACCAACGGATTTAATCGGGTACCGGAGTCACCAAAATATACATCTTTTAGAATTTTGTTGATAAAACATACCTTAAAAACTAAAAACTTTGTTTTATAAAAGTTGGACAATTTTTTCAAAGCAAATGATATATTTAATATTTATTATATATATTTGTATAATAATATTTATACTCTTTAAAGTAACCTACATAACTTTTTGAATATTTAGTTTTTCTTTATCTTTATAAGTACTATTTTGCTTGTATTGTCCATCTATGTGGGACAAATATAACAAACATTGTTTTTAGAGAACTAAATTTTCTTAGTATAATGTAAGTGATTTTTAAAATTCGCTATGGTGTTATTATTTAATGATAACTTACGACTACGAGCCATTGTAAACTACTTTAACCTGCGCTTTCCAACTCAATATTGTCAAAATATCACGTGGATAATCTACAGTTTTTATATAATAAATATTGTTATTGCGTAAAATTATTAAAAACTTGAATTGTCTCCTTTCGTATATCTATTGTATAGTAAAATATAGAACTGAAAAAAAATCGCTGAATATTTTAATTGCATTGTACCGTCATTGCAAGCAGGTACCCTCGCTAATCTTTATAAAGTGTTTTGTGTCGCGGTTCGACATCGAGAGATCTAGACTACGTTGTTTAAACAGAGAGCTCCTCGAGCGGAAATGCCTATTCAAATATCCGATGGAAAACCCTACTAATCGGCCAGAAGGCACGACAATTAATAGGGTAAACCTCGCTTTTCAAGATTCAAACACAGGGTTCTGGGCCCAAACCCTTCATTAAAGGACTACGGCGAAGGAAAATCCTCATTCAAACCCTTGCGGATTTGAACTCAAGACCTCCTCCCCATGAGCCCCTAAAGACTCAAAGTGACCAACCGAAATTAAGCGGGTTGGTTAATGAAACAAATATCTTAGGCCCTTGGCTAAAGCTTATTTAACATAAGTTGATTCGGCCTTATTTTTTATAAGCTCCGATTTTGTGGCTTATTTTGAGACTTGTCGGCTTATATAAGTTTATTATGATATGATAAACTTATAAAAGCGGACAAGTATTAAAATAAACCGTAAAATTGGGGCTTAAAAAAAATAAGCCGAAATTTCATGAAATTTGGGCTTATTTTTTATAAGCTCTGATTTTGTGGCTTATTTTGAGACTTGTCGACTTTTATAAGTTTATCATATCATAATAAACTTATATAAGCCGACAAATCTCAAAATAAGCTACAAAATCGGAGCTTATAAAAAATAAGCTCAAATCGGCTTATGTTAAATAAGCTTAGCCAAACATGGCCTTAATCGGTCAGATATTTTGGGTGGTTAGACTATTTTTTTTTTTTTTCGGTTCAGACACGGTCAGAGGCAATAATTTCTTTATGGTTTAGATTAGAGTTATATTAGTAATTCTACTTTTATCATTTTAAGAGCGTTAAGCACAATTATACACTTTTTATATGTACGAGAGATGAAGTACCATACATAACTAATAAGATTATTATTTATTTTGACATTTGAAGTGCCTTTTAGCACAAGCAAATAAACCCATTAGAACGATTATAGTAAAGATGTATAAAGTTTTAATTTAACGACTAATACTTTTTTGGCAACTTTCAAATATCCAAAATTATTATCTTTTGAGTTTGCATTTATTAACATACACCCACAATCATTAATGAACCAATTTATTCTATAAATATATATAGATATCTCAAACTTTGATTCATTGATTCATCATCTATAATCTTTTTTCGATCATACAAAGTGATATAAGTTCTTATTGGTAAGTTTCTTCATCTCTATTTTATGGTAGTTTAGTTCACGTATTATGTCTATAATATAGTTTGGTTAATGTATGTATATGTTAGTGTTGTTTTTGACAGATTTTACGACATGGGTCGACTGAAGATACCAATGGAACCAATCAAGGACACCAAGAAACGTAAAATTGCATTCATAAAGCGAAAAGAGGGTATCATCAAGAGCGCGCAAGAGCTAAGTACTCTTTGTGATGTGAATGTGTCCATTATCATGTGTTCTGACCATCAAGAAAGCCCAAAATCTTCCCACAAGATCCTGTTAAACTCAGCGACATGATTAACGCTACAAAACAAAACGTGTTAGTGATCCTGGGAAGATTAAATCGTATGGCTTATGTGATTTTTTTACGGACAGGAAAAATAAGATTGAAGATGAACTTGCTAGGGCGAAAAATAGGAACTTGCAAACCAAGTATCCAACTCCCTTTATGGATAATTCTTCAGAAGAGCAATTGAGAGATTTCGCTTACGATCTGGGAATGAAAATTGAATTATTAAAGCTAAAGAAGATGTCGAATTTTCAGAATCTTGGTCTTCAAGGCTTGTTGAAGATGCCACTATTGAATCCAAACCTGAGAACCATGATGACCCATATTGATTATAACAACAACAATAACATCATTAAACCCGAACTTTCAAAGTTTGACGGTCATGTTGAGCCTTCTGGATCATCACATAGTAATGTTGATGACGGATATTATTTGAGAATGCCAATGGATCAGAATGTTTTTGGCAATGATCAAAGGATGATGCAAGCAGTGGACCAGAGTTTAGTGATGAAGAGCGAAGATGTTAATAACTGCTATGATGGTACAGACTTTGGTCTTAAACCGAGACGATGCAGCAGTTGGAGCAGCCACAGTTTATGGAAATGCAACGATTAATGGTGTCTTGTTTTGATTACTAGTTTAAGTGTTATGCATTAGTTAAGTATGATTAGCATTTTTTGCTGAGGATTTTGAACTGGTCGTGACATTTGTTATAGAAAAAATTGATTAATTTGTGTTAGTTCTTATCAGTGTACACTTTGATGTTTATTTGTTAGTCGATGAGTTAAATTCAACCTTTGATTAACTAAACATATAAGAAAGTGTTTGAAAGTTAACTATGTAAACGACGTATAACTATAATAAACTTGCATTTCATCCAAATTGTACTGTCACTTAAAGATTTAGAGCTAAAAACAAGATTTCAAATTTATCTATCAATGTTCTTCGTCACAAGAGTATTATAAGTATGAAACTTTAAGTTATGTTTGCATATATGACCATGAACCATGGTTCATGGGTGACAAACCAACAACCATATTTTATACGCTAAAAATAACAGCAAATGAAACTACAAGAAAATACAAAGAGGTTTATATATCAAACTGTACATACATATGATACAAACTGGTAAAAGATCCGACAATCTAAGTCATCTCATGGACTAAAAACTAAACCTTTAAATGGCATACAAGCACTAATAACTACAGTAACTCGCTAATAATACCCATGAGACTATAGAACCACAAGAAGTGGATTGGCTCAGCCTTTAGCCCTATTATAGGTTAACTGCCTGGTACTCGTGGTTCCATGATAATTTCAACATTTTCCCTACCCTATGAAGTATGAACCACTGTTAATGGGTCAGGTCAAACATTGTCTGGTTGTGAATAGCCATGATGCAGATTTGGTAGACATTAGACATTAGGCGGCGGCTTCTTGTCATCTTTATTAGTATGAAGTATGAACCATGAGCATCGTGGCTAGGTGGGTCCCTTAGAATGTGGTCTAGGTAGAAAGGATAGTCGGGACAATGTACAATGCTTAATCTTTTAGAAAAGTTTTAACCGTTAACTTGTTCAAGTTCATGGTCAACACGTACTTCAATTCTCATAGCAGCTTCTCTGAAATTTAAGTACACGGATGACCAATAAACTTTTGCCAGAAGAATTAACAAGCATGGTGGCAGAGTCCTTTAATCAACTCAACCAAATCGCCTTCAACTCCATCTTCCTTCTGTTGGAATTAGATATCAAGACATTCAAATAAATAATCACCAAAACATCAAAGTAATATTGCGGAAGCGTATAAGGATGTATTAACGAATAATTAATTAACATAAAGAATATGCGTACCTTTGTTGATTCTAGCCGAACAAGAATCAAATCCACAAACTAGCAACGAATGAACCCTAATTTGATTTAGTTAGGATTATGTGAATTACCCCTTACCTTTTTGTAATTCAATCCAAGATAATAACAAAAGTATGTTATTACTAAGTTCTTGTACACACGTACTAAACCGAATTAAAGTACCGCTAGTTTTTATCAAACAAATAACTTGTTATTGTGGAAAAGCTTTGGATCGACCCTAATGAAGGTGTACGATCAGTTTTGAAGACAAAAACACACACAAAACAATTTTAGGGTTTAGTTTATGAGCACAAGAGATAGAAAAACAAGACCCCTAGCCTTGTATATATACCCAAGTAAACTTGGTGAACAAGTTGGTCCTTGTTTCCTTTTCTTGATGGCCGATCGGTTTGGGGATCCTTAGGGATTCGGAACCTTCTCAACTTTGCAATTTGATCCTTTCCATAAACATTTAACGACCATTAGTCCATTACATTAATTACTTAACGTCCTTGGTTATTTCGTTTAATAAATAAATAAATATAACATTTATATTTAATTATTAACTTTAAATTCTCATACGTAAAGTGTGCAATCCCAAAGTCTCGAGTTCGATCCTAACTCACGTCTACTAATTTATATCCATAAAACTAACAGCTCCCACTTGGATATATCTTAATAGAGTGATCACATTCGGTTAGCGTCTAGCAACACTTCGATGCCTCTAGTACAACTCGAGCAAGGCTCTGGAAAACCTTTAATGATTTCTCATTATTATTATCCTTTTGTTTCTAATACCACGTTAAATAAAGATATGGAATTAAGTCATTCTTTATATAACTATTCATTTCTCGTTTGTAAGTGATTGACCAAGATTACCGAATCATCTAAACATATTTAGGGAGATTTGGGTGCGGCAGACAAACATCTTGTCAACCCTACGAGGGCCAGAAGATTAAACTCCAAATAAATTTGAAGGAACAAATTCTATTTTGACTACAAGAATAACCCACAAACTTTGTAACATTTCGAAAACAACCCTTATGACTACCGATTCGTATAGCGTTAAGTTGCTTCCACGTAATGCACTACATTCATGACACTTATCCGGTATCTCAAGTCCGAGGATAACTATTCATAATTTACTTATAACAATATCTACAAAGTAAATTATGTAGTTGGGATAAGTCTTATATTCAATTCATTGAATATCATCGAAATTGGTATGCATTCTCATCAATATACTTTCAAGTATATTCTACCACATCTCTCGATTTGTCTTAGTTTAATGATACTCCCATATCATTAATCGACAACGGACATTTAGAATAACTAAGTTACTCGCGGATTAAACATGCAAATATAGGACAACAATATTATAAATGAAAATAAACATAATCCAAACTTTATTTCATTAAAATAATAAATGTTTTACAATATCCTTTATCCAAATACTAATCACGTTATGCATGAAACTATTAGCTAAGCGAAGTCCAATTCCATTGGCAAGTCCTACAAGCTTGTCTTTAGCTAAAGCCTTAGTGAGCGGATCGGCTAAGTTATCATCATGTGAACTTTCGGTAGATTTATTTCACCTTCGGACTTGTTCCGAACATAGTGATACTTAGTAGAAAATGTCGGTGCCCTTCATGACTCCGGGTTCATTGGCAAATATGATTGCGCAGAATTGTCACAATACATATCAATAGGCGATTCAATTGAAGGCATAACACCAAGCCACGAAATGAATTTCCTAATCCAAACAACCTCCATTGCGACTTAAAGCGACTATGTATTCGACTTCATCGCGAGACATCATGATCAGATACTACTGCTTCTTGCTCTTCCATCAATCGCTCCTCCATTGATGACAAAGACATAACCCGTCACGAGACTTCGTATCATCTTTATCACATTGCGGGACGCATCACAAGAACTCGTAACACCAAGCTCGTATGCGGATTTCCACCATACACTAAAACATATCTTTAGTATTTCGAGATACTTGAATATGCTTATGACAATCGATGAAGATTACCGGATTACATTGATATCGATTGGTCATGTTTTGAGCGAACGCCACATCGGCCTTGTGCATCTCATAGCATACATAATAGATCCTACGGTAGAAGCATAAGGAACTTTACGCATGCGTGCCACCTCGGCGGTGTAGAAGCACACATATCGCTACATAAGCCATGCTTTACTTCCATCGGCAAATATCCTTTCTTGGAATTTTGCATCTTGAATCTCTTCAATATTTTATCAATGTAAGCGCTTTGACTTAAACCAATTAACCGCTTTGACCTATCTCGGTAGATCTTAATTCCCAGAATGTATGCGACTTCTCCTAAATCCTTCATGGAAAAACACTTCCCAAGATATGCCTTAACATTTTGCATACTTGGAATGTCTTTTCCATAATTAATATGTCATCGACATAAAGAATTAGGAAAATTACATCACTCCCACTAACTTTGTGATATACACATGGCTCATCAAGATTTTGAACAAATCCATACCTTTTGATTTCTTCATCAAATCTTTTATTCCATTGCCTTGATGCTTGCTTCAATCCATAAATGGACCTTTGAAGTTTGCATACGGTTTGGAAATTGTGGATTCACGAACCCTCAAAGTTGCTTCATATAGATGTCTTCATCTAGCGACCATTTAAGAAAGCGGTTTTGACATCCATTTGCCATATCTCATAGTCATAGTATGCAGCTATAGCTATGAGAATTCTAATAGCTCTAATGTACCTTCACAGGAGAAAAGGTCTCCTCGTAATCAATGCCATAAGTTTGAGTAAAACCTTGCAACTAGACGAGCTTTATAGACGTGTACATTGCCATACATGTCGGTCTTAATCTTATAGAGCCACTTACTTCCAACCACGAGGCGTTTGGAGGTAAGTCAACCTCTACCAGACTTCATTTTCTCTCATGGATTGCATTTCCCATTCATTGCAACCCGCCATTTAGCCTTGTCGACTTGCCATGGCGACTTTATAACTAGTAGGCTCTCCAAGATCTCCTAACATAGTTTCCTCAACCTCTACGTTAAGACATAGACGTTCGGTGCACGTATATTCCTTACGGATCTCACGACGGGAATCACTTCAACTTCGGTGGAGGACCCGGACTATCGTGTTCTCACAGGAATGCGTTAGTGTTTTTAAGGTAATGCATCTTCATGATCATCTTCCGGATCATAAACTCTCCCATCGAATTCTTGAGATACGAGATCTCTTTCAAGAAAATCTCCATACCTAGCAACAATTACTTTATTATCGGTTGGATAGTAAAGTAGTAACCCATAGTTTCTTAGGGTATCCTACGAAGATACACTTTGAGATCTTTGTTGGAGTTTATCTGTGAGTCACGTTTAACATCGCCCGCAACCCCGCACCTTTAAATAAGACAGGTTAGGAGCTTTACCATGCCATATTTCATATGGTGTCTTATCAACCTTCTTTGTGGGAACCATATTTAGAATCTGACAGCAGATTCTAAAGCATAATCCCAAAAGGATAAAGGTAGAGTGGTAAGATTAAACATAGATCGTATCATGTCCAACAATGTACAATTTCTTCTCTCGGATACACCATTTTGTTGTGGAGTATATGGAGAAGTGAGATTCTGGACAATTCCATTCTCATTAAGTAATCTTTAAACTCTTGGCTTAGATACTCGCCTCCTCTATCGATCGAAGAGCTTTAATCTTCTTTCCCAATTGCAATTCTACTTGACTTTGAAAACCTTAAATGTTTCAAACACCTCATGTTTATGCTTAAGTAAATAAACATAACCATAATTTGAAATCATCGATAAAGGTTGAAGTAGCTAGCACCTCTCTTTGACACATGTCTAAGTGGTCCACACATCGGTATGAATAAGACCAAGTAGATCGAAGCCCCTCCATATTGCTATGAAAAGGTTTCTTAGTCATCTTCCCAGATATGCATGACTCACATTTATCAAATGATTCATCATTGATATTTTGCAAAAGCCCTTCTTGTTGTAGCTTATGCATGCGAGCCTTGCCTATATGAGCAAGTCTACAATGCCAAAGATAAGAAGAATTCACGTCTGAATTTATCTTCTTGTTAATGCTAAACATCGAATTATTATTATTGTTAGATTCATTTCCAATCATATCAATTTCAAACACACCATTCACGATGAATTGCTTTAAAATAAAATACACCATTTAAAGAAACATCAATTCCATTACTTGAAATAGTATGAGTAAAACCATCATCCAACAAACTTGAAAGGAAACAACACCTCTAATTATAGAAGGTGCATAATGACAATTGTTTAATAACGATTACTAAGCCCAAGGCAATACTAAACTAAACGTTCCTATGGCTTCAACAAAATGTATGCGCCATTTCCGCGTGCGAGATATTGCTCCCCATAGGCAAGCTTCTCTTCACTCTAAACCCCGCGTTGTATTACAAATGTGAATACCACACCCGTATCATATACCGAGAATTATTATGATTTAGAGTAAATAATTCAATGACAAATAAATTACACAAGTACGGCTACCGAGGACCCAAAGATTCATCTTATTTGTCCGCAATTCATCAAGATAGAGCACGCGTTTCTCTTCCAATGCCCAACTGTCTTGCAATGGTGGCATGCTTGATCCTTTTAGGATTATCCTTCCTAGGAGTAGGGTTCTTCTTGGGTTGAGGTTGATAGGCCATCACCGTTTGCCTTTGTCAACCTTTCCTTACCCTTCCCTTTTGTTGTTCGCACGCGGTTTTGGCTTATTAATTCTTCCACCCCGAATAGCAAGTACCAGGCGGTAGGAACCTTTGAGGCAACCCTTTCTCATAATCAATAAGCAATGCGTGTAGGTCGAAGAATCGCCTTCCCACGCAGTGCATATTGAAATTTCGACAAAACCATTAAAATCCTTGTTAAGGGATCGATTAATCGATTCACGACCATGTCATCCTCATAAGTTTTGCCAAGTGCTTTTAGTGGTCCATGTAACCTTTCATTTCCAAAGACATGAGCACTTACGGGTTTACCCTCTCCCCGCTTACAAATTGTAACGCGTCGGTCAAGTCATAAATCTCGACGGTTGGTTTTCAAACATAGTTAGAAGTTCATTGAGCATATTATATGGGAAATAATGTTCGAACCGCTTTTGAAGAGCGATTCCATTGTTCCCAACATAAGACAAGCCACATCATTATGACGCTTATACTCAGTTTCCACTCGTCCTTTTGAGCTTGAGTAGCTTCAGACCGATTGGTTCAAGAGGCAAGGTTCATAAAGATATTTCATACGATCAAGAACTCTACGGACAATTCTCAAAGAGCGGTGCCAATCATTGAAATTCTTAGAGCGATCAACTTTTCTCGATCAAAAACTTTTGAACGCAGAATTTAGAGCGATGTTAGTGTTATCGGTGTTTTGAGCCATTTCTACGTAAAAAAGTTCAAGTATTAGTATTTTCGATAATACACTTTTCAAGAAAATAAATACACCCAACGGTAATATAAACATATAACCATATAATTTTCTCGAAAACTAGGATCCAAATTATCATAGGTTCATCACATCAATTGATCGCTAGCAACAAACGATATAATAAGGTAATCTGTCGAACATTAATTGGCAAACAATTTCCAACTCCTAGATCATTATGGGATTTATATTTTCCAACGCTATTGCAAATATAAACATGTTTTATCCCATCTTATGCCATTGAGTCCAAGATCTCACTTCCTACTCAACTTAAGTGTCTAACTTAAAGAACGCAAATATGTCCATGCAAGATCTCACTTTACATAGAGATTTACCTCTCCATCACAATCTAGCCAAGTACTCTCATGACTAAATTGCAACTTCAAGTGTTCCTTTTAATTAGATGGCATATTCTTAATTTTAAAAGGGTACTAGTTTTGATTTTATGTGGTCAAATCAACTATGTACAAAGATGTCATGCATTCATCTTGTAACATAAATTTAATAAAAAACTTTTTATTACCAATTCATAAAGATCAAATTATCAAAGTTTTGATTGAGGTATTGGGTTCACCAATTAAGGAATTTAGTATTAATTATCATCCATTATACCGTACTTTTGCATAAGTGTAAACACTTAGTGTTTCGGATAATTACCAAAGTGGCGCATGGAATTAAAACTAATTCGCCTTAAGATGAGCTTGCACATTTATATGACTTACTAAGTAGCTCCACTCGAACTTACATTGGGGGAGGACCAGTGCGTGCTAAAGCACAACCTAAGACATCCATTCGATTGTGACTATGCGCACTTCTTTAAACCCTTTTATTAGTTCATTCGAATGGGTGAGCTGTTCGGTCATTGTACCAAAATCACCAATCAATTAAACTATATTGACAACTTAACTCTTCCAAAACAATTAAAAATTCGCCATTGTTTAGTCCGTATTATTTTTCTATTCAAAATTACCCTTTGCTTAAAAGCATCTAACATAATAAACAAACAAGTAACAAATAAAAATAACTACTAAAAACAATGCACATAATAAACAATTTATACGTGTAAACAAGTAGCCACATGCAACTTATTCGATAAAATCCTATTAATAATCAATATCTAGGTTAAATTAATGTATAGATTAATTTAGGGTTTTCACTCCAAAGAATAGAAAGTGAGCGCATACATCGATGAATCGATCGTAAACCCTTAATTGATTTATACCAAATTGCACATAATTGATTCATTAATATATTAATTGGAGTCTTCCCCAATTCAAGATTTATTATAAATAAATATGTCTCAACAATTAAACAATATATCAAAGCAACTTATCCATGACTAACATGCATGTATAATCATGGATATCATAACAATTATACAAATAAGCCATAAGATCGCATATAAAAATTCCATGACACATAACAAATTATTCATGAATTAATCACGTAATCAATATTAATTCTAGGTTTTAATAAGGTTAGCAAACAATTTTCAAAACCCTAAAAATTTTATACATGTGTCGACTAAAAAATAGGAACGCCCATTAATTAAAAATCGACCAAAACATAAATAAAACATAAACCCTAGATTAACATAGCAAACAACATACAAGTATTTGTTTTATTACGCGTTTATGTAATTAATTACTCATTAAAACCAATGACTCGTGATGCCACCGTTGGAATTAGATATCAAGACATTCAAATAAATAATCACCAAAACATCAAAGTAATATTGCGAGCGTATAAGGATGTATTAACGAATAATTAATTAACATAAAGAATATGCGTACCTTTGTTGATTCTAGCCGAACAAGAATCAAATCCACAAACTAGCAACGAATGAACCCTAATTTGATTTAGTTAGGATTATGTGAATTACCCTTACCTTTTGTAATTCAATCCAAGATAATAACAAAAGTATGTTATTACTAAGTTCTTGTACACACGTACTAAACCGAATTAAAGTACCGCTAGTTTTATCAAACAAATAACTTGTTATTGTGGAAAAGCTTTGGATCGACCCTAATGAAGGTGTACGATCGGTTTGAAGACAAAACACACACAAAACAATTTTAGGGTTTAGTTTATGAGCACAAGAGATAGAAAAACAAGACCCTAGCCTTGTATATATACCCAAGTAAACTTGGTGAACAAGTTGGTCCTTGTTTCCTTTTCTTGATGGCCGATCGGTTTGGGGATCCTTAGGATTCGGAACCTTCTCAACTTTGCAATTTGATCCTTTTCCATAAACATTTAACGACCATTAGTCCATTACATTAATTACTTAACGTCCTTAGTTATTTCGTTTAATAAATAAATAAATATAACATTTATATTTAATTATTAACTTTAAATTCTCATACGTAAAGTGTGCAATCCCAAAGTCTCGAGTTCGATCCTAACTCACGTCTACTAATTTATATCCATAAAACTAACACTCCCACTTGGATATATCTTAATAGAGTGATCACATTCGGTTAGCGTCTAGCAACACTTGATGCCTCTAGTACAACTCGAGCAAGGCTCTGGAAAACCTTTAATGATTTCTCATTATTATTATCCTTTGTTTCTAATACCACGTTAAATAAAGATATGGAATTAAGTCATTCTTTATATAACTATTCTTTCTCGTTTGTAAGTGATTGACCAAGATTACCGAATCATCTAAACATATTTAGGGAGATTTGGGTGCGGCCGACAAACATCTTGTCAACCCTACGAGGGCCCAAAGAAGATTAAACTCCAAATAAATTTGAAGGAACAAATTCTATTTTGACTACAAGAATAACCCACAAACTTTGTAACATTTTCAAAACAACCCTTATGACTACGACACGTATAGCGTTAAGTTGCTTCACGTAAATGCACTACATTCATGACACTTATCCGGTATCTCAAGTCCGAGGATAACTATTCATAATTTACTTATAACAATATCTACAAAGTAAATTATGTAGTTGGGATAAGTCTTATATTCAATTCATTGAATATCATCTGAAATTGGTATGCATTCTCATCAAAACTAAACCTTTAAATGGCATACAAGTACTAATAACTACAGTAACTCGCTAATAATACCCATGAGACTGTAGAACCACAAGAAGTGGATTGGCTCAGCCTTTAGCCTTATTATAGGTACTCGTGGTTCCATGATAATTTCAACATTTTCCCTACCCTATGAAGTATGAACCACTGTTAATGGGTCAGGTCAAACATTGTCTGGTTGTGAATAGCCATGATGCAGATTTGGTAGACATTAGACATTAGGCGGCGGCTTCTTGTCATCTTTATTAGTATGAAGTATGAACCATGAGCATCGTGGCTAGGTGGGTCCTTAGAATGTGGTCTTGGTAGAAAGGATAGTCGGGACAATGTACAATGCTTAATCTTTTAGAAAAGTTTTAACCGTTAACTTGTTCAAGTTCATGGTCAACACGTACTTCACTTCTCATAGCAGCTTCTCTGAAATTTAAGTAAACGGATGACCAATAAACTTTTGCCAGAAGAATTAACAAGCATGGTGGCAGAGTCCTTTAATCAACTCAACCAAATCGCCTTCAACTCCATCTTCCTTAATCACCCCTCGTTCAAACGCCCAAACCAACTCCCCTGCCTCAACCTTGGCCACTTCATTACCCACAAACACCCTCCCTCTCCTAATCGCCTCATCGTCACACTCCCTCATAGACGGCTTATACGGCTTATCGTCACACTCCCTCTCCCGACATTTGAGGTCCCAACAAGTTGGTGTAAAGTCCTTCCTAGGAAGGTGAATATTTTTATATGGCGATTGAGATTGGATAGACTCCTTCATCGGTTGAACCTTTCAAGACGAGGTTTGGATATTCCATCGATCTCATGCCCGATATGTTCTAACGGTATGGAATCCAACGATCATGTTTTTTATTCGTGTGATATTGCTTTAAACATTTGGCGGTTGGTTCGAATTTGGTGCGATATGCCCCTATCCCTGCTTTGAATTCTCATTTGGACCGGACTTCATGGTTCGATAACATTCGGCTGTCATATGATCTTAAGGTGCGTTTACAAGTAATTATTGCAACAACATGGTGGTATCTTTGGAAGTATTGTCATTCGGTCACATACAACTCTCAACGCATGGGGAAATGTGACTTATTTGATAAAATTCGTCTTTGTTCATTTTATTGGTTAAAATGTAGAGGTTCTAAATGTTTAATTTGGCTTGATTGGCTTAAAAAACCGATGTAATTTTTTGCTAGCTTCTTGCTAGTTTTTATTTATTCATTTGTCGTTCAAAAAAAAATCCAAATGTGCCCCGTCCTTCAACCACTTCCCCAAAACCAACGACATTTCGCTACATATGCACCCCCGCGAACTCCAAATCCTCACATACTTCAAACAACACTTAGGTTCCTTAACATGAAATTTCAATTCCTTCTGTCGTTAATTTAGCTCTAATCAAATACGGCCCTAACGCTCCAGCGCCAACCATTAGCAACAATTTCAAGTTGTCCTTCGATAAACACCGTGTGGCTAACACATTTCATAGGTCAACAAACTTAAACATTTGCAATTTGCACCAAGGGATCTAATATACCATCTAATATTGTATGACACGATCAAAATTAAAATTTCATGCAACTCAATTTATTTCATAATTGGTTTCTACAATATAATAACTAAATCCGTGGTTTATTACAATACGTTCAGAACCATACATACGGTTTATTACCATAAATCCATAATGCAACAATAGTAAATCTTTTTTGTTTTCAGAGATTAGCATAATAGTATAACAAGATCCCACTGGAGTCTGATCGTAATGTGTGTCGCACAACAAAGTTTATTGATCGACACTGCTACAAGCAGAACCCCAATCTCAAAATATTATACTACTATTGTTAATTACTAATGTAGCTAGCTGCAATATTTTGCAAGCATAATCAAAACTAGTTAAAACCAAGAAGTTAGGTCAAACCAATTATTTTGCTTAAAGTTAGAATCTAGCCCTTCCCTATTTATTATCAGCTCTTCTATGTAGACATACATACATGAAACGATGTGGGATGAGCTTCTTTTTTGTTTGTTAACCAAAGCACAACAAATAACTAACATTATTTTTGTAGTCATGTTTCATCAATAACACAACATGAATTCATGTAACTTGAACGAAATCCTTATCCGTTAAATATAATGGGTATTTGTGCGTTGCGGTGCGCGGGTATTCAGTGACGATTAATCGGAGAAATAGATTCTAACGACGTCTGATTCGCCAGTCTGTATCGGTTCTAACAGGTCCTCTTTGGTTCATTTTCGGATAGCTTTTATTGGCTAGCCGAACCAGTAGGCGACACCGGTTTCCGGTTGAACTCGTTGGTCCGATCCGGTTTCCAAAACTATGTGTACCATCAACTTGTTTGCTTGTATGAAGTCTTTTGTGTTTTATTAATTTGTACAATGTATATAATAGCATTACTTTTTATTTTAGAGGTATTTTAAAAATAACATTAGTTAGTGTATTTTATTGGGCAAATGACAAAAAAATGCATCGAACTTGACACTTTATGTGATTGTGTGTAGTCAACTATTTTTTTTCTTATTGTATGTACTGAACTTTCAAATTTCGATCATTATGTGTATTTTGTGACTATTACGCATATAAAATGACCATTTTACCCTTCAAAATTGAAAAATTAAAGGTAAAATGGTCACAAAATACACAATAATCGAATTTTGAAAGTTCACTACACACATAAGAAAAAATAGTTATTAGACACAATCATAAAAATCATCGAGTTCGATTTTTCATTATTCATTCTATTTTCTTATTTTATATTTTGAATTATATTATAGCTTATTTAGATTGTACATTATGAAAATTTTATTGTACTTTTTAATAAGGGGTGTTTTAATTGATTATATTTAATTTGATAGATATGTTTTTATTTGGTTGTATAATGTGAATAAATCATTGTACTTTTAACTAATTGAGTGTTTTAATATAAGTATGAAAAAAAAAAAAAAAAAAAAAAAAAAAAAAACTTTACCTCCACCTTTACCAAAATAAACTATCTAAACCCGTTTCTAAAAATCTACCTTTTGGGAAAGCAAACATGGGGCGAGCGAAGATTGCTTCCATTCTCTTCTTTGTAGGGAGGCGGAGAGAGTTGGAAGGAGAACAAGATTTATTTCTTCGTGTTCTTCTGTCAGAATGATGCGGACATGATTGAGAGGAGAGCAAAGATTTGCTCTCCATGTTTTTCTTCAGATGGCGAAGATATGTGGGTGAAATGAATTGGAGAGCAAATGGTTTGCTCGCCCAAAGTGTCGATTTTGGTAAATTTCTTTCAAAGTGTTTATTTTGGTAATTGAGTTTGAGAAATGTTTGTTGTGCTAATTGATTTTAAGTATTAATTATGTGTTAATTTAATGTCTTAGTGCATTAAAAAGTTATACCTTTAGCAATAAAACTTGTAATGCTAAATTTTAAGGTATTTAATGTTCAATTGTATTTTAATTGGTTGTGCCTCTAACAATAAAATTTGTACTGCTAAATTTTAAAGAATTTAATGCTGAAAAATGTCATCATGCATTATTAGATTGCAAGATAAGATAAGATGAGAAATAAGGTTCAAAGGTAATTTGTTAAGCAACATGAAGTCACAGTAAATAATTTTGTTCGTATTACTTGATACTTTAATGTTTATTGGTTAATCGATAAGTTCGATGTCAAAAGTATTTGAAATTTAACGACGTGTAATTAAAGATGAAATTTAAGTAACTTTATTAATTAGCATTACATGCAAAATGTACAATTGGTTAAATATTTCAGAGTTAAATATGAACTTTGGTATAAGTAAAGATGGATGGTTTAGTGCTCAAATTTTAACCTTTCCTCCCACTCTTCACTCATTTGGTCAACTCGACAAGATCCCCTATCACCCCTCGTTCAATCACTTCCCCAAAACCAACGCCTCCTCGCTATCGTCGCACTAAGTCACCACATCCACAACCCCTGCCCGAAACTCTAAATCCTCACATACTTCAAACTGTTTTTGTTTTTGTTGAAGCATCTACAAGACATGATAACAAGTTTTCCAATGTAAACATGAGGCGATGTCAATAACACAAGAAGAATTTCTATAACTTAAATAGAATCTTATTTGTTAAATTTAATTTGACTTCATAATATACAAAGAGGTTTATATATGGAACTATACATATGAATGGTAAAAGTTCTTAGTCTCATGTACTAAAAACTAAACCTTTCAATGCAATATAAGTACCCAATAACTAGCTCAACATTGTTATACCATGAAATTATAGAGCCACAAGAAGTGGATAGGCTCAACCTTAACCCTTTATAGGTTCACCACTTCGCACTCATGAGTCCATGATTATGTCAAATTCACCCCTGCCCTTCGCACCACGGTTAAAGTGCCTGGTCAAAATTGGCCGGTTGCGTATTGACATGATGCAAATTTTGTAGACATTACACCTTAGGCGGCTTCTTGTCATCTTTCTAGTACGAACCACTTAGCTATGAACCATGAGCATCGTGGGTAGGTGGTCCTTTAAAATGTGGTCTTGGTAGAAAGGCTTGTCATGGCAATGTACATAGCTTAATCTTGGAAAAAAAACATTGTAACCGTTAACTTGTTCAAGTTCATGATCAACACGTGCTTCTCCTAGTAGCTTCTTAGAACTTTAAGAAGTACATGGATGACCAATAGTCTTTTACAAGATTCTTTGAGCGGAACAACATGAAACAAAAGGATAAAAATATAAAAAGGGTTTAGTTTGAAGTTAAGGAACCAACCATATCTATCAACAGCATCAACACAATAACAGCGTTTTTGAAGAGACTTTTTTTAATTTCAGTTATTAAAACGGCTTAAAGAATATTTTTGTACAACACAAGTTAGGATTATTTTCTTTCATTTTCACACACTTCATCCACGGTTTTTATGACCCAACCAAATCCAAATGAGCCCCCCACCCCCCGAAACCAAAATTTCACCATGCTTTGCACAAGTCACTACATATGCATCCCCAATAGCAAACTCCAAATCTTCACATACTTCAAACCGTATTCCCTATATCATGACACAATTAGTACTAGTCCGTGTTGTTAAATTAGCTCTAATCAAATGCAGCCGTTACACTACGACGCCACCCCTTAGCAACAATTTCGAGTTGCCCGTCAAAAAACAGGCCACATATTTCATAGGCCTACAAACTAACCTTAAACATTTGCAGTTTGCACCAAACTAACATACAACTCAACTTAGTTTGGTTTACTACAATAATACAACTAAAGTACCCAAACTAAAAGGGAGTCATTTTACAATAATGTAACAACTAAATCCTTTAATTTTTAAACTTTATTAAAATAATACATAACTAAATCGCGTGTAGATGCTTCTATCTTATAAATTTATTAAATCTTATAAATTTACAAGATAGAGAAAACCAAACTCAAAAAGTTATACTACTATTAATTAGTCATAAAGCCACCTAATTTTGCAAGCTCAACCATTGACACAAAATCAGTCATTTTTGACTTGAGATTGCGAATGGCCTTGCCTTATTTATAATGAGCTCTTCAATGCAAACATATATTAATGAGGCGATGTGGGATAGACTTTTGGTTTTTGTTAAGCGAAAACCATAACAATCACACAATTCATTCTTTCTTTTCTTTTTCTTTTTTATCATGTTTTGTCAGTAAGGATTTCTATAACTTAAATAAAACCTTACATATAGTGTGATTTTCTTGATTGAGGTAATAATGCAGTTTGTTACATAAGCGAATACAGTGCAACAATAAGTTAGAGTAAATGAGATTTAGTTCTTATTGTTTGATACTTTGTTCGTTAATTGTTAATCGATGAGTTGGATTTAACTTTTAATTAACTTAACATATAGGAAAGTGTAACGTATAACTATAATGAAGTTGCTTTGCATGCAAATTGTACAATATTACAAACTTGTATATCAATTGTTCTTCATTCTAAGAGTAAACTAAGTTTAAAGGTCTACTAATGTACAAAGAAGATTTAAGGAAGCTTATTATGGAAATTGGAAAGATGAAGATTTAAGAATCTACATGTGTTATTGATGTTGCAAAGTAAACAAGGCTTAGTGGTCTGTATTAGTTAAATGCCTTGCTTGTTGAATTTTGGTATTGTTAAGTTGTTGTCCTACATGATTTTTGTAGCATACGGTAAAACTATCATGTATTTTTATAACACAAGACGGATTGCTACAACTTAACTAAAACCTTATTCGTTAGACATAATTAATGTGATTTTGAACGAAGCTAAAACGTGGTTTGTTACGAAAGCCAATACAATGCATCATGGTCACAATTCCTTCTTCCTTCCCTAACGCTTCAAACCGTATTCCCTCCATTCCTTCTTCCTTCCCTAACGCTTCAACCAATTTTTTCGCTTTCCTAAACTTCGGTTCCATATCGTAACACGATTAACACTTGGCTGTGTAGTTAAAAGAGCTATAATAAGAAAGTTGTGACGTGCTCATTAATTTTGCCCACCATATTTTTTCTCATGCTTGGTTCACTTTTGATTAATTCTAGTTATTAATATAGCTTAAAGAATATTTTGGTATAACACAATTTATGATTTTTTTCCGTTCTCACTCCTCGTCTACGGCTTTTATGACCCAACCAAATCCAAATGCACCCCAACATTCAAGCACCTCCCCAAAACCAAAGAAATTTCATTATGCGTTGCACAACTCACTACATATGCATCGCCAACCCGAACTCCAATCCTCACATACTTCAAACCGTATTCCCTCCATTTCCAATCACTTTAACCAGCTCTTTCACTTTTCCAAAACTTATGTTCTATATCATAACACAATTAGTAATCGGTCGTGTCGTTAAATGAGCTATAGTCTAGTCAAATGCGCACCCTAACACTCCCCCGCCAACCGTAAGCATGCATTTCAAGTTACCGTGACGCTAACACATTTCATAGGTCAGCAAACCTTTAACTTTGCAGTTTTGCACTAAAGGATCTAACATACAATCTAATATTGCATATTGAGGCAATCAAATTTAAAATCCAGGAAAATTCTCCCTAACCTTTCTCTCTCCAGTAACTGAATTCCCAACCTTTTCTCACCATTAAAATTCAATTAAAACCTTCATTTCCTTCAATAATAATGCATATTTTACAAATCTAAACCAATCATTCGATTCTCCTTTTCATTGAGCATACAATGATATGATTGAATTTTGATTTGGTTCAGATTAGTAAAAACCCCCAATTTGACATTTTTTACAATTTTAGTCTAATTGTTCAGTGTATTGATTCAATGAATTTTAAATGAAAATGTCAAACAAAAAAAGGCATATGAAGAGGAAAATAAAGGTTCCTGACATGTATGGGAACTCTGTTGGTGATTTGGGGAGGAATAGGGACAGCAGTGATAAAAATGAAGGTGCTGTAATTGAGGAGAGTGTGAATGTTAGTGATGATGTAAGTAATGGTTATAGGGAGGTTATTGGGGAAAAGGAGGCTAGTGATGGATATAAGGTTTCTGTTCCAACAGTGGTGAATGAATTTCCACCTTTCAATGAGGTATATCAAAATTCTCCTACACATACAACTGTGAATAAAACTCTGAATGCTAATGCTGATAAAACTGCTAGTGTAAAGTGTATACATGAAAATAACTTTGTTGAGAATAGTGTTGATAAGGATACTAGTGTTAATAGCCTACATGAAAGTAATACTGATGATGTGTTGAATAAGAAAGGAAATAGAACTTTTGCTTCCACATTAATGAAAGATTTAGTCAATGTGAACAATAAGTTGACATTGATACCTACTGAAGTTGAAAATGGAAGGGATGTGGTTATATTTGATGAGGAGCTTGTTAATGACGGAAGTAAGAGATAGGACAGAACTTTATGTGGATATTTTGTAGGGTATAGGATGTCCTACCAAGAAATAAAGTACAACATAGGAAGAATGTGGGGTAAATGGGGACTAAAGGATATCACTGTGCAGAATGGAACATACTTGTTTAAGTTCAACAATGATGAAGGAATGAATAAGGTCTTAGAAAATGGTATTTGGATGGTGAATAACAAGCCATTACTTGTTCAAAATGGGATCCTAGTGTGTGTATGGAAAGAAGTGAGCCTAATGTATTGCCTGTATGGGTTAAATTGATGAACATGCCTTTAAAAGCTTGGTATGTCAAAGGTGTAAGTGCTATTGCAAGCAGCATTGGGAAGCCACTGATAATGGATAAAACTACTACAAAAGTATGTCAAGATAGAAATGGAAGTAGAGGGTATGCTAGAGTCCTTATTGAGTTTAATGTTGAAAAAGAAATCAAAGATACTGTGGAAATATGCTACAAGAACAAACAAGCAAAAACCATAGGCTCAAAGTTTGTTAAAGTTGAGTATGGGTGGAAGCCTCCTAGGTGTACTGCTTGTAAGGTGTTTGGACATATTGATGCAAATTGTAATGTTCTAAATAAGGATGAATACAAAAAAGCATGGGATAATATAAGGGATGAAAACATGAGAAATGGTAATGGAGAAAATATGGAGAAAGGGCATAGCAATGCAAATATGGGATATAATGATGGTAAAAGGAATAGAATTCATGCTAAACCTGATAACAGGATGGATGTGAATGAGAAAGGAAGAAGGAACCTTCAAGTTAGGCTGGAATTCAGACCAAAACTTGTTGTTGAAAATCAGAATGTAAACAAGAAGGATAGTGGAAAAGTGCAGCATATACAATCACAAGCAAATAAAGAAAACAGTCCAAAAAAGACTTGGAATGTGGAAAAAGGTTTGATGGAGGAATTAAAGAAGAGTGCAAACAAATTTACAGTGCTTGAAGATAGAATAGAATATGGAGGTATGGAGAATGATTTATGCATGGATAAGAATAGAAAATCTTTAAGTATGGAAGAGAATATAGTCAAAGATATTGAGGATGTTGATATATTCATCCGGTGGCAGAAGGAAGAGGAAATGGTTAATATGTTTGTGAATGATAAGAGGATTCCCACTGATGAAGAATTAGATACTTGGGCTCGATATATGTGTGAGTGGTACAAAGAGAAGTGGGAAGCAAAATGGAAAAGTAAATGGCCCATTGTAGGAAGATGTATATGGCTTAATGATTGATTGAGGTAGCGAATGTGGAGGTTTAAACTCTGTTAGTACTGTCTATATGAATTTTCATGTTTGTATGTTTTAGCTCTAAGTTCAGCAGCTTTGGTGTTCCTTAGCTCTAATTGTGTATTGTAAATGTTTGGTTCTTAATATAATTCACCTCTTGCACCAAAAATAAAAAATAAAAAAAATCAGGCAACTCAATTTAATAATTGGTTCCTATAATTCATGCAACTCAATTTAGTAATTGGTTTGTACAAAAACATAACTAAATATGTGGTTCACGTACTACAATGATTATAACACCTATGTAAGTAGCGTGGACCCCATGTAAGTTAATAAGGTTTTTGTTGGGGTGACTAGTGACTAGCTTAACACCTATGTAAGGAAGTGAGGACGATGACGTGGACCATGAAGGCATTAGAAGACTCGTAAAGGCCCATAATAGCCTTGTAAAGGCGTGAGGCTTGATCATGTCGTCACGTCATGCCATCTTATGCACATGTTTTTATAAACTCGATATATATGAATTATGATATAAATATATAAATATTATCATATTTTGTGTCGCCTTATGTCACGCCTTATAAACACAAAAGCTTCGCTTTAGCCGCAAAAACGTGAGGCTTGCTTATACCGTCATGTCACGTCTCACGCTATTTATAACCTTGCTAGAAAGTAGAATAATGCATGTGGATGTTTTTTTTGAGTCAATAGTCAATTCTTTTGTTTTCCATGCATCCCACCTTCCATGGTGGCACACGTGCACTTGTGTTTGTTCCAAATTAACCATTTATATTGCAAGATGGGAGGTCATTTTTTCCTTTTGGTAGTATTGAAATCGGTCTCTCTACCGTAGATAAAGGTAAACATGTTTACGTCTTAACCTCCCCATACATCGTAAAAGACAGTATTAGAACTCATACCCGTAGAAAACAATATTTGAAGTTACTTTTTTTTACTTTATTGAATAGTCTTTATACTAAAAAGTTGTTACAAAATGTGTTCACAAGGTGGTCTAGGGCAAACTAATTCACATGCTTTGATAATATTTGACCGCTTGATGGTTCAGGCTCGGGTTGTTGTCTTGTAGTTTTTGGTCTTCTTGTAGAGACGAAACTTAATGAAGACCGGATAAGTTGTGGTTTTTTCAAAAATATTAGGCACAGGCACATTTTTAATCTTTACATTGTGTAATAGTAGGTATTATTAGTAATATGTTATATAAAAATGTAAATCGACCCTCCTAATTCAAATATATTAAAGTTTGGTCTTTTCACTTAAAATCGTCAAGTTTAGTCTCAGAATTATTTTTATTGTAATGTCATATGCAAAGGCAATAAAAGTGCTCTTAATATACTTTTTATATGAAATGAAATAAATGAATAAATAAAACATGTTATACAAATATGTTGAGTTGTGTGATATTAGTGAAAAAAATGCCAATGACCTTGCAACACATTATGATCAAATTGATTGCTATTTCTTGTTTAGTTCATAAAATTTGTAAATATACAATTCTTTATTATTATTATTATTATTATTATTATTATAACTTCACTTTTATTAAAAACTCATAGGATTTATAAAAAATTAGTGGGGAGCCGAGAAACCATGCTCCTTGCCTCTATAACAAGATGTTGTTTGATACATTCATTATAGCTTCAGGTGTGGCTCGTTGTTTAGCTCGCCGTGCCTAGGTGGACTTCTCGCCGTTGCTCGCCACCATACCATGGGCCTTCGTCATTGAGGAGCTCCTCGTCTGCAAGACGAGGGTTCCTCTTGTACGAATGTCAATTTTTTTTTCTTTTCTAAACTTGTAACATGTAGTATTATTTTAGGTAGTGGTGGGCCCCGAATGAGTAAGTTTAAGTTAGTTGTGATAAAAGGAATGGTTGTAAAGAAATGTTTGTTAAATTGATGTGGCAAGTGGTGAGCCCCGGATGAGTTGTTTAGCTTTCCACAAGTGAAGTCTTATGTTGAAGTGGAAAGTTGGAAACTCTAGATGTGGAGATCATATGATCAAATAATATTACTTGTTATAAAGAAGATAACATCCTTAAAAGTGTAGTAAACTAGATGTCTAGTTGTATGTAAGTAGGCCCAAGTATTGTTAAGCACGAAGTTATGCAACTATCAGTAATTAGTTGTCCACAAAAGTATTAATCAAACTTGAAATAATCGAGTTCGTGTATGTGCGTGTTACTTTCTCTATATAAATAACAAAGTACAGTAAATAAATAAGAAAACATTCTTTTAACGACAATTTTTAACTATCGCACAACATTTACATCACAAATCTATTTCACATATCTTAAGCCAGACTTGCACTTACACTATTAGGTTAGGGAGCTTCACACACAATATGAGATATCATTGAGACATAAACTCTTTGGTAAATAGGAAAACACCAGATAAGTTGTCGAGTGATCAACACGCCATGTATGTGGATGAAAGCACGTTCAAATGATTTTTTTTTAATATTTTTTTTAATCAATGAAGTTCAAATGACATATTTATAAAAATTAATATAGGTGAAACAGAGGTAAAAAAAATTAAGATCTCACATAAACTTCTCAAAGAATGCTTGAAATTCGGTGTACCTTCACCTAATTTTAAGCCACCTTTGAGAACTTGACATTAATCTTAAAACATATAATTCATATACGATGTGGTATATAAGGTAGGAGCATTTTATCACTTTTATCGATATGGGATTTGACTAGTTTTAAATGCCGTATAACTTGTATTGTATACTAACATCGAGCGAGTTTTGATCTGGTCATACTCTTAGTATCCACTTCGTATATGATGATTTGTGTTCAATTACATTTATTTTGTATTGGTTTAGTGCAATTGACAAGTTAATTTTTTTTAAAGAGGTGATTTGTTACACCATCAAGAACGATTCTAACACCATCAAAACCTTTCAAATTTACATTTTGCCAACACAAAAAAGGAACAAGGTAAAATTGTAGATTGAAATTTTTTGAGTGGTGTGGGATTATTTTATGTGATGCTAAAACTCATTTATGAATTGGTTAGTAGTACACAAAACCTGTTCGAAATACACATGATGATACATTTTGAACTAAGATTTCTTGAGCATACCAAAAAAAAATATAATGTAACAAAAGCAATTGGACACTCTTTCGTGACAGTTCACCTGCTAACATGCAATATGCATTTAGACACTCTTTCGTTAAATATATAGAGATGCATGTTGGAATGTTATTACAAAGTGACAGGATACAACAAACAAATGAGCAGTAGCTATTGTTCTTATTAGCATATTTCACTTAACTAATTGTGGTAGCATTTTCTGGTAGGCTATTCTTGATGATAAAGTGATACGTGCACGATGAGTTAAAGACCAAGTTTCTCGACGATGATACACCGTGGCACCGTGCCCATGTTCTCCATATTCACTTGTTTGCATGCATGTAATTAGGAAGAAGTGGTTATAGCCACATTAATTGCATTAGAATTCACGTTTCCATTTTAGTCCATGTTTACAGAATTTTTCCTAAATACTAGGCTAGTGGTAGTTAGGTGATGTTTCTTTTTTTTTCTATATTCAGTACTGATTCGACTGGGCATCTGTTTTCACATGAAAGTCTGAATTTAGATAAGCCAATCTTGTTTCTTTTTTCTAATTAATGAAAGATCTCAAAATAGTAAATGACTATTGTACCCTCGGTTTGTGTTTCAGTATCTCAATCACAAATATCAAACCACCATCAAAACATAAATCAAAACAAGAACCCACACAATTTTTAATTCATCAACCAATATATACATCATCCTAATAAAACCCATCATATCATCATTATATAACATGTTTCAAAATCAAGATCAAAGATACAAACATATAACACAAAAACAAAATTAAACTTTAGTATGTAAATAAAAACTAGCCTATAAACCCGTGATAAATCACGGGCGGCTTATAAAATGTTTGTAATTAACAGTTCAAACATATAAAGTAAAATACTGGAATAATTTTTTCCTAAGCCTATCTTCACCCATGGCCAGATGTACATTGTTGTTTCCTAAGCTTATAAAGATCGCCCTTGACTTGTATTGATAGTCATGGCAAAACAAACAACTACATGAATTTGTCGTCTATTAATCTTCAATGAGAATCTCTTGTTTATAACTCTTGTATCCTGAAAACACAAACATGGGACTTTTTAAAAAAGTATCCGGCATTCAATTATTATGGATAACTTGCAAGGGGAAACTGGTGGCAAGCTAGGCATTATGGTCATTTATGGATAAAATTATGCATATCTTGCAAGCTAAGTAATGATACTTGTTTTTGTGCTTGTATAGTTCAACCAATGTCCTAATTAATTAGCTTCTAAAAGGTAAAAGGCTTGTAATGTCCGCATAAAGAATTAGGGAGCAGCAAAACATAGGTTATCTTTATAAATTTTATTTTGTTTACTGTAAAAGAAACACATATAATGTCTCACTCATTTAAAAATTATAATCAACATGTTTAAAATATACACATATAAACTACTAATGAGTAAAAAACAAGAAACATTTGAAGTGTACCCTTTCAGGCCAAAAGTGTAACAAACGGGAAAAAAATCTAACTTAGGACGGTAATGATGTATTAAGCTCATCAAACCATAATTTAGAAACATAAAACCGCCTAAACATGGCTTAGAAAGATTGCTCAGTTTATCAAGATGCCACTTATTGGAAATTATAGAGTTGTATACAGCATATTGGATACTATGTATATGAAGAGCAAGATAAAGATAGTTACCTGAAAATAAAAAAAGTAGACCTCGCTCTTGTTGAAAAAATATATATATTTAAGGAAATCATATTACTTCACAATATCAGTAGTATGCAATAACTCAATCATTAGCCAAGGTCGCTTTTATGAGGTAAACTAAATTCAACCCTATCTGCATATGTCCCTGTTATCAGAATATATGTGAACAAAAAAATTTAGTTTTGACTCTTAAAGTCACACCATAAAATATTGCAGTCCACACAATTACCACAATTTGCTATAAGAGATTACTAATATATCAAAGATTGCATTTGTATTTGACAACGCTTATGAACAGAACAAATGCTAATTACTGCCAAACTAAACACTTATCTCCATTTTTGTAACTAATGGGTCAAATAACTAACACATTAATAGTTAGAAAGTGTATGTGGGTTAGCCAAACCGAACCCTACCCAATCCTAGCCAACCCATTTGAATATACCTAAAAAGTTAATCAGATTAACTCACTTGTTTATTTCCAGCGATTGCTATTAAAATCAGTTATACACTCATCTTTGTCCTCCGATTAGTATTGTTGACATTACTTGTTAAAAAAATTGTCGTTGAGACTCAAGCATTTGAAGACTAATAGTTAATAAAATTTGTAGAACGTTAAAATAACATACTTTAAGTGTAACCCAAACGAATCCAATAACGATTCCAACTATGTAGCGTCTATGACAGCTCAGGTCGAACACTCCTACATGAAAAGAAAATACCGTACGTCTTGTTATTTGCGCATATAAAGCTCTATACTAATAGAAATTGAAACATGGAAAGTTATAGTCAAATTAGGAAGTATAGTTTGTAATAACCTTCAACTTTTAGTGGAGCGAGCATTAACACTTTTGATGGAACTTAACAATCCTGAAGACAAAGATCATGAAGCTAAGAACTAAAACTAAAAACATACAAGACTAACAAACGAATAGACACCTTAGCTTAGCTTCACGGGTAGTCACTAATTTCCAGCCTAACCCTCTTAGCTCCAATCCAATGTCATCAATGTGATTATCTGCAAATTATATCTCTAAATGACAAACTTTTGTATAGATAACATACTTGGATTATTAGTATTAATAATAAAAAAACATGTCATACCACTGCGCAAGGATCATAAAACTACAAAAAAATAATATAAGAACATAAAAATATGATATTAATCACAAGTATAATCATACATCTAAGAAAATCACAACTATAATCGCAAGATAATAAATCTATCCTAAACAAAAACTGAGTAACTATACCTAAATCATAAGAAAAATACACTGAATAGTCTGATTTGCCTTGTCCATGAATTGTCGATTGATAATCGGCATTAACATTCTACATCCCGTCTGAAACCTTAGTAATACGAAATTGTTAGGCATGCTCGAACAAACATTTTCAAAGGAATCATTGGAAAATGATCGATTTAATTCGTGTTAACTTTTTGGATGGATTTTCGAACTCTATTTCGAATTTAATATTTACAAAATAATAAACAAAAGTTGAAAATCCTACTGTAACTTACTGGATGGATTTTCGAACTCTAATGAGTATAACCGGTATTGAAAATCATTCAATTATAATTGGTTAAAATTAAAAATTAGTTGTACCCAAAATCGATTATTATGTAAACCGACACAAAGAAGATGAATAATAATGATGTGGATATGGACATAAAAGTGTCTTACCAGTTATGAATTGAATAACCGATTATGAATTGAGAAGCTTGAATAACCCAAAAACCAAAACCATTGTATTGAATCATACCTTTTACAGACCTTGAATAACCCAAATTGAATTGAATGATACCTTTTAAAAGCTTTGAGAATCTTGATTAGAATACTGTGGTTATAAGACCTTGAACAGATTTGACATATTACTGGTGTTTATGATATGCGATTACATGTTGACTAAGAAGGTTATGTTTTTATGTTTTGAATGAGATGGATAGAATTTAGGTTTAATTTCATATATCACCATACTTTCATGATTAATTTCATATATACCCAAAGTGCAAGTGTTGAATGCATAATGTACAATGTTTTTAATGCATGTTTGAGTATATATGAAATTTCCAATTAAAATGAGGAGAAATATGAAATTGCCCCTAGAATTTATGATATGCGAATACTGTGTTTTATGTTATGAGATGTTGACTAAAGCAGAAGAAGTGATATTGATGACCTGGCTTTATTCACATGGGCATTGTCAAGGTGGCTTTTATGAGGTGGCATACATTTCAAAAAAAGCTTCGTTTATTATATATATAGATTTGATTATAAAAATACCTTTTTATAAAAACACGTGAACAACAACATTTACAGTCTCCATGTCGATTATTTTTTATGGTTTCGAGCCAGTATAAGATGCACAATAAAGGGTGAAGAAACCCTTTGATTCTTATATAGTCTACGAGAAAAAAGGGTTGAAGTGTCGAGCTCATCATAGTGGAGGCAGCGAATTGAAGAGACGACTCACTAGTGTGGCGATGATATGACATAAGAAAAAGATCTTGAGAAGAAAAAATTTATTGTGGATCCGGTGAAACACAAAGGATGAAAAGAAGAAGGTGGGGTATTTTGTAATGATGGATAAAATGTGAATTGTTGGAGCATCCGATTTGGGAGAGCATCAATTTTAACATCTTCCACTCTCAGACGTTCATTTAATTAAGTCAAAAAAAGAAACAACACAATATAGCCATGTGGGCCTAGAAACCTTAGCACTCGGACCAATAAGTTGAAAAGAAACAGCACCTAGTGTATTTCAACTATTTAAATGTAGTTCGTTTCCATGATATATAGGAATGAAGATGAATATAAAAGTTTAGTTTCTCTCTTGTTTTATTAGAGTCTTGCCCGCTCTAAGGGCCTTATCCATCTCGTCTCGTATCCACTTCTTGGGAGATTGACCATCTATAATAATGGTGTTTTTATTGACTTACTCGACACCTCCAAGACAATACCCACCTTCCCTACAAGTATCCATGGCCACATTGACCGACAACATATCTCAACTCGAAACCGTCATGGCCAAATTCCTTTCCACTTCCATCTCCACTGCCTCCCATTTCGACAGCATCTCAAAACACCTTTCAGTCACCACCAATCATTTTACCGCCCAATACGAACTAACGTCGTCCTTCATTACTACCATGAAAAAAAACTGAATCAAAGAACACCAAGGTTCTACCTTTCATTGCCATCGCCACCAACCCATAGCCTCCAACACCGCCCCTATATCAGCCCTCCCACTTTCAATCTGGCAAAGTGACTAAGAAACAAACCGGTGACCAACTTTTTCCACCGAAAAGTTCACCCGTGATAACGTCTCCCATCCCGCCTTATGCTACCCTTATGATCAAGTGCTTAAGCCCCGCGGAGATGAAACAAAGACGCGTTGACTGCCTTTGTAGCAAGTGTATGTTGTATTATTTCTCGGGACACAATTGCGAACCACCTGCCTTTTTTTTTCTCCAAACCGAACCAAAACCACCTGGGTCGAATCCGAAGCGACCACAGGGCTGAGATACAAAATGATAGGGGTCTTGCAACTCCTTACGAGTTTTACAATCCTCCTTAGGCAATGTACCTAGTCGTTGTAGTGTAATATAGGTAGGACACGGGGGATTGATCGTTCTCTAGGGGAATAGTGTTGGGAAGGTCGAGATGTATGACGAACAGGTCTAAGGCGAGGGATGATTAAAGTGTTGAAAGTTGACTACGTTTGGTTAGACGTATATGATTAAAGACCGATAGAACTGCACAAAATGTGCTATTTGTCCTAAAGCTTCACCTAATTTTTTTCGCTTTTCCAAACTTTAGTTCCATAGGTTGTGTCGTTAAATGAGTTCTGATTAAATGTGAAATGTGGCCCAAACGTTACCATTAGCAACACTTTTGAGTTCACATTCGATAAAGATCGTGACTTTTAACACATTTCATATGTCAAAAATCCTTAAACAATGCAATTTTAATTAGGGGTTTGATATCAGATTTAAAGAAAATATATATGAACTCCAGGATCGCGGCACATTGTTTAGATAATCCTGGTTCTCAAACATAATAACAAGTATTGTATAAGGAATTTGCTAGAACCACAAAATCATCCAAAAAAATCCACGCGAGGTGGAAGCGGATGATTGGTTTTTTGTGAGAGTGGATCCCACAAAAAACCAATCATCCACTTCCACCTCAGCGTGTGGATTTTTTATTGGATGGTTTTGTGTGGATGTATCACTTCTCATTGTATAATGACTATTCAACTTTTATTAACTCAATTATTTAACTGTTTTATTAAACAAGTTGAGCAGTTAAATTAGTTTGTAACGTCACTATTGAAACAAAGTGAAAACCAAGAAACTTTGTCAGACCAATTATTTGCTTTATAAGATGTAAACATAGATGTGTGAGTCGATGTGGGATAAACTTTCTTTTTGGTTTCAAGACAATAACTTAAACTATTTTATCTTTATCTTGTTAATAACACAGGACAAATATCTTTAACTTAAATAAAAGTCTTACTCGTTTAATACATTGTGGTTTTAGAATGAAGTTAAAATGATGTTTGTTACAAAAGCAAATACAATGCAACATTAAGTTTGAGTAAACAATGCAAATACATTAAGTTTATGGAGTAAATAATAGTTAGTTCTCACTTATTGATACTTTGATGTTTTTATGGGTTAATCCATGAGTTAATTTTAACTTTTGATTAACTAAACATATAGGAAAGTGTTTAAATAACTTCGGTTAAAAATGAAATTTAAATAACGCATAACTATAATAATAAGAGTAGTGATTGGAAAATACCCATGAGATTGTAGAATCACAAGAAGTGGGATTGGCTCAATCTTAGTCCTGTTGTGGGTCAACCAACCGCCTCATGGTTCCATGATAGTGTCAAATTCTCTCCTACCCTATGCACCCAACCTCGTGGTTCCACAAAAACCCACCCTCTCTCAGTCGCCTCATTGACGGCTTTTTTGCCCAACCAAATCCAAGTGCTACCCAGCCTTCCACTTTCCCTAAACTAAAGCTCCTTCACTATGCGTCGCACAACTCACTATTTACGCAACTCCGATCGCGAACTCCAAATCCTCACATACTTTACAGTATTCCCTCCATTCCTTCATTTCCTAACACCTCAAGCATCTTTTCCGCTTTCCCTAAACTTCGGTTCCATATCATAACACGATTAATACTCATCCATGTAGTTCATATGAGCTCTAATAAAAAAGTTGTGTTGTGCCCATCCATATCGTAACACTTTTGATTAATTCTAGTTACTAATATAGCTTAAAGAATATTTTGGTATAACACAAGTTATGGTGGTTTTCTTTCTCACACACTCACTCATCTATGAATGACCCAACCAAATCCAAATGCACCCAAGCATTCAAGCACTTCCCAAAAACCAACGAAATTTCAATATGTGTCGCACAACTCACTACATATGCATCGCCAACCGCGAACCCCAATCTTTACATACTTCAAATCGTATTCCCGTCCATTTCCAATCACTTTAACCAACTTTCACTTTTCCAAAACTTAAATCAGTATTTAGTCGTGTCGTTAAATGAGCTCTAATCAAATGCGCCCCTAACACTCCCCCGCCAACCGTTAGCATGAATTTCGAGTTAGTCATTCGATAAACACCGTGACGCTAACACATTTCATAGGTCAACAAACCTTTAACTTCACAGTTTTGCATCAAGGGATCTAACATACAATCTAATATCACATGTTGACGCAATCAAAATTAAATTCAGCCAACTCAATTTAATCATTATTTTATATAATTCATGCAACTCAGTTTAGTACTTTGTTTAATAACATAACAACTAAATCTGTTGTTCACTATAATAACTGTAAAAAACTAGAGACTAAATTTTTTATTTTTAAAATTAGTTAAGATAATATAATTAAACATGTTTAATCTTAAAACTTTAATCAATTTATTACGAATTACGAAATAAATTGACAAAAGTTAGAAGACCAAACTCAAATTTTATACTATCAATTAGTTCAATGACACATAATCAATCAATTTCAAGAAACTCGGTGAGACTGATTACTTGCCTTAAGGTTTCATATGGCCTTCCCTTATTTATCATGAGCTCTTCAATGCAAACATACACGCATATGGCGATGTGGGATAAGTGTTTTTTTCTTCTTTCTTTTTCTTAAGCAAAAAACCATAACAATCACATAATTCATTCCTTTTTCTTTTTTTTTTTTATCATGTTTTATCAATAAGGATTTTTATAACTTAAATGAAACCTTATATGTTAAATATAATGTTTTTTTTGTGGATGAGGTAAAAATGCAGCTTGTTACAGATGCGAATACAATGCTATATTAAGTTATTGTAAATGAGATTTAGTTCTTATTGTTTGATACTTTGTTTCGTTAATCATTAATCGATGAGTTGGATTAAACTTTTGATTAACTTAACATATAGGAAAGTGTAGCTTATAACTATCAAGAACTTGTTTTGCATGCAAATTGTACTACCATTTAAACATTTGAAATCTGAAATACAGTATTTTAAACTTGTATATCAGTTGTTCTTCATTCTAAGAGTAATCTAAGTTTACAGTTTTACGAATGTTCAAAGAAGGCTTATGGAAGATTATTATGGAAACCGGGAACTCCAAATCCTCACATACTTCAAATCGTATTATCTCCTTTCCTTTCCAAACACTTAGGTTCCTTAACATGAAATTTCAATTCCTTCTGTCGTTAATTTAGCTCTAATGCTCCAGCGCCAAACATTAGCAACAATTTCGAGTTGTCCTTCGATAAACACCGTGTGGCTAACACATTTAATGCAACAATAGTAAATCTTTTTTGTTTTTAGAGATTAGCACAATAATATAACAAGATCCGACTGGAGTGCGCAACAAAGTTTATTGATCTACACTACTACAAGCGGAACCTCAATCTCAAAATGTTATACTACTATTGTTAATTACTAATGTAGCTAGCTACAATATTTTGCAAGCTTAATCAAAACTAGTTACGTAGTAAAACCAAAGATGCAAGGTCAAACCAATTATTTTGCTTAAAGATCGAATCTAGCCCTTCCCTATTTATGATCAGCTCTTCTATGTAGACATATATACATGAAACGATGTGGGATGAGCTTCTTTATAGGGTGAATTTAAGTGTGGAAAGAATATAGAGAATGTGTGTAATGAGATTTGTGAATTTAAGTGTGTTAATATATTGTGTATTTATAAGGTTTTTTTTTTTTTTTACCCAAACGTTCGGATTCTTTTTTTTTTTTTTTGAAATGAAGTTGCAACGGATACTTTTTAAACATTCAAATACTTTTTGCAAATTAAATGGCCAACCAAACTCGATCGTGAGAACGACCAAGTGTGGGAAATGATGGGAGTCGATCGACATGCCACATTAAGCCGATCGACATGGGATCGATTGAGTTAGTCGATCACCATTTGTTACTGCGTCCAGCCTTAGATTGTAAGTTAAAATAAGATGAGAACTAAGGTTAGAAGGTAATTTGTTAAGCAACGTGAAGTCACAATAAATAATTTTGTTCGTATTACTTGATACTTTGATGTTTATTGGTTAATCGATAAGTTAGATGTCAGAAAGTGTTTGAAATTTGACGACGTGTAATTAAAGATGAAATTTAAGTAACTTTATGAATTAGCATTACATGCAAAATGTACAATTGGTTAAATTTTTCAGAGTTAAATATGAACTTCGGTATAAGTCAAGAGGGATGGTTTAGTGCTATGGTGATGGCTTAACGTTACTTTGTTGTTAAGCTTTTACTTTATGTGCTCAAATTTTAATCTTTCCTCCCACTCTTCACTCGACAAGATCCCCTTCAACTTCATTTTCCTTAATCACCCCTCGTTCAATCACTTCCCCAAAACCAACGCCTCGTAGCTATCGTCGCACTAAGTCACCACATCTACAACCCCTGCCAGAAACTCTAAATCCTCACATACTTCAATCTTTTTTTTTTTTTTTTTTTTTTTTTTTTTTTTTGGGGCATCTACAAGACATGATAACAAGTTTTCCAATGTAAACATGAAGGCATGAGGCGATGTCAATAACACAAGAAGAATTTCTATACCTTAAATAGAATCTTATTTGTTAAATTTAATTTGACTTCATAATATACAAAGAGGTTTATATATGGAACTATACATATGAATGGTAAAAGTTCTTAGTCTCATGAACTAAAAACTAAACCTTTTAATGCAATATAAGTGCCCAATAACTAGCTCACCATTGTTATACCATGAAATTATAGAGCCACAAGAAGTGGATAGGCTCAACCTTAACCCTTTACAGGTTCACCACTTGGCACTCGTGATTCCATGATTATGTCAAATTCACCCCTACCCTTTGCGTATTGACATGATTCAAATTTTGTAGACATTACACCTTAGGCGGCTTCTTGTCATCTTTCTAGTACGAACCACTTAGCTATGAACCATGAGCATCGTGGCTATGTGGTCCCTTAAAAATGTGGTCTCGGTAATGTACATAGCTTAATCTCGGAAGAAAAACAATGTAACCGTTAACTTGTTCAAGTTCATGATCAACACATGCTTCTCCTAGCAGCTTCTTAGAACTTTAAGAAGTACATGGATGACCAATAGTCTTTTACAAGATTCTTTGAGCGGAACAACATGAAACAAAAGGATAAAAATATAAAAAGGGTTTAGTTTGAAGTTAAGGAACCAACCATATCTATCAACAGCATCAACACAATAACAGCGTTTTTGAAGAGACTTTTTTTAATTTCAGTTATTAAAACGGCTTAAAGAATATTTTTGTACAACACAAGTTAGGATTATTTTCTTTCATTTTCACACACTTCATCCACGGTTTTTATGACCCAGCCTAATCCAAATGAGCCCCCCACCCCCCGAAACCAAAATTTCACCATGCTTCGCACAAGTCACTACATATGCATCCCCAACAGCGAACTCCAAATCCTCACATACTTCAAACCGTATTCCCTCCATTCCTTTCCAAACTCTTAAGTTACATATCATGACACAATTAGTACTAGTCCGTTTCGTTAAATTAGCTCTAATCAAATGCGGCCGTTATGCTACGTCGCCACCCCTTAGCAAAAATTTCGAGTTGAGCGTCAAAAAACAGACCAACACATTTCATAGGCCTACAAACTAACCTTAAACATTTGCAGTTTGCACCAAGGGAACTTACATACAACTCAACTTAGTTTGGTTTACTACAATAATACAACTAAAGTACCCAAACAAAGGGAGTCATTTTACAATAATGTAACAACTAAATCCTTTAATTTTTAAACTTTATTAAAATAATACATAACTAAATCGCGTGTAGATGCTTCTATCTTATAAATTTATTAAATCTTATAAATCTACAAGATAGAGAAAACCAAACTCAAAAAGTTATACTACTATTAATTAGTCATAAAGCCACCTAATTTTGCAAGCTCAACCATTGACACAAAATCAGTCATTTTTGACTTGAGATTGCGAATGGCCTTGCCTTATTTATAATGAGCTCTTCAAGTTACCGTGACGCTAACACATTTCATAGGTCAGCAAACCTTTAACTTTGCAGTTTTGAACCAAAGGATCTAACATACAATCTAATATTGCATATTGAGGCAATCAAATTTAAAATCCAGGAAAATTCTCCCTAACCTTTCTCTCTCCAGTAACTGAATTCCCAACTTTTTCTCACCATTAAAATTCAATTAAAACCTTCATTTCCTTCAATAATAATGCATATTTTACAAATCTAAACCAATCATTCGATTCTCCTTTTCATTGCGCATACAATGATATGATTGAATTTTGATTTGGTTCAGATTAGTAAAAACCCCCAATTTGACATTTTTTACAATTTTAGTCTAATTGTTCAGTGTATTGATTCAATGAATTTTAAATGAAAATGGCAAACAAAAAAAGGCATATGAAGAGGAAAATAAAGGTTCCTGACAGGTATGGGAACTCTGTTGGTGATTTGGGGAGGAATAGGGACAACAGTGATAAAAATGAAGGTCAGAATGGCGAGAGAGTGTGAATGTTAGTGATGATGTAAGTAATGGTTATAGGGAGGTTATTGGGGAAAATGAGGCTAGTGATGGATATAAGGTTTCATTCCAACGATGGTGAATGAATTTCCACCTTTCAATGAGGTATATCAAAATTCTCTACACATACAACCGTGAATAAAACTACGAATGCTAATCTTGATAAAGCGCTAGTGTAAAGTGTATACATGAAAATAACTTTGTTGAGAATAGTGTTGATAAGGATACTAGTGTTAATAGCCTACATGAAAGTATCATCGATGATGTGTTGAATAAGAAAGGAAATAGAACTTTGCTTCCACATTAATGAAAGATTTAGTCAATGTGAACAATAAGTTGACATTGATACCTCTTGAAGTTGAAAATGGAAGGATGTGGTTATATTTGATGAGGAGCTTGTTAATGTGAGTAAGAGATGGGACGAGAACTTTATGTGGATATTTTGTAGGGTATAGGATGTCCTACCAAGAAATAAAGTACAACATAGGAAGAATGTGGGGTAAATGGGGACTAAAGGATATCACTGTGCAGAATGGAACATACTTGTTTAAGTTCAACAATGATGAAGGAATGAATAAGGTCTTATAAAATGGTATTTGGATGGTGAATAACAAGCCATTACTTGTTCAAAATGGGATCCTAGTGTGTGTATGGAAAGAAGTGAGCCTAATGTATTGCCTGTATGGGTTAAATTGATGAACATGCCTTTAAAAGCTTGGTATGTCAAAGGTGTAAGTGCTATTGCAAGCAGCATTGGGAAGCCACTGATAATGGATAAAACTACTACAAAAGTATGTCAAGATGGAAATGGAAGTAGAGGGTATGCTAGAGTCCTTATTGAGTTTAATCTTGAAAAGAAATCAAAGATCTTGTGGAAATATGCTACAAGAACAAACAAGCAAAAACCATAGGCTCAAAGTTTGTTAAAGTTGAGTATGGGTGGAAGCCTCCTAGGTGTACTGCTTGTAAGGTGTTTGGACATATTGATGCAAATTGTAATGTTCTAAATAAGGATGAATACAAAAAAGCATGGGAGAATATAAGGGATGAAAACATGAGAAATGGTAATGGAGAAAATATGGAGAAAGGGCATAGCAATGCAAATATGGGATATAATGATGGTAAAAGGAATAGAATTAATGCTAAACCTGATAACAGGATGGATGTGAATGAGAAAGGAAGAAGGAACCTTCAAGTTAGGCTGGAATTCAGACCAAAACTTGTTGTTGAAAATCAGAATGTAAACAAGAAGGATAGTGGAAAAGTGCAGCATATACAATCACAAGCAAATAAAGAAACACAGTCAAAAAAGACTTGGAATGTGGAAAAAGGTTTGATGGAGGAATTAAAGAAGAGTGCAAACAAATTTCTGATCCTTGAAGATAGAATAGAATATGGAGGTATGGAGAATGATTTATGCATGGATAAGAATAGAAAATCTTTAAGTATGGAAGAGAATATAGTCAAAGATATTGAGGATGTTGATATATTCATCCGATTGGCGTAAGGAAGAGGAAATGGTTAATATGTTTGTGAATGATAAGAGGATTCCCACCGATGAAGAATTAGATACTTGGGCTCGATATATGTGAGTGGTACAAAGAGAAGTGGGAAGCAAATGGAAAAGTAAATGGCCCATTGTAGGAAGATGTATATGGCTTAATGATTGATTGAGGTAGCGAATGTGGAGGTTTAAACTCTGTTAGTACTGTCTATATGAATTTTCATGTTTGTATGTTTTAGCTCTAAGTTCAGCAGCTTTGGTGTTCCTTAGCTCTGATTGTGTATTGTAAATGTTTGGTTCTTAATATAATTCACCTCTTCCACAAAAAATAAATAAATAAAAAAAATCAGGCAACTCAATTTAATAATTAGTTCCTATAATTCATAAAACTCAATTTAGTAATTGGTTTGTTACAAAAACATAACTAAATATGTGGTTCACGTACTACAATGATTATAACACCTATGTAAGTAGCGTGGACCCCATGTAAGTTAATAAGGTTTTTGTTGGGGTGACTAGTGACTAGCTTAACACCTATGTAAGGAAGTGAGGATGATGACGTGGACCATGAAGGCATTAGAAGACTCGTAAAGGCCCATAATAGCCTTGTAAAGGCGTGAGGCTTGATCATGTCGTCACGTCATGCCACCTTATGCACATGTTTTTATAAACTCGATATATATGAATTCTGATATAGATATATAAATATTATCATATTTTGTGTCGCCTTATGTCACGCCTTATAAACACAAAAGCTTCGCTTTAGCCACAAAAACGTGAGGCTTGCTTATACCGTCATGTCACGTCTCACGCTATTTATAACCTTGCTAGAAAGTGGAATAATGCACGTGGATGTTTTTTTTGAGTCAATAGTCAATTCGTTTGTTTTCCATGCATCCCACCTTCCATGGTGGCACACGTGCACTTGTGTTTGTTCCAAATTAACCATTTATATTGCAAGATGGGAGGTCATTTTTTCTTTTGGTAGTATTGAAATCGGTCTCTCTACCGTAGATAAAGGTAAACATGTTTACGTCTTAACCTCCCCATACATCGTAAAAGACAGTATTAGAACTCATACCCGTAGAAAACAATATTTGAAGTTACTTTATTTTACTTTATTTTTTACTTTATTGAATAGTCTTTATACTAAAAAGTTGTTACAAAATGTGTTCACAAGGTGGTCTAGGGCAAACTAATTCACATGCTTTGATAATATTTGACCGCTTGATGGTTCAGGCTCGGGTTGTTGTCTTGTAGTTTTTGGTCTTCTTGTAGAGACGAAACTTAATGAAGACCGGATAAGTTGTGGTTTTTTCAAAAATATTAGGCATAGGCACATTTTTAATCTTTACATTGTGTAATAGTAGGTATTATTAGTAATATGTTATATAAAAATGTAAATCGACCCTCCTAATTCAAATATATTAAAGTTTGGTCTTTTCACTTAAAATCGTCAAGTTTCGTCTGTAAATTTGTTTTATTGTAATGTCATATGCAAAGGCAATAAAAGTGCTCTTAATATACTTTTTATATGAAATGAAATAAATGAATAAATAAAACATGTTATACAAATATGTTGAGTTGTGTGATATTAGTGAAAAAAATGCCAATGACTTTGCAACACATTATGATCAAATTGATTTGCTATTTCTTGTTTAGTTCATAAAATTTGTAAATATACAATTCTTTATTATTATTATTATTATTATTATTATTATTATTATTATTATTATTATTATTTTATTATTATAATTTCACTTTTATTAAAAACTCATAGGATTTATAAAAATTAGTGGGGCAGAAACCATGCTCCTTGCCTCTATAACAAGATGTTGTTTGATACATTCATTATAGCTTCGGTGTGGCTCGTTGTTTAGCTCTCGCCGTGCCTAGGTGGACTTCTCATGGTTGCTCGCCACCATACCATGGGCCTTAGTCATTGAGGAGCTCCTCGTCTGCAGGCAGGGTTCCTCTGTCACTGAATGTCATTTTTTTTTCTTTTCTAAACTTGTAACATGTAGTATTATTTTAGGTAGTGGTGGTAGAATGAGTAAGTTTAAGTTAGTTGTGATAAAAGGAAGGGTTGTAAAGAAAGGTTTGTTAAATTGATGTGGCAAGTGGTGAGCCCCGGATGAGTTGTTTGGCTTTCCACAACTGAAGTCTTATGTTGAAGTGGAAAGTTGGAAACTCTAGATGTGGAGATCATATGATCAAATAATATTACTTGTTATAAAGAAGATAACATCCTTAAAAGTGTAGTAAACTAGATGTCTAGTTGTATGTAAGTAGGCCCAAGTATTGTTAAGCATGAAGTTATGCAACTATCAGTAATTAGTTGTCCACAAAAGTATTAATCAAACTTGAAATAATCGAGTTCGTGTATGTGCGTGTTACTTTCTCTATATAAATAATAAATTACAGTAAATAAATAAGAAAACATTCTTTTAACGACAATTTTTAACTATCGCACAACATTTACATCACAAATCTATTTCACATATCTTAAGCCAGACTTGCACTTACACTATTAGGTTAGGGGCTTGTGATATGAGATATCGTTGAGACAAAACTCTTTGGTAAATAGGAAAACACCGGATAAGTTGTTGAGTGATCAACACGCCATGTATGTGGATGAAAGCACGTTCAAATGATTTTTTTAATATTTTTTAATCAATGAAGTTCAAATGACATATTTATAAAAATTAATATAGGTGAAACAGAGGTAAAAAAAATTAAGATCTGACATAAACTTCTCAAAGAATGCTTGAAATTCGGTGTACCTTCACCTAATTTTAAGCCACCTTTGAGAACTTGACATTAATCTTAAAACATATAATTTATATACGATGTGGTATATAAGGTAGGAGCATTTTATCACTTTTATCGATATGGGATTTGACTAGTTTTAAATGTCGTATAACTTGTATTGTATACTAACATCGAGCGAGTTTTGATCTGGTCATACTTTTAGTATGCACTTCGTATATGATGATTTGTGTTCAATTATATTCATATTTTATTGTTTTAGTGCCATTGGCAAGTTAAAATTTGTCATTAAAGAGGTGATTTGTTACACTATCAAGAACGATTCTAACACCATCAAAACCTTTCAAATTTACATTTTGCCAACACAAAAAAGGAACAAGGTAAAATTGTAGATTGAAATTTTTTGAGTGGTGTGGGATCATTTTATGTGATGCTTAAATTCATTTATGAATTGGTTAGTAGTACATAAAACCTGTTCGAAATACACATGATGATACATTTTGAACTAAGAATTCTTGAGCATACCCAAAAACAAATACTAGTATAATGTAACAAAAGCAATTGGACACTCTTTCGTGACAATTCACCTACTAACATGCAATATGCATTTAGACACTCTTTCGTTAAATATATAGAGATGCATGTTGGAATGTTATTACAAAGTGACAGGATACAACAAACAAATGAGCAGTAGCTATTGTTCTTATTAGCATATGACAGCTATTTCTTTAAAAAAAAAAAAAAAAAAAAAAAAAACACACATTTTTTACCACTATAAATACCCAACTAAAACAACATTTTTTTCACACTTCCACTACTCAATCCTCTCAATCTTATACTTCAAATTACTAAAAAAAATGTCGAGAGGCAACAACGATGATCATTCATGAATCTTCTCGGTGGGTGGAATACCTCAAACCCGGGTTCATCTTCAAACCCCGACGTCTCTTTTCTCAACCCACTAGAATTGTCGAGCCAACATCTTTTCCTACAACATTAACAATATGTGTTTTGGCAACAACATCAACAAAACACACTAAACACCAATTTTAAAAATCTACAATTCGCACAACACTCACAACATTCACAAACTGAAACAATAACAAGGTTGAAAGAGATGAAATTTTTAATGATTGACACTGATGGCAAAGATCCAAATGTCGTGGCTTGGATCAATGACGAAAAAGACCAAATCAACAAAAAATATAACTTGCAACCTCGTCAGTAGATTGTATTTTCGTCATTTCCTTTATGTTGTAACGTTTAATTTGCAGTGTCTTTTTTTATCTCGTTGTAATTTTTTTTTTTTTTTTTAATTTCGTATTGTAATATGTTTTCAAATTAATGATATGTGTTTTAATAAATGAAGTGTTTGTTTTAGTTTAGGGGTTGAATTTGAAAATATGTGAGTGTTTAACCTTGTGATGTTATGATAAGGGGTGTTTTTTGAGTGAGTTAAGGTGAAATGTTAAAACTGATGTGGCGCTGACGTGGCATAAAGTTAAACTTTAACTTGGGTCATTGTACCAATTGCTCTAATTGTGGTAGCATTTTCTGGTAGGCTATTCTTGATGATAAAGTGATACGTGCACGATGAGTTAAAGACCAAGTTTCTCGACGATGATACACCGTGGCACCGTGCCCATGTTCTCCATATTCACTTGTTTGCATGCATGTAATTAGGAAGAAGTGGTTATAGCCACATTAATTGCATTAGAATTCACGTTTCCATTTTTAGTCCATGTTTACAAAAATTTCCTAAATACTAGGCTAGTGGTAGTTAGTGTATTTCAACTATTTAAATGTAGTTCGTTTCCATGATACGAAGGAATGAAGATGAATATAAAAGTTTAGTTTCTCTCTTGTTTTATTAGAGTCTTGCTCGTTTTAAGGGCTTTATCCATCTCGTCTCGTATCCACTTCTTGAGAGATTGACCATCTATAATAATGGTGCTTTCATTGACTTACTCGACACCTCCAAGACAATACCCACCTTCCCTACAAGAATCCATGGCCACATTGACCGACAACATATCTCAACTCGAAGCCGCGTGGCCAAATTCCTTGCCACTTCCATCTCCATTGCCTCCCATTTCGACAGCATCTCAAAACGCCTTTCAGTCACCACCAATCATTTTACCGCCCAATACGAACAAACGTCGTCCTTCATTACTACCATGAAAAAAACTGAACAAAAGAACACCAAGGTTCTACCTTCATTGCCACTTCCACCAACCCACAGCCTCCAACACCGCCCCTATATCAGCCCTCCCACTTTCAATCTGGCAAAGTGACTAAGAAACAAACCAGTGACCAACTTTTTCCACTGAAAGTTCACCCGTGATAACGTCTCCCATCCCACCTTATGCTACACTTATGATCAAGTGCTTAAGCCCCGTGGAGATGAAACAAAGACGCGTTGACTGCCTTTGTAGCAAGTGTATGTCGTATTATTTCTCGGGACACAAGTGCAAACCACCTGCCTTTGTTTTTCTCCATACCGAACCGAAACCACCTTGGGGCCGAACCGGAACAAACCTGGGGCCTGAGATACAAAATGATAGGGATCTTGCAACTCCTTACGAGTTTTACAATCCTCCTTAGGCAGTGTACCTATTCGTTGTAGTGTAGTATAGGTAGGACACGGGGATTGATCGTTCTCTAAGGGAATAGTGTTGGGAAGGTCGAGATCTATGACGAATAGGTGTAAGGTAAGGGATGATTAAAGTGTTGAAATTTGACTATGTTTGGTTAGACGTATATGATTAAAGACCGATAGAACTGTACAAAATGTGCTATTTGTCCTAAAGCTTCACCTAATTTTTTTGGCTTTTCCAAACTTTAGTTTCATAGGTTGTGTCGTTAAATGAGTTCTGATTAAATGTGAAATGTGGCCCAAACGTTACCATTAGCAACACTTTTGAGTTCATATTCGATAAAGATCGTGACTTTAACACATTTCATAGGTCAAAAATCCTTAAACAATGTAATTTTAATTAGGGGTTGATATCAGATTTAAAAAAAATATATATATATATATGAACTTCAGGATCGCGCCACATTGTTTAGATAAAACTGGTTCTCAAACATAACAAGTATTGTATAATGACTATTCAACTTTTATTAACTCAATTATTTAACTGTTTTATTAAACTAATTGAACAATTAAATTAGTTTGTAACGTCATTTGCTTTATAAGGAGATGTAAACATAGATGTGTGAGTCGATGTGGGATAAACTTTCTTTTTGGTTTCTAGACAATAAGTTAAACTATTTTATCTTTATCTTGTTAATAACACAGGAAAAATATCTTTAACTTAAATAAAAATCCTACTCGTTAAATATATTGTGGTTTTAGAATGAAGTTAAAATGTTGTTTGTCACAAAAGCAAATAAAATGCAATGCAACATTAAGTTTGAGTAAACAATGCAAATACATTAAGTTTATGGAGTAAATAATAGTTAGTTCTCACTTATTGATACTTTGATTTTTTATGGGTTAATCGATGATTTATTTTTAACTTTTGATTAACTAAACATATAGGAAAGTGTTTAAATAACTTTGTTTGGTTAAAAATGAAACTTAAATAACGCATAACTATAATAATAAGAGTAGTGACTTGAAAATACCCATGAGATTGTAGAATCACAAGTGGATTTGCTCAATCTTAGTCCTGTTGTGGGTCAACCACCCGCCTCGTGGTTCAATGACAGTGTCAAATTCTCTCCTACCATATGCACCCGACCTCGTGGTTCCACAAAAACCTACCCTCTCCCAGTCGCCTCATTGACGACTTTTACTGCCCAACCAAATCCAAGTTCTACCCAGCTTTCCACTTTCCCAAAACTAAAGCTGCTACACTATGCGTCGCACAACTCACTACTTACGCAACTCCGATCGGAAACTCCAAATCCTCACATACTTTAAACAGTATTCCATCCATTCATTCATTTCCTAACACCTCAAGCAGCTTTTCCGCTTTCCCAAAACTTCGGTTCCATATCATAACACGATTAATACTCGTCCATGTAGTTAGATGAGCTCTAATAAAAAAGTTGTATCGTGCTCGTCCATATCGTAACACTTTTGATTAATTCTAGTTACTAATATAGCTTAAAGAATATTTTGGTATAACACAAGTTATGATGGTTTTCTTTCTCACACTCCCTCATCTATGAATGACCCAACCAAATCCAAATGCACCCCAACATTCAAGCACTTCCCAAAAACCAACGACATTTCACTATGTGTCGCACAACTCACTACATATGCATCACCAACCGCGAACTCCAATCCTTACATACTTCAAATCGTATTCCCGTCCATTTCCAATCACTTTAACCAACTTTCACTTTTTCAAAACTTAAATCAGTATTTAGTTGTGTCGTTAAATGAGCTCTAATCAAATGCGCCCCTAACACTCCCCCGCCAACCGTTAGCATGAATTTCGAGTTAGTCATTCGATAAACACAGTGACGCTAACACATTTCATAGGTCAACAAACCTTCAACTTCGCAGTTTTGCATCAATAGATCTAACATACAATCTAATATTACATGCCTTTAACTTCGCAGTTTTGCAGGATCTAACATACAATCTAATATTACATGTTGACGCAATCAAAATTAAATTCAGCCAACTCAATTTAATCAATAGTTTATATAATTCATGCTACTCAATTTAGTAATTTGTTTAATAACATAACTAAATCTCTGGTTCATTATAGTAATTGTAACAAACTAGAGACTAAATTTTTTATTTTTAAAATTAATAAAAATAATATAATTAAATGTGTTTCATCTTATTTCACTTATTGATTTATTACGCAATAAATCAACAAGAGTAAGAAGACCAAACTCAAAATATTATACTATCAATTAGTACTCATAAAACCAGCTAGAATATTTTGCTAGCTAAATTGACACATAATCAATCAATTCCAAGAAACTCGGTGAGACTGATTACTTGCCTTGAGGTTCCGTATGGCCTTCCCTTATTTATCATGAGCTCTTCAATGCAAACATACACGCATATGGCGATGTGGGATGTGTTTTTTTCTTCTTTCTTTTTCTTAAGCAAAAAACCATAACAATCAACAATCACATAATTCATAACAATCAACAGATGCGAATACAATGCTATATTAAGTTATAGTAAATGAGATTTAGTTCTTATTGTTTGATACGTTGTTTCGTTAATCATTAATCGATGAGTTGGATTAAACTTTTGATTAACTTAACATATAGGAAAGTGTAGCTTATAACTATCAAGAACTTGCTTTGCATGCAAATTGTACTACCATTTAAACATTTGAAATCTGAAATACAATATTTTAAACTTGTATATCAGTTGTTCTTCATTCTAAGAGTAATCTAAGTTTAAAGTTTTACGAATGTTCAAAGAAGGCTTATGGAAGATTATTATGGAAACCGGGAAGATGAATATTATTACCGTTACAGATATCAAAGTGAAAGTATCTTACATGTGTTATTGAAGTTGCTAAGCTTTGGGTGGTAAAGAAGATAGTTGGTTCAAAGTTAAGAAGGCACTCGAGATCCACAAGAGCTGATACAAACAAAGTATTCTTGTTTTCATCGTTCCTCCCACTCTTCACTGCTCTAATCAACTCGACAAGATCCCTTTAAACTTCATCCTCTTTATTCGACCCTAGTTCAAACGCCCCAGCCAACTCTCCCGCCTCCATTTTTACCACCTCATTAGCCACAAAAACCCTCCCTCTCCTCACAACCTCATTGACGGCTTAATTATACGACCACATTCTAATTCTTGTTTTTTCAGTTCCATACCATGTTCGATTTAGATTACCAAAAAAATACAAGGAGGTTTATGTATCGAACTGTATGATACAAACTGATAAAAGATTGGACTATCTGAGTCATCTCATGGACTAAAAATTACCATACAAGTACTAATAATAACTACAGTAGCTCTACATGTGCTAATAATACCCATGAGATTGTGGAACCACAAGAAGTGGATTGCCCCGGCCTTAGCCCTATTATAGGTTATCCGCCCGGTACTCGTGGTTCCATGATAATGTCAACATGTTCCCTGCTCTATGCACCACTGTTAATGGGTCAGGTCAAACATTGTCTGGCTGTGTATATAGCCATGATGCAGATTTGGTAGACATTAGACATTAGGCGGCTTCTTGTCTTCTTTTTTAGAATGAAGTATGAACCACTTGGCTATGAACCATGAGCATCGTGGCTAGGTGGGTCCCTTAGAATGTGGTCTTGGTAGAAAGGATCGTCGGGACAATGTACAATGCTTAATCTTGGAGAAAAATTGTAACCGTTAACTCGTTCAAGTTCATGATCAACATGTACTTCTCATAGCAGCTTCTTTGAAATTTAAGTACACGGAAGACCAATAGTCTTTTTCCAGACTCTATGAGATATTGAGGGATCCACTGCAGACCAAAAATTAGGGATGCGACAATATTTATCAAGTGCAACAAACTTATTGACCGTGTTTCGGTGTGCCAGATTAGAAGTGGTGAGAATTTCTTGTCGGGTTCTGTGACATATATATACCTCCATGGGTGCGCCTGTACGATGAGTAATAAGACAATGAATATATCAGAAAACTGGACAAAATGAATAAGTTTTTTCAACTTTAAGTCTATCGTGCTTTTTTATCTTGTATTGTCCTGTAAATGGTCAAAGGTAGCTTAAACATAAAAATGAATTAGACATTACCTGTGCGGCTGTGCTTATGCTCTTCTCAAAAATGTTGCGTACCATGTAAATCCTTTTAACATTATCATTTACATGAATGGTTTCAAGCTGTTGTACTTCAGTGTAGAAATGCACACTTTCCCCAGCCAAACACTAAAAATCATGGATAAAAAATATATAGTTTAGAGAAGAACAAGAGGTGGCAATTTTAAACCTTTTACATGTAAATGATTCAATTTAGGTTGTGTTTTATCTTTAACGGGTCAAATTAAAAAAAAAAAAAAAAAAAAAAAAAGCCAAATGGGTTGTATTTACAATGTTTATGCAATCAATGAGTAACGAGTCAATTATTCCTAAAAGTATAAATAATGAGAAAAAAAGAGGTTGCAGGTCAATCCAGCCCTTCGTTCCACACTAAATTGACCCCTTTCAACCTGTGCCCATTTGACCCTTTACACGACCCACCCATCGTGACATCTCTAGCAAGAACGATGAAGATCATTGTTCAAGTTCTACATCTGATTCGAGATAGATATCAAGCCGTATTTTCGTGCTCAGTTTCATCATTCTTTATAATGTACAGATTGTAAGTTTGTTGTACATAGCATGTTTTTTCTTTGAAAACAATCATGCAATCTCACCCTTTGAAAACATTGAACACAACCCTAACAACAAACATTCAGATTTGTTGTACATAGCATGTTTTTTCTCTTATACAACACATTTATTGGTTTGTTATCCGTCTTTTATCATACAATAATGTCACATTCTCAACAGCATGAAGAATATAGCAAGCATGGTTGCAGAGACAGTTTCAGAAAGAAATACATATGCTTCACTTACCATACACATACTTATTCAAATTCAATATCTTATACATATGCATACAACAATCTGTGAATAGATTTCAGCAGTATCTTACATTATTAAAGACCGATAGAACTGCAAAATTGTACTCTTATTGCTGACTCTAGCATATAAATGTTCTATCTAACGCCTATGGTTTAGCTGTGATGGTTTCATATGCTAACTGAGCACTCAACAAGTCCACAACTGCTGATCCAACCGATACAAACACAGTAACCTCTTTTTCATCTTTCCGTCCACTCTTCACTCCCTTAATCAACTCAACCAAATCCCCTTCAACTCCATCTTCCTTAATCACCCCTCGTTCAAACGCCCCAACCAACTCCCCTGCCTCAACCTTGGCCACTTCATTATCCACAAACACCCTCCCTTTCCTAATCGCCTCATCGTCACACTCCCTCATAGACGGCTTATACGAGCCAACCAAATCCAAATGCGCCCCGTCCTTCAACCACTTGCCCAAAACCAACGCCTCCTCACTATTCGTAGCACAAGTCACCACATCCGCACCCCTCACACCCATCTCCAAATCCTCACACACCTCAAACCTTACCCCCTCCATTCCCTCACTCCCCATCATCTTCTCCACCAAATTTTTCGCTTTCCTAAATTTCGATTCCATACCATCACATTTCCAATACTCGGGCGTGTCGTCAAATGGGCTCTAACCAAATGCGGCCCCAAAGCTCCAGCCCCAACCACAAGCAACTTTTTCGAGTTCTGATTCGACAAATAACTCGAGGCCAAGGCCGAAACACAGGCAGTACGACGAAGGGTCAGCTCAGTCCCATCCATAGAAGCCAGATTCTGACCAGTAACAGAACTAAACAAAACATAAGTAGCATGGACCCCAGGTAAGTTAATAAGGTTGTTGTTGGGGTGAGTAGTGACTAGCTTAACACCTATGTAAGGAAGTGAGGATGATGATGATGACGTGGACCATGAGGGCATTAGAAGGAGGGTTGAAGATGAGGATGTGGGGTGAGAGTGACGTAAGGGTGACTGGATTGATGACGTGGCGGAAGGGAGTGAGGTTTGGAAGTGATCGATTAAGGATTTGTATGGGAGGAGTGTTTGGATTGTTGCTCCATCTATGAACATGGGTGATTTTCCGGCCATTGATGAATGATGATGATTTAACAGAGTTTGAGTTTAAGGATGTTTTTTGTTTTGTTTTCTAGTATTTGGTGTGTTTGTACTTTTTAAGGAGTGGAATAATGTATGTGTCAATGTGTGGATGGTTTTTGAGTCAATAGTCAAGCCTTTTATTTTCCATGCATCCCAACTGGTACATGTGTTTGTTTAGAGGAATGATTTGCACACTTTTTTTTAACTGATTTAGACATTTTAAATTAGAGTTATTGACATTTATAACTTTACATGATTTTTACTCATTTTCATTTTGTAAGAGTATAAATGTTAAAACATTTTAAATTAAGTATCTCTATCAATTTGAGAAGTGTGCAAATCAACTCCTTTATTTAAAAGCCTTTACATTGAAAATAATATATCCTAAAGAGTTGTTAGTTATTAAAAAAATTGTGTTCACAATTTGGTTTAGGGTGTTTTTTCTCTTTGAATTAAGTGGTTTTTAAAAAAGAGGTCTTATTTAGTATTTTAAAGGGATCGGTCTCGAGTAATGTTTTGAAAATCGGATTTTTAATTGATCTGGTTGAGTAATTGATTTGACCGTCGAGTCAACTCGGTATTTTATTAAAAAATACTTCATCCGTCTCAAAATTATTGTCCACCAACAAAAAACACACAGTTTAAAAAAAAATCATCAGTACAGCTTTCTCTCTCTTACTTTTTGCACAATGACACTTTTACCCTTAACTAATTAATTTATAACCTAAGATTGTAATAATAGAGTCAAGTGAAAGTAATATGATAAATTTGATTTATATTTCCTATCTATTTATGAAAGTGGACAATTAATTTGAGACATCTCAAAAAGAAAATGTGGACAATAAATATGGGACGAAGGGAGTAAATAAAAATTTTCAACCGGGTCTACCGCCGGGTCAACATGAGTTTTATAAAAAACTTGAAAAAACCAAACCCGGCCGGATTTCAAGACCCGGGTAACTCAAAACCCGACGGGCCTAACCGGTTAATCCGGTTTTAGAAACCCGGGTTTTTTTACCGTTCCCGATCCGACCGGTTGAACCGGCCAGGTCAACCTGGGTTTCGAAGCATTACTCCCAAACAAGAAAGAGTAAGGGTGTTAGGCTCACTCTCTTTCAATAAAGGGAAATTAAACAACCATTTAGCTTAGCGGGCCTTGAACTTATCAATACATGTATTTAAATTAAGTAAAGTTTTTTTCTTTTCTAAAAAAGGTTGACTTGCACACTTTTATTTTTTATTCGCAAACAATATAGTACAAGCAACATGCAATAAATGTACAATCGTTTACAACATACTCCGTAACATGTTGTGTGCAAATAAAAAAAAATGTAGGTGCGCAAATCATATCCATTTTCAGAAGATTCGTGTGACCAATTCAAATTTATTTGTATTTAACAAAACTGAAATCGATATTTATTTAAAAAAAAAAAAAAAAATCCTTTTGCGTAAAGTTTGTTTTAACATACAAACAGATGCGAGTATAACTATCATACAATATCACATGATATACTTCGTCAAACACTTCTTATAAAGAAGATAACATACATATATCTCTGCCTGGTATTGTTATGTATTGTATACTAGCATCGAGCGAGCGTTTTGACTTGGTCATACTTTTAGTATGAACTTCGTATATAATGATTTGTGTTCAATTGCATATATTGTATTGGTTTGGTACAATTGACAAGTTAAAATTTGTCGAGAGGTCATTTGTTACTATCAAGAACGATTCTAACACCATCAAAACTTTTCAAATTTACATTTTGCCAACACAAAATAGGAACAAGGTAAACTTGTAGATTGGAAATTTTTGAGTGGTGTGGGATCATTTTATGTGATGCCAAAAACTCATACATATGATGCTTTTATCTTTCTATTATGTAGTGTTTGGTATGTCGTAATCAAACCTGTAATGGAAAAAATTATTACAATGTAATGAATAAATGTTGTTTGTTTACATTTATAGAATGTAATGATTCATTACAAGTAATTATCCATTTTATCAAAACCATTCCTTAGGGCCCCTACTATTTTTTCATTACATCTTATAATGGAATCAAAATTACATAAAACTTTATAATTAAGTAACCACATTAAATAAACTTTCTATCATTAATGAGTATTTTAGTCTTTTTATTATCGATTCCATTATGTCTTATCATACAAACCAAACATGATTAATAACTACGATGAGCCAATTCATTCACTCTTCGTTCCAATTCATCGCTTCATTCAATTAAGGGGTGTTTGAGTGCGCGTGAATGGAAAGGCGAGAAAGGAAAAGAGGTTGATTATCATGTTTGTTTGATATAAGAATGAAAGCAGGGAATTAAATTACCATTCTCGTTCACGTTTTGTTTCTTAAAAAAGAAAGGTGGAGAATGAAAATTTTAGAAGGCTCTTTCTCTATCCATTCTCAGTGAATGAAAAAATCACGGACAAAATTCAAGTTTTTATTTTATTCACGTTTTTTTTTTTTTTTTTAATTCGCGTTTTTTAATTCATGTTTTTTAATTCGCGTTTTTTCTTCGCTTCATTCGTTTTAAATCTGTTTTTTATCGTTTCATCATTTTCGTCCGTTTTCATACGTCTTCGCTTGGTTTCATCGTTCTCGTTTGTTTTCATACATTTTAGTTCATTTTCATACGTTTTCGTCCGTTTCATCAATTTTCTTTCATTTAGTCCATTTTCATACGTTTCGTCCGCTTTTTCATCGTGTTTTCGCTTTCATAAAAATGCGAATAAAAAGAAAGACAAAAAGACAAGAAAAAAACATGGACTTAGGTTTATCTATTAAATTTTAGATTAATCACACCATTAGATCAAACTAGATGGATGGTGAGGATTTTTCCCTTGATAAACATCAAAATAAGAGTAAACATTTAAATTTTTCTCTACTTCGTAACATATAAAAAACCCTATAGCAGAAAATTATACAAATATTGATGTGTATATACTAGTGTTTGTAAATCATGTTTTAATTGCTTATCATTTACGTGTATATACTAGTTCGATCATGAATATTATACAATATCCATCTTTTTTATTAGTTGTGCTTAGTGCAATGTATAAGTTGTAGAAATATGTTTTTTTTTGTCATTTTTGTTTCATCGTAGAGATGATATAATATATTTTTATATGACAAAAAACTTGAATTATGTTTGCATAATTGTAATTACGTGACCTGATAGCGTCAAATAATCAACGTAACTAAAAACACGAAATATATATATTTATTTTTTATGTACCAAATAAAGGAATTGATTCTTTAATCGATTCGACACTCTATTCTCTATTTTTGCCAAACACTAGAATCCATTATCTTATATAAGACTCATTCTCTTTCTATGTCATTCCATTCTCCAATTCATTTCCATTCTTTGTGATTCAATCGTGCCAAACGTCTTAGTGTTTGGATGATTGTCTTTTTAATTTGAACATCACTTATTTTCATACGGTGGAATATGTGTTACATAACTATAGTTAGGTATCTCACATAACTATTACTACATGTCTATATATAGAACTTGAGCTAGCATATGTCTAACATGGTTAGGTTGTCATACATGCATTCATACGTAGTTTTTGATCCAACAATGTACCATTGTTAGGTAGTGGTCAGTAGTACAAAGAACCTGATCCAAATACACATGATGATACATTTTGAAATAAGGATTAATTTTGAGCATACCAAAAAACAAATAACATGTAATAGCACAAGGCGAGCGAGCGGATAACACGTTATTGGTATGCTACTTCAACGTCACCTCATCACCCTCTCAATAACACACCAATAACTAAAATACCCTTCCGTCACGACACACCACTAACATCGTTTGTGGGTCACACAAAATACCCGCTAAATAATAACCCACTCACCATGAAAAAAAAAAAAAAAAAAAAAAAAAAGCAAATGGCTCACGCCATTTGAATGGCTAAAACACCTTTGGCTCACAAATGTCATTTTGCCTGGTATAACGTTTGGCATACCATTGGTTCAAGAAGGGTGCATTTGGCACGTTAAAAATATGCATACCGTGTGCTCTAACAAAAGCAATTGGACACTCTCATGACAATTCACCTAATAATATGCAATATGCATTTAGACACTCTTTTGTTACAGATAAAGAGATGGGGGATGATTTATACACTCTACAAAATGATTGGTACACTCAAATTTATTGTGTTTGGACATTTATACCCTCACAAATACCCTTACATTTTCACCTTCAAATTTATTGTGTTTACACTTTCACAAATACACTTACAAATACACTCAAATTTATTCTGAAAATGTAAGGGTATTTGTGAAGGTGTAAATGTCCAAACACATTAATTTGAGTGTACCAATCATTTTGTGAAGTGTACAAATCACCTTCCTAAAGATATGTGTGGAAAACTAAAAGGGGGGGGGGGTTGAATAGTTTTACCGATTAAAACTTCGTTTTAAACTATTTAGATTGACTTATGTCAATCCATTAAAGGTGTGTGTTGAATGATGATAGATAAGCATATAAATAAGTAATGCAAAGTTAAAGAGTAAGAAATACAAAACCACAACGCAGTATTTATAGTGGTTCGGCTCTGAGGAAACCACGCACTACTCGGCTCCCGAGTCACCTACTCGAGTTTGTAAGCACTACACAACACAAGCTCCTTATGCGGAGAAGCCTTCACAGCGTCGCCTACTCTTTATCCGGTACAAGGGTAGACACGGGTTCTTCCGAGGTAGAACCAAACCTATCACAACGTCGCCTACACTTTATCCGGTGCAAGGCTGAATCCGAGGTTCCATTACAAAGGAGGAACTACTACCCAACACTACACAACACCTATCCCAAAAGAGACATACTCCTTATAACAACACCTTAAGGATCTCACTATCCTTTTACCCAAACTAATCTATCTTGTACATCGATGCACCATATCGAATGTACACCCTAGGCACTTTTCACTAATGCCTTTGACACGACCCCTTGGCACCTTTCACCAATGCCTTTGTCTTGTGCCTTCGACACCTTTCACTAATGCCTTCGACACGGACCTTTGGCACCTTTCACTAATGCCTTTGACACGGACCTTTGGCACCTTTCACTAATGCCTTCGACTTGACCCGCTTAACATCTTTCACATATGCCTTCAACACAACACTTGTAAGGAGGGTGGAAAGAACTATCAACAAGATAACTTCAGTAGTCTTGATGATGACGAAGCTCGGCAACCCATGGACTTGAGCTTGCTCGACGTCAAGAGGTGGTGATCTCGCCTTTAAGAGGAAACTAGAGAATCACACAAACACAAAACTACATAGAAAGATTCTTTGGATATGAGGTTAGAGAGTTTACAATACTAAGAGAGTGTGTAAAGGGATAAGTTGCAGAGAGAAATGACTTCACTATTTATAGGCAAATTTCTCTCTGTTCCCGGATCCCAGATCCTCCCTAGAGGATCAGCTAATCAATCGAGGATCCGCCGTGGGTCGAGGATTTTGGTTTGCAAAGCGGGGTCATGGGTTATGGGTTATACAAGATGCAATGTATCTAGACATTGGATCATGTATCATGGGTCATGGTCCATGGATCCGCCAGACTGGGTCAGGATTTTGGTTTGCAAACGGGGTCATGGGTTATGGGTTATACAAGATGCAATGTATCTAGACATTGGATCATGTATCATGGGTCATGGTCCATGGATAATACTCAATATGACTTTATGCATGATGTCATGCAATGGGTCATGGGTTATGGATCAAGCTCCATGGGTATGGGTCATGGACTTTGAGTTTTACCAAACTACATTCAATGTATTTAGTCAATGGGTCATGTACTTAGATTTTTACCCATTACAATATAAGTATGCACATTATCATATTATGTAAACACTAGTTGTTATACATATGTATTTTTATAAAATGTAAACACTATTACTTGTTTAGTGTTTTATATGAAAATGTAAGTGTGTTATTAAACTATTGGCTCGAACCATTTAAGTAATTTATTTGTTTCGTTAAAATGATTTTACGTTTGTTATCGACAAAACATTAGAAGATCGTAAAATATAAATAAATATTTTTACGACTTATTTGTATTAACAAGATGCACGTTAATATGTTAATACAAAATACATGATACAACAAACAAATCATTGATAGTTATTGTTCTTATTAGCATATTTCACTTAACTTTAGGGTATGTTTGGTATGATAAATTTGAAATTTGTCTGCTAGAGTTGAAATTGGGGCTTCATTTGAGGCTAGGGCTTTTATTATAAGCGAAGTTGAAATTTGTATTTTGTAAACTTGTTTGGCAAATGAAATTTGAAATTTTATTATTGCAAAATTACTAAAAGGATATAATTAAATAGTTTTATGGTATATGTTAGATATTTTGTGGGTAAATATGTAATTTATGGTTCATAAGCCCATGCTAAAGTTTTAGCCCTTTTTGGGGCTAAAGTTTTAAGCCCTTCGAGGGGCTTATGATTTCATAAGCGCATGACAAACGAGACTTATTTTATAAGCCGATTTATTTTAGAAGCCCAAGCCCCATAAGACCCTCATAAGCCCGCTGCCAAACACAACCTAATTGTGGTAGCATTTTCTGGTAGGCTATTCTTGATGATAACTGACAACCGGAGTTTAAAGCGTGTTGTTGTACATCATAAAGGATCCCCCGCTAGAAAAGTACATGAGGACGAACTTCTAGGCTCCGCCCTCTCATGATAGGGTTTTAGTAGGGTATATTTTTTAACGTTTATAGAAATAAAGTGTGTGCAATTATTATAGAAATGCTTTTTGGTGATGACCATCAACTCATCAAGTAAAATGTTCAAACCATGGACGGTACCGGGGAGGTTCTCGCGGTATCCTGGGACATCTATGGATTTTTTCGATGTAGTAATAATTTTTGAAAATAATATCATCTTTTTTTAAATACTTTTTAAATGCACCCGGTCCATCAAATGTGTTTTTAGTGTTATTTACTTAGTATACTTACAAAAATTTTGTGCACCCAGTCATATTTGGTTTTGATTCCGTGTTTGGTTGAAATCCTATTGGAAAGATGGTTTCTTTATAAGCAGAGGGGTCTCGGATGGGTGTGCAATTGATGTCGTCGTACAGGGCCTCCATTTAAAAGAGGTCATTTTTTTATTAGTTTTGCATCTAAATACGTATAATATTAAACATATACGAGTCATATAATTCAAGTTTATATGCAATTTCTTTTTAGTTACAAGTGTAATAGAGTTTTTTTAAGTTATTGCCACGAAAAACCACGAAACGACCTTGGTTATAGGTTTAGGGGGCATTGGCCCCGCTGCACTCATATACATGTAAAGATGTTAAAAAGGTTAGTTTAAGTGTAATAAAATTATCTTTAAATCTATTGTTAGGAAAAAATATAACGAAAAGGTATTGATTGACAAAAGTGTAGTTACATTTTTCCGTCATCGCGAAACACGGTATCCAACTATAAAACACGATATCAATAAATCCTGTATAAAGTATCATTTCATTTTGCATTAGAGCATCTCAAATGCAATGGTTAAAGACGACTAAAAAAAGACTCAAAAATAGGTTAATGCGTTAGAGAAATAGGCTCATAAAGGGTTATTAGAGCAATAGATTATGAAGGAATAAACGATTGCAAAATTGATAGGTATGTAATTAAAGGTGCGTTTGGTATGCGCTTATCGGATTAGATTTATTGATTTTATTATGATTAATGGTGTTTGTTTAATGGGTTTGGGGATGAAATTAGTATATTATAGTAATAAATTCATTACACACCAATTTGGTGTCTATAAAATCCATTCTCGTGGGCCCCTCTCTTTTCTGCTATAAAATTCAAATATCTATACATTTTTTCATTCCATATTTTATCAACCAAACATAAAGAATCGTAATGACACACTTTTTCATATCCATTGTCATTCTATCCCATACCAAATCCGATACCCATTTCTAGCAACAAACCAAACGGGCCCTTAAGAGAATGCCAAAAATAAATTGATATTAACCATTTTAGTTGGGGTGCTAAAAAAACTCGACCTGATCCGAACTGGAATTCGAATCTGATAAGTCTATTCGAGATCGGGTTACCCGGGTCAACCCGAGTACTAAATAGGGTTGAATATTGGATTGAAAATGTTTGGCTAACTCGGGTTTGGGTCGATCCATTTAACCTGAATTAAGGGTTTTTTTTTAATCTTCCTGATATATTTTTTAGGCATAATTTCATATATATCTTTCCCTGGATGAATAATTACATGTATATCGTTTATCTGAGTTTTTATCGTAAAATACAATCTTTTAATCGTCAAAAGGATATATATATGTAATTTTGAAATTTTAAAGATATATTTGTAAAAGCACTTTTATAACTTTTATATCTAAACTAGAACAAATAAGCAATTTTGTGACTACTTTACTTAAATTCGGGTTGACTCGAACCGACTAACCCCGAGTTCAAATAAAGTCTAATTCGGACATGTTATTTTTACTATCGACTCGAGTTTGAACTGAACCGACCAACCTGACCTGAGTAAGGCTATTCACAGTGAGAGGTCCGGTCGAGCAAGGTAAATCACACGAACTAGTTCGCCTGGGCAACCTAGTTCGACACACACATATAAATTAAAAAAACGTTTTAACTTAAAAAAATATATATATATATATAAACTTTCTGTTATGTCATTAGATCGTCGTCAGTCGTTTGGAAAGAAAAAGGCGATGTGGCGAGGTCATTCGGTCATGCTTCTTCTTAGCGCAAAAGACACCACCTATTAAAGTTATTAAAAATATTGCTAAAAAAAGTTATTTGAAATAAGTCGAAAACATGGAATGGGTTATGCACTCGATTAATTAAATATTAATAAACTGAAGAAAATTGAATGAAACAAAATGAGGATTAACGACAGCCACTCAACTTCTCCATTGACTTGTTACAAAGAACATGTTTTAACAGCAACTTGGAACCACATATAAATAAGGAAAATGATTGTCATGCCTAAATGGCATGACTAATTTTAAGCCTAATCCACTCAACATATGACAAGTGGAGTATGATATTTCTCACACTTTATACCTTTCCATAAAACACAGACACAAACAAACATGGTGTCGCTGAATCCAATTCCACCACCAACAGGCTTCTACTCCTCCTCATCCTCAGAAAATTCCGCCATGCCTGTTGTTATACCTAATGTGGGACCCACCACCACCAGCAGCAATGGTGTGGTTGATGATGGTTCAAAGAAGATGAGAAAACCATACACGATTACAAAGTCTAGAGAGAGCTGGACTGATCCTGAACATGACAAGTTCCTTGAAGCTCTCCAACTGTTAGTACTTCTTTTCTTTCTTTTTATATATGTTTGTTTATTTCTTGTTACATTTTGTTACCATCCCACATCGGCCAAGTATGGGATTGGTTGGTGGCTATAAACTCTAGGTGTCCCCTCCTCCTTTGAGCTAGTATGGGATGGTTTCATATCAATTGATATGATAGTTGCACCACTTATAGCGTGTGCGGGCTCCGTAAGAAAAGAGAATAAGAACCAGAATATTATTGATCTCAAACTTGATAACTTCATTCATACGATAAGCAAGCTTAAATACTCGAAACAAGATAATCCTAAACGAATACAAACACTTATCCTAATATGACTTGAACACAGGCTCAACACATTTCCTAAAGAAATATTTTAACACTTATCCTAAACAGAAAGATAATTATGATGGTTATAGTAAACACAAACCGATGCAGTTGTTATCCTATTGGCTCGTCCCATCCCCTGAACCGCTGGTGTGTAACATTATATGGCTTAGTATATATCATAACCTCATAAGCACATGTTGAGTGTTTGGATTAGCTTATATTTAACAAGTTAAGAAATTAAGGTATTTGGTTTAGCTTAGATTAATAAATGACCAAAAAGGACATGGGGTGAAAAATATGAATGTTTTGATTAGGTATAATTAAGGGTAAAGTTGTAATAAGTAATGAAGTTGTTATATAAGCCCAACCCCCTTAAAAAAGCCACACTCTTGGGGCTTATAAAAAACCCCTTATATAAGCTCATAAGCCTACTCATATAAGCTTAGCCAAACACTTGGTTAGGCTTATTTAAACTCATAAGCTTATAAGCCCATCATATAAGCTTAAACAAACACCCCCAAGAGTTTTTGAAAGTTAAAAGATGACATTTCATTGGTACATAATGTAATGATTGTACTTTTATTAAGCTGTGTACGTTTTGAAAGCGGGCATTTATTTGGACGACCCACATTTCTATTTTTGTTTGTCTCATAATAAGTGTCCACTCAACCATGAGGGGTGAGCGAGTTGGTAAAGGGGCTTAGGACTATCATCACCAGAGTGTAGGAGGTTGCAACTTCAAACCCTGCTTGGTGTAAACAGACCTAAAGTGGTCTTGCCAACCTCCTAAAAAGGGAGGGCTTTACCCAATTTAAGTGTGTGTGGCGGTGGGGCTTAAACCGGTTGGCCAAAAGGTCGGAGACCATGGTTGACCGAAGAAGAAATGAGTGTCTACTTTTTAAATTTTAACCAATTAAAATGTATTTTTGAAGGTAAAGATGAAGTTTTATTGGTGCAAGTGTCATAGTCCCACTTTTCTTAAACTGTGTGCAAATTGAAATTGGACATTTAATTTGGAACGGAGGGTACTTGTTTTTGCTACTAATATATGTTGCACCCCTAAGACGCACACAGTAATACCACTAAGCGAGAAGGCACATGTGTATCGGACTTATTAGAACAAATGTAAGGGTACTCGGGGAGATGTTTTATAATACTCAGGATGTTTGATATTACAACACTTGATGTGGAATGGATCAGGGGCGAGCTATTGATTACTAGCCATCTTGCTGTTTCCAGCTCTTGTTCTATTGTCGATTGTATTTAATATATATATATTTTTTGCCCAAATTTAAACTCCATACAGTCCTCATTTTCCTTCAATTCAGTTGGGACTTAGGACATGTCTCTCATTCTCTTAACTCTTTCTAGAGACTCTTGACCTAAGAATAGATAGTTGTATTCAAACAAGGCTAGGAGTGGGCGCAATAGTGAACATCCATCCTATTTGGATCACAATTCACAAACGGCCCCGGGTAGTAATCAGTTGCTACAGTTGAGGTCTATTCGTATTTGCATATGCTTGATTGCATTTTTCTCTACATAGGATTAGACATTAGTGTCTCCAGTTGATAGATTATACTCAAAGTAATTAGTTACCTGATTGTTGTTTGATTCTTTTGATTTACAGATTTGATCGTGATTGGAAAAAAATTGAAGCTTTTATAGGTTCAAAGACTGTCATTCAGGTACATTATGTGCAATCTTTTTTACTTTAGCAGTTATGCATTAGCTTCTTGTTCATATTAGAAGAATTCCTCTTCTAAAATATGATCGAACAATTCTGCATTATCATGCCAAGCTTTGTTTTATTCCCATGTTTAAGGATGCATCATCAAATTAATAATTATATGTGACAAATGAAAAACAACCTTTGCAGATTCGTAGTCATGCCCAGAAGTACTTTTTAAAGGTCCAAAAAAGTGGTGCTAATGAACATCTACCTCCCCCTCGACCTAAAAGGAAAGCTGCTCATCCATATCCGCAAAAGGCTGCGAAAAATGGTCAGTGTGAAACAATGCTATTACTTCCACTAATCATAATCTTTATTACTGACCGAAAGTTTATTATTTTACAATTGACAGTTCCAGTGGTTTCACAAGTTATGTCATCTTTTCAAACCTCAAATGCTCAGAGTGAACCTGGATATATACTAGGGACAAATTCTTCTAAACTTGTAACGAACTCTGGTGCAGCTGCTTCTCAAATGCATAATCCTTATGTGGTAAAAGGTAAATAATTCATATGGGTTGATATGCTTATTTTAACATGGTATGACGGTATCTGTTATTTAGTTTTTTTGCTTGAATCCCGGTCTTGATATTTACTATCTTGACTTTTGTACATTACAGATGACAGGGTATCCGCTGGCCAACCAACAGCTAATAACTGTTGCAGCAGTAACGATACTGTTCTCAAAACACAACCATCAAGCGAAACAAATGAAGAAAGGTCATCGGGCTTCAACTAAGAGGTAAGTTATTGACTTGTATTGCTCAGTTATGTGTGTTTCTCTACCCTTGACCATGAGAGTCTATGGAACGTTGAATTTCAGCATATGGTCTTTCTTGTGATTGGTATAACATGCTTTCATCATTGTCGGACCAAATCATAATTCTATTCTTTGCAACGTGAATGTCCATCTTTTCACCCCAAGATTTACGCTGTTCTTTTCTCATTTCTGCAGTTCTTCCCGACTTTGCTCAAGTATATGGCTTTATTGGTAGTGTCTTTGATCCAAATACCAGTGGCCACTTACAGAAACTGAAGAAGATGGACCCGATTGATGTTGAAACAGTATGTTATGTAAACTTATAGCCTCTGCTGCTAATATATCTCTTCTCCTATTCTATGCGTTGTTGCTGATTTAGTCCTTTTTCCGCTCCCCCTTTTTCAGGTATTGCTGCTAATGAGAAACCTTTCTATCAACTTGACCAGCCCGCTTTTGAGGATCATGTAAGATTGCCCAACCCAATTTGATAACCTCATAGTTTACGGACACACACACACACTTCAAGAAACCAACATGACATCATGATGCCTATTATACCACTTGCTAATCGATTACAGTCGATCCAGTACTTTCCAATTCCAGAATGAGTGGGAGATTGTCTTTTACCAAATAAGTTCTTATTGCAGAAAGGGAGGGGGAATGATTTTTTTCTGCTTGGATGTGTTTAAGTTGTACTTTTGACTACTTTTTCTGATGATTAGTAATTATTGCAGAGACGTTTGTTGTCGACCTATGAAGTTGAATCAGAGAAAGAAACCTCCGATGACGTGATAGATGCTCTTCTTGATTGTCAACCTGAACAAGTTGTTCACCTTGGGTAAGTAACAGTACTTCCTATCATAACCTAAGCAGTATGCAAGTTCTCTTTCGCTGAAGATACTGAGTTCAACATCCTAATAATTGGCAGGGCGTAAAAGAAGCTAGACTGAGCCCCTGCAGCTATGCCTTCTAACTTGACTTTGTTGTCTGACAAGCAAGCAACTCATGGTTCCTGCTATGGTTTGTGCTGCTGATCTGTTTGAGCTCTCCTATATGTGTACATTGAAACTGTTTGAGGGATACGTAGAAATAGACGCCTGATTGCGGAAATTTAACATGTAAAGGCCAGTTTATGTATATCTGAGTTTTGACACATTTCATTGTGCAGTATGTGTAGCGTAGTTGCAACATTGTGTATTTGTGTAAAGTCCTTGCATCCTGTGACATTTTCATATATTTGTAATATTCTATCATGTTTTCATCTTAGTACTGCTGTTATCTAAGCTAGTTGAAAATGGTATCCGGCGTTAGGATGATTATTTAAGTGCAACGGGCCGGCTAACAATCTAGACTCGTTACCTTGTTAGTCACATTTGCCCTTACTCTCACTGGCTACCCTAGAAATAATTTGAGCTATTTTACAACTAATTGCAGGTGCTGGAACTGAAATTATAAGTTGGAAATTGAACTTGAGCTTAAGCTTATATGGTAAGCTGATAGTTGAAGTTTATATTTTCATAAGTCTTACGAATTAGTTAAAGATAAAGCTTATTATTGTATAATAACGTATTTTATTTTAAATATTTATGGTTTACCAATCGGTACTTTTTTGTCTTTTTTCTAAAATTTACAAAAATAGTCCTTTTCGTTTACCCGGCGTTACAAATTTTGTCTATAGCAACGTTTAACTAGAAACTTAGGACGTGCTTGGTTGGGGGTTAAGGGGTGGGAAATGAGTAAGGTATTGAGTAGCACCACTCGTTATTTAGTCTTGGTTAGGAGTCAAATGGATTGATTCTGCGTAATGGGTAATGAACCAATTATAGAATAAATTGAGGGTAAGGGATTGATTCACTTCACTCATCACTTCGTTTCTTTCCTTTTCATTTTCCTTTCACTTTGAGCCAAAGCGGGCGTAATAGTCCCTGTCGTTACTTGTCATCTAAAAGATCATCGCTAGACTTTTGTCTTTTTGCGCATTTACAAAAATTGTCATGTCGTTGCAAATTTCATCCCTAAAGACCGACAACTTAACAAAATATTACATAAAAAGTCCATGTCGTAGATTGTCAATTCAAAAATCACCCCTAAACTTATTTTCTTGTGTGGAATTGAAATTTACATAAATAATCCCTTTGTTTTAGCTTCTGTTAAAAGATTTGTCCTTAACGACCAATCATGTAAAAAGAATACACAAGTGGGTTACCTAAACTTACATTTTAGCTGAAACTACGTGATTCGTCTCAAGAGACCATATGTGTAACAAAAAGTCACATATATACAAACTTTTGTCCATAATATTTTGAAAGTTGTTTAAGCAATTTGAAAAATTACAGTAATCTCATTTTCTATTAACTTGAGCTTGTAAAAGCTTATAACCTATAAAAATTCTATAAACTTGTATACATAACAAGATTATTTTATAAAATATTTTATAATAAAAGCTCAGACTTTTATAAAAAGCCATCTAAAACATATATGACGTCATTTTAGCATTTCCAAAGACAAAATGAAACGAATAATTTGAGCCCGGCCCAGATACTTCACAAGCCATGTCGAAATGGGCTTTTAGTCATAAACATAAACATAAACACATGTAGGGTTTTGTTTTTGTGCCTGCAAATCCCTTTTATCATTCTCTCATCCATCTCAAACAACCACCAGCAGCAGCAGCAATCATGGTACATCACCATTTCCAGTTTTTAATCTCTTAAATTTATAAAAAAAAAAATATTCATTAACTAACTAACTTACTTTTTTTATATTTATATATAGATTATCCCTGATAAGAACCGCAAGGACATCTCAAAATACCTCTTCCAAGGTACTAGTATCTTTTTCACCTTCTTCTTTTTATATATATATATTTTACATTATGGGGGTGTTTGCTTAACCTTATATAGTGGCCTTATGGCTTATGTGATTTTCAGCTTATGTTTTATAAGCTCACTTTTTGTGGCTTATACTAAAACTGTATATAAGCTTATTATGTCATGATAAGCTTATATAAGCTGAAAAGTTTCCACAAAAGATGAGCTTATGAAACATAAGCCGAAAACCACATAGTAAGCCATAAGCCCGTTATATAAGCTTGAACAAACACCTCCTATATTACTAATATAAGTAGTTACATTATGGGGGTGTTTGTTTAAGCTTATATAGCAGGCTTATGTGCTTTTCAGCTTATGTTTTATAAGCTCACTTTTTATGGCTTATACTAAAACTGTATATTAGCTTATTATGTCATGATAATCTTATATAAGCCGAAAAGTTTCCACAAAAGATGAGCTTATGAAACATAAGCCGAAAACCACATAATAAGCCATAAGCCCGTTATATAAGCTTGAACAAACATCTCCTATATTAATTAATGGTATAAATAGTTACATTATGGGGGTGTTTGTTTAATCTTATATAGCGGCCTTATGGCTTATGTGATTTTCGGCTCATGTTTCATAAGCTCACTTTTTGTGGCTTATACTAAAACTGTATATAAGTTTATTATGTCATGATAAGCTTATATAAGCCGAAAAGTTTCAAAGTAAACCATAAGCCCGTTATATAAGCTTGAACAAACACCTTCTATATTACTAGTGTAAATAACGATGTAAGACTAGACAACTCACGAGCTACTTGACTAGGCTTCGAGTCAATCTCGAGTATCAAAATGTATATTCAGCTCGTGGGTTTTTTAGAAATTGTCATATTTACAATTTATAACCTTTTTTATATGTATATTTACATACTTTTCATGCTAAATACTCTTACGAGTTAGAGTGTGATGTTGACTTTTTATTAAATTGGTATTGATAATCTAAAAGTAATACTTATAATTGTCTCGAGTAGAGGGCGAGAGTGTCTATTGCTTAAATAAGCTTGAGATTGATATAGAAAGTTAATACGTAGCCTGAGTTTTTAAACTGAGCCGTGTTTCGAGCGTGATTGTACCCCCTATTTGTAACATAGAACGTTCCATATATAACAGCATTGATGTTATTAAGTGTTATTGATATATGCTTGATTTGTTTATGCAGAGGGAGTTTGTTACGCCAAGAAGGATTTCAACTTGGCAAAACATCCAGAAATCGATGTGCCGAATTTGCAAGTGATTAAGCTCATGCAAAGCTTTAAGTCAAAGGAATACGTCAAGGAGACATTTGCTTGGATGCATTACTATTGGTTCTTGACTAATGATGGGATTGAGTTCTTGAGGACTTACTTGAATCTTCCTTCTGATATCGTACCTGCTACTCTTAAGAAGTCTGCTAAGCCACTCGGTCGTCCTATGGGCGGCCCTGGTGATCGCCCACGGTATGATATTTGCTTTTTATGAGTGAAACAGTTGGTTTTGAAGAATTTGGGGTGTTTAGTGTTGCTTATGTAACTCTGCTGAAATGTTTGATGTGCTTTTGGGATTTTGGGGTTTGACACATATGAGCGTTTTATAGGGACAGTTTGAATGCTTGTTTAGTTATTTGTGTTTGAACTATTATAGTTTAAGGGGGTGTTTCGTCTGCCTTTAAAAAAAGAGGTTATTTCTTCTACGTCCAAAAAGTTCTTAAACGTTCAATAAGCTGTTAAGCTTCTTTTAGGAGGCGTTTTGGCTAACTTGTCACAAAGAGCTTATTCTTATTGTGCCAAAAATAGCTCTGTTCAAACTTTTTATAATATATTAAGCACTTTTTAGCGGGTGTTTTATGCACTTTTAAAAAAGAGGTTATTTCTTTTGCGTCAAAAAGCTATTCTTAATCATTCAATAAGCTATTTAGCTTCTTTTAGTGGATGTTTGGGCTAGTTGTTGCAAAGAGCTTATTCCTATTGTGCCAAAAAAGCTGTCTAAACTTTCTACAAGCTATCAAGAACTTTTAACGGGTGCTTTGGTAGTAGTCAAAAGTTTATGGACTTTTGTTTTTCAATAACACCCCAACGATTGTTGGTTAAGTCTATTTAGCCTAATGGAATGCATAAACCCTCTTAGGGAGTTCGGGCTTACTTTTTTCCCCTAATATTGTGATTTAATTGGTGTTTGTTGACTTGTGAAAATCTGCAGTGGCCCTCCAAGGGGTGATGGGGACAGACCAAGGTTCGGTGATAGGGATGGATACCGTAGTGGGCCCAGAGGACCTGCTGGTGATTTCGGTGGCGAGAAAGGTGGAGCTCCAGCTGATTATCAGCCTGCTTTTAACAGGGTAAGTTTTCACTATTTCAATTCAAGCATTTCTACTTTTGTTAAGGATGTTTGTTCTGGGTTGACTTTGCGTATTAGTCTTTGTGGGTATGTAGCCTTTGACTTTGGGTTTTCACTATATCCGTGATTCGGGTCATTTTGTTATTTTGATTGTTAGTTGTTAATGTTCTCATAATAATATAATACATGTTCCATTCTTTGCCCGGGTTTAGTGTACTTACTTGACACATAGATATGTTGTCTTTGTAGCTTGTGCGTGTTGCTATGGTATGTGGGTGATCACGAAAAGTTTGTGATTTAAGTTTATGTGTCCTGGATGCGATATTTTCATGTTTTTGCTTACTATAGGTCACATTCTGCGTTCTTTGCTTACTTACAGTCTGCATTCTTTATCATGAAAAGTATGCGATTTAAGTTTATGTAGAAAGCTTGGGATACTTGATCTATATTCATTAGTGACTAAAATAAAGATGTTATATAGTGTATGTCCATAAAATAACTTTCAGGATAAACAGGACATAAATGAAAAATTGAAGTGTTTATCTTTTTGATTTCTTAGACGGATAACTAATATATAGATGTGCATTAGCAAATTGATAGGTGTGTTTATCTTGCGAGCACAACTTTACTGTGTAGATGCACCACGCTTGCTATTTGTTTATTAGAAAACGTCTTTAATGCAATGCTCTTTTTCTTATAAGTACGTGGCGTGGTTTACCTGCCAATGTATACTTGTTTGTTTGGCTGTAACGTTGGTGGTAGTTAGTCATAGACTTGATCACTTGAAATTCTAATATGCTAGCAAAGGTTGGTAATGATATCTCTTGGACTCTTACTGACTGGTAATGAAATGTGATTTGCAGGGTGCTGGCGGGAGACCTAGCTTCGGTCGTGGAGGTGGTGGTCTTGGTGGCGCTGCCCCACCAAGCTCCAGCTTCTCTTAAAACTCATAGCTCTACATTGTCAAAATTTTAAGTTTTTGAAGGATTTGTAATGTTGGATTACTACTATATCACCTGGTTTTTTTTGTCAATTAATTATGAATTCTGAATTCTTTCTTTGAGGTGGTGTTTTCAAGTTTTCTAAACTCTATCTTCTATCTTTAGCATGTTAGCACCAGAAATCTGTATTTTATTCATTTGACTGTAACATGCATTGATGGTGGGTATTCATAGACTTGTAATGATGCGTTACATGTGAAGCATGCATTTGATCCAGAACACGATAGTTAGTGTTACTGGTAAGAAATGGGATGACATGTTAAAACTTGCGCAATATACGTAGTAGGCGACTTAATACTCATTGACTTAAGGGTTTAACTGAGATTTAATGATTTATGTCAATATAGCCAATTATCAGTATGTTCATTGACTAAGTTTTCTCTAGTCTTTTTTAGGCTTATGCGTAGATCAGTTTGATTGCCTTAGGAGACTCATGCCAGTAACAGAACTTTTAGGTCATTAAGTGTTTTGAAGTTTATTTTGAATATTGATAATATTTCTACAACAATATAATTCTTTGCAAGTATTACAAACCGGTAAAAGATTATGAAGTTATATATGTATAAAAGTATACCAAAAGATAAACTGATATATTGACTACATAGTTTAGAAGATTTAGGCAACGATTTTGTGTACAATCAGGTCACTCAGGCGACATGCTAGTGAAACATGCAAGGTATAGCTTGTAATTCAATTAACACTTAGTTCGACTAGTAGATCACCAAGCTACTTAGCCAAAAACCTTATTTTTGAGAAAAATTTAAGTTCAACTTTAAAGATTAAACTACTTCTTATTGAGATAAAAACATTTTATGTACATATACGACCAAGAGTCTAGAACTAAGATTTTTAAATCAAAACAATTTAAGAGTAAAGTATGAACAAGTGAAGGAAAAGTTTGATTCAGAACATGAAAACTGGTGCGCCATTGATCGATGTGTAGTTGTAAAGCAACCAAATGTGTACCCCATACACTCCATGACACGGGAATAGAATATTCGATGGGTAAATATTGATTGTATATGGCTTTGTTACACAACATGGAGATGGTGTAATCCAGGCTTTTATCCTTAAATGGTTTGGGTAAGTTGTGCTTGTGCCGAGTGTTTTATAGGTATGATAATTGGATTGCTAATATCTTTTTTGTTAACGCATCCCTTATATTTTACTTAGACATATCCCACATCGGTGGAAGTTATAAAAGTAAGATACTTTATAATCACAAGTACATTCCATGTTATAGAAGTCAGCCTTGGATTCAGTATACATTAACTTTACATGTGTATTGGATTCCAAGTTGGCTTTTTTTCAGAAAAATTAAACAAGTGGTCTCTAATTAACCTTTTCTTTGTTTGGAAATTTTTTACAAGTGCTCAGCATTCAGGAATTGAACAATGAATATGTGTGCACGTTACCATCTTTAACACCTAATTGAACCTTGGATTCGGTATACATTAACTTTACATGTGTATTGGATTCCAAGTTGGCTTTTTTTAAGAAAAATTAAACAAGTGGTCTCTAATTAACCTTTTCTTTGTTTGGAAATTTTTTACAAGTGCTCAGCATTCAGGAATTGAACAATGAATATGTGTGCACGTTACCATCTTTAACACCTAATTGAACCCAAAGTTGGCTTTTTTTCAGAAAAATTAAACAAATGGTCTCTAATTAACCTTTTCTTTGTTTGGAACTCTAATTAACCTTTTCTTTGTTTGGAAATTTTTTACAAAGCTCAGCATTCAGGAATTGAACAATGAATATGTGTGCACGTTACCCTTTAACACCTAATTGAACCCAAAGTTTAGCTTGGGCGTGTTGCTATGCTATTCAGGAATTGAACAATGAATATGTGTGCACGTTACCATCTTTAACACCTAATTGAACCCAAAGTTGTAGCTTGGGCGTGTTGCTATGCTATTCAGGAATTGAACAATGAATATGTGTGCACGTTACCATCTTTAACACCTAATTGAACCCAAAGTTGTAGCTTGGGCGTGTTGCTATGCTATGTGGGTAATCATGAAAAGTTTGCGATTTAAGTTTATGTGTCCTGGATGCGCTATTTTCATGTGTTTGCTTACCATAGGTCACATTCTGCATTATTTGCTTACTATAGGTTACAGTCTGCCTTATTTATAGTGAAAAGTATTCGTTTTAAGTTTATTTAGAAAGCATGGGATACTGGACATAAAGGAAGTTGAAGGTGTGTTTATCTTGCGAGAACAACTTTATTGCGTATAGTAGATGCTATGCTACCACACTCGCCACTATTTGTTTATTAGAAAACGCCTTTAATGCAATACTCTTTTTCTGATAAGTACACGTCGTTGTTTATCTGACAATGTATACTTGTTTGTTTGACTGTAACATGCATTGATGGTAGGTAGTCATAGACTTGAAATTCTAATACGCTAGCAAAGGTTGGTAAGAATATCTCTTGGACTCTATGGTCGTGGAGGTGGTGGTCTTGGTGGCGCTGCCCCACCAAGCTCCAGCTTCTCTTAAAACTCATAGCTCTACATTGTCAAAATTTTAAGTTTTTGAAGGATTTGTAATGTTGGATTACTACTATATCACCTTGTTTTTTTGTCAATTGTCTAATTATGAATTCTGAATTCTTTCTTTGAGGTGGTGTTTTCAAGTTTTCTAAACTCTATTTTCTATCTTTAGCATGTTAGCACCAGAAATCTGTATTTTATTCATTTGACTGTAACATGCATTGATGGTGGGTATTCATAGACTTGTAATGATACATTACACGTGAAGCATGCTGCATTTAATCCAGAACACGGAGATAATTGGTGCGCCATTTATGTATGAACGTAGAGCTAAAGCCTTTAAAATTAAGAAACCAAATGTGTACATTATATGCACTCCTCCAAGTTGCTATTTAATATATGTTTGGTTCATTAGTACTAGATCAATAAACTAGTAGCTTTGACTTGAAAATGTATGGCAATTGAAATGGACTTGTTTATTGATTCTGTTTGTTTGGTCAAGTCTTATACAATATAAAGAGTTACGTGTATCAAAATTCCAATCCCACATTGGTTTAAGGAAAAACATTCGACTCATTTACATATTTCAATGTACGTCACATGTTTGAGTTGAGTTTGAGACTACGTTGTTGGCTAAACTAGCAACAAGATTGTTATATTAATAAGGTAACAAATTTGTTGTGTGGCTGCCAAGAACTTGTACACTTTCTCAATATTATTTAACCGACAAACTACTCATTCACCTAAACATTTTTGAGTTGAGATTGAGATTATGTTGTTGGCTAAATTAACAGCAAGGTTGTTATTTTAATAGGATAACAATTTTGTTATTTGGCTGTCAAGAAGTTGTACACTCTTTCAATATTTTTTAACCGACAAACTACTCATTTAATCACCTAAACAAATTGTACGATTTTCCTATATATTCTTTCATTTTTCAAAACTCAGTAAAAAATAGTAATGTTACATCAGTATTAGAGGTGAGGGGAGTCTAATTTAGTAGTGTCAGTCAAACTTTTATGTTTTCAAAAATACTTTAGGCTAGATCTGAACTTTATAAAAAATGTATCATGTCTATGATAAAGACTAGCTAAGTTAAGAAAAGTCAAAGATACTTGGTAGTTCATCCTTCTAGTTCTAACGAGTTTAGGACAGGCTCAGGGACGGAACCAGGGTGGGTCCCGGGACACCCATGAATTTTTGTCTCGTAGTGTTAATTTTGTAAAAACCCACATATTTTTTATACGTGCACCCGGTCTAAAAAAATTGTGCATATAGTTTTGTTTGATTTTTCGTAAATGCACCTTGTGACTTTGTGTTCTGGTTCCGTCCATGGACAGGCTAATGATTGTGAACTTGGAGTCTAAAACCTGTGGTAACACAAAATAAACAATCTCTCTAAGCCATTTGGCTTATGCGCTATCGCACATATCTTGCATGTTAAGCAACGGGGTTAGTAAGGATAATACGATAGTTAGTGTTACTGGTAAGAAATGGGATGACATGTTAAAACTTGCGCAATATTTTTTTTGAACGGCAATTGTGGCTACATGGCCACTAGCCTAGAAGGCGAAGCGAGCCTACACAGCCAGGTTGGGTCCAACCTAAAAGTCAATAGCACCCTTCCCTTTACGCACGCGGGAGGAAACCCCTATCGCCCGAGACAAGACTCGAACTTGAAACCTTGCTTAGGAGGGTAAAATCTCCATACCGCTGGACCAGAGGCCCGTTGGTTAAAACTTGTTCAATATACGTAGCAGGCGACTTAATACTCATTGACTTATGGATTTAACGAGATTTAATGATTTATGGCAATATAGCCAACTATTAGTATGTTCATCGACTAAGTTTTCTCTAGTCCTTTTAGGCTTATGCGTAGATCAGTTCGACTGCCTTAGGAGACCATCATGCCAGTAACAGAACTTTCAGGTCATTAAGTGTTTTGAAGTTTATTTCGAATATTGATAATATTTCTACAACAATCTAATTCTTTGCAAGTATTACAACTTCATTATTACAACTTCATTGTTATTGTTGACTGGTTTTTATTAGCTAGTGGTAAAAGATTATGTTAGTAAGTTATATATGTATAAAAGTATACCAAAAGATAAACCGATATATTGACTACATAGTTTAGAAGATTTAGGCAACAATTTTGTGTACAATCAGGTCACTCAGGCGACATGCTCGTGAAACATGCAAGGTATAGCTTGTAATTCAATTAACACTTAATTCGACTAGTAGATTAGCAAGCTACCTAGCCGAAATCCTTATTTTTGAGAAAAATTTAAGTTCAACTTTAAAGATTAAACAACTTCTTATTGAGATAAAACCATTTTATGTACATATACGACCAAGAGTCTCTAGAACTAAGATTTTTAAATCAAAACAATTTAAGAGTAAAGTATGAACAAGTGAAGGAAAAATTCGATTCAGAACATGAAAACTGGTGCGCCATTGATCGATGTGTAGTTGTAAAGCAACCAAATGTGAACCCCATATCCCGCCACTCCATGACACGGGAATAGAATATTCGATGGGTAAATATTGATTGTATATGGCTTTGTTACACAACATGGCAATGGTGTAATCCGGGCTTTTATCCTTAAATGGTTTGGGTAAGTTGTGCTTGTGCCGAGTGTTTTGTAGGTATGATAATTGGATTGCTAATACGTAGTATCTTTTTTGTTAACACATCCCTTATATTTTACTTAACATATCCCACATCGGTGGAAGTTATAAAAGTAAGATACTTTATAATCACAACTACATTCCTTACCCATAAATGGTAGCATGGGGTCTTTTATACATATAGATATGTATGGGATTACGTGCTATCATTTTTTCAGAACTAGTTTTTATAATTTTTGAAAAATTAAACAAGTGGCTCTAACTAACCCTTTTTTTTTGGAATTTTTTTTACAAGTGCTTAGTATTCAGGAATTGAACAATGAATATGTGTGCAAGTTACCATCTTTAACACCTAATTCAACCCGAAGTTGTAGCTTGGGCGTGTTGCTATGCTATGTGGGTAATCCTGAAAAGTTTGTGATTAAAGTTTATGTGTCCTGGATGCGCTATTTTCATGTGTTTGCTTACCATAGGTTACAGTGTGCCTTATTTATGGTGAAAAGTATGCGTTTTAAGTTTATTTAGAAAGCATGGGATACTGGACTTAAAAGAAGTTGAATGTGTGTTTATCTTGCGAGAACAACTTTATTGTGTAGATGCTATGCTACCACACTCGCCACTATTTGTTTATTAGAAAACTCCTTTAATGCAATACTCTTTTTCTGATAAGTACACGTCGTTGTTTATCTGACAATGTATACTTGTTTGTTTGACTGTAACATGCTTTGATGGTAGGTAGTCATAGACTAGAAATTCTAATACGCTAGCAAAGGTTAGTAAGAATATCTCTTGGACTCTTCGGTCGTGGAGGTGGTGGTCTTGGTGGCGCTGCCCCACGTAGCTCCAGCTTCTCTTAAAACTCATAGCTCTACATTGTCAAAATTTTAAGTTTTTGAAGGATTTGTAATGTTGGATTACTACTATATCACCTTGTTTTTTTTTTGTCAATTGTCTAATTATGAATTCTGAATTCTTTCTTTGAGATGGTGTTTTCAAGTTTTCTAAACTCTATTTTCTATCTTTAGCATGTTAGCACCAGAAATCTGTATTTTATTCATTTGACTGTAACATGCATTGATGGTGGGTATTCATAGACTTGTATGATACATTACACGTGAAGCATGCTGCATTTGATCCAGAGCACGGAGATAACTGGTGCGCCATTTATGTATGAACGTAGAGCTAAAGCCTTTAAAATTAAGAAGCCAAATGTGTCCATTATATGTACTCCTCCAAGTTGCCATGTAATATATTTGGTTCATTAGTACTAGATCAATAAACTAGTAGCTTTGACTTGAAAATGTATGGCAATTGAAATGGACTTGTTTATTGATTCTGTTTGTTTGGTCAAGTCTTACTTTACTACTACTATAAAGTATAAACATAGGGATTGCTAGGGGCTTTGCTAGAACCACACCCAATAAGAATGCGAGAATGGGCTTATGAATAGTGCTAGCTACAGTACTAACGGTAGTTAGTTAATGACCGTCATTTTTTTTCCAGAAATTAACCAACACTGATTTCACGTAATTGGTCCTTCATATAACGGATCCGTTGCAAAACCAGTCCTTCATGACTAACTTTACAACGAAACGCAAACACAAGGACAACACCAGTCCTTAATATAACGGATCCGTTGCAAAACCAGTCCTCCATGACTAACTTTCGTTGCGAAATAGTTCCCTTAGGGACTAAAGATGTAAAAAAATTACATAATTGGTCCTTTCATGTTAGATGTCCATTACACAGTTAGTCCTACTAACGAGCATTACTTAACGGTTGTTAAGTAACGGCATTCTAAGTCACCTATTGTCTGTAAAACTATCTAACCAAATAACCCGCAGCGAAACGCGGGCACAAAACCTCGTACAATATAAAGAGTAACGTGTATCAAAATTCCAATCCCACAATGGTTTAAGGAAAAACATTTGACTCATTTATATATTTCAATGTACGTCACATGTTTGAGTTGAGATTGAGATTATGATGTTGGCTAAATTAGCAATTATTATATTAATACGGTAACAATTTTGTTGTTTGGCTGCCAAGAACTTGTACAATCTTTCAATATTTTTTAACCGACAAACTACTCATTTAATCACCTAAACAAATTGTACGATTTTCCTATATATTCTTTCATTTTTCAAAACTCAGTAGAAAATAGTAATGTTACATTAGTATTAGTGGAGAGGGGGAGTCTAATTTAGCAGTGTCATTCAACTTTTATGTTTTCAAAAATACTTTAGGCTAGATCTAAACTTTATAAAAAATGTATCATGTTTATGATAAAACTAGCTAAGTTAATAAAAGTCAAAGATACTTGATAGTTCATCCTTCTAGTTCTAACGAGTTTAGGAAAGGCTGATGATTGTGAACTTGGAGTCTAAAACCTGTGGTAACACAAAATAAACACTCTCTCTAAGCCATTTGGCTTACGCGCTATCGCACATATCTTGCATGTTAAGCAACGGGGTTAGTAAGGATAATACGATAGTTAGTGTTATTGGTAAGAAATGGGATGACATGTTAAAACTTGCGCAATATTTTTTTTGAACAACAATTGTGGCTACATGGCCCCTAGCCCAGAAGGCGAAGCGAGCCCTAACATCCAGGTTGGGTCCAGTCTAGAAGTCAATAGCACCCTTCCCTTTACGCACGCGGGAGGAAACCCGAATTGCCCTAGACAAGACTCGAACTTGAGACCTTGCTTAAGAGGGTAAAACTTCCATACCGATGGACCAGAGGCCCGTTGGTTAAAACATGCGCAATATACGTAGCAGGCGACTTAATACTCATTGACTTATGGGTTTAACGAGATTTAATGATTTATGGCAATATAGCCAACTATTAGTATGTTCATCAACTAAGTTTTCTCTAGTCCTTTTAGGCTTATGCGTAGATCAGTTCGATTGCCGTAGGAGACCATCATGCCAGTAACAAAACTTTCAGGTCATTAAGTGTTTTGAAGTTTATTTCGAATATTGATAATATTTCTACAACAATCTAATTCTATGCAAGTATTACAACTTCATTGTTATTGTTGACTGGTTTTTATTAGCTAGTGGTAAAAGATTATGTTAGTAAGTTATGTATGTATAAAAGTATACCAAAAGATAAACCGACATATTGACTACATAGTTTAGAAGATTTAGGCAACGATTTTGTGTACAATCAGGTCACTCAGGCGACATGCTCGTGAAGCATGCAAGGTATAGCTTGTAATTCAATTAACACTTAGTTCGACTAGTAGATTAGCAAGCTACTTAGCTGAAAACCTTATTTTTGAGAAAAATTTAAGTTCAACTTTAAAGATTAAACAACTTCTTATTGAGATAAAAACATTTTATGTACATATAAGACCAAGAGTCTCTAGAACTAAGATTTTTAAATCAAAACAATTTAAGAGTAAAGTATGAACAAGTGAAGGAAAAATTCGATTCAGAACATGAAAACTGGTGCGCCATTGATCGATGTGTAGTTGTAAAGCAATCAAATGTGAACCGCATAACCCGCCACTCCATGACACGGGAATTGAATATTCGATGGGTAAATATTGATTGTATATGGCTTTGTTACACAACATGGAGATGGTGTAATCCAGGCTTTCATCCTTAAATGGTTTGGGTAAGTTGTGCTTGTGCCGAGTGTTTTATAGGTATGATAATTGGATTGCTAATATCTTTTTTGTTAACACATCCCTTATATTTTACTTAAACATATCCCACATCGGTGGAAGTTATAAAAGTAAGATACTTTATAATCACAAATACATTCCATGTTATAAAAGTCAACCATGGATTCCGTATACATTAACTTTACATGTGTATTGGATTCCAAGTTGGCTTTTTTTCAGAAAAATTAAACAAGTGGTCTCTAATTAACCTTTTCTTTGTTTGGAAATTTTTTACAAGTGCTCAGCATTCATGAATTGAACAATGAATATGTGTGCACGTTACCATCTTTAACACCTAATTGAACCCAAAGTTGTAGCTTGGGCGTGTTGCTATGCTATGTGGGTAATCATGAAAAGCTTGGGTCTCTAATTAACCTTTTCTTTGTTTGGAAATTTTTTACAAGTGCTCAGCATTCAGGAATTGAACAATGAATATGTGTGCACGTTACCATCTTTAACACCTAATTGAACCCAAAGTTGTAGCTTGGGTGTGTTGCTATGCTATGTGGGTAATCATGAAAAGTTTGTGATTTAAGTTTATGTGTCCTGGATGCGCTATTTTCATGTGTTTGCTTACCATAGGTCACATTCTGCATTATTTGCTTACTATAGGTTATGGTTTGCCTTATTTATAGTGAAAAGTATGCGTTTTAAGTTTATTTAGAAAGCATGGGATACTGGACATAAAGGAAGTTGAAGGTGTGTTTATCTTGCGAGAACAACTTTATTGTGTAGATGCTATGCTATGCTATCATAAATGATAGCTCGTGGATCGCTCATAGACTTGAAATTATAATATGCTAGCAAAGGTTGGTAATGATATCTCTTGGACTCTTACTGAGTGGTAATGAAATGTGATTTGCAGGGTGTTGGCGGGAGACCTAGCTTTGGTCGTGGAGGTGGTGGTCTTGGGTGGTTCTGCCCCACCAAGCTCCAGCTTCTCTTAAAACTCATAGCTCTACATTGTCAAAATTTTAAATTTTTAAAGGATTTGTAATGTTGGATTACTACTATATCATCTTGGCTTTTTTTTTTTTTTTTTTTGTCAATTGTCTAATTATGAATTCTAGTTCTTTCTTTGAGGTGGTGTTTTCAAGTTTTCTAAACTCTATTTTCTATCTTTAGCATGTTAGCACCATAAATCTGTATTTTATTCATTTGAGTGTAACATGCATTGATGGTGGGTATTCATATACTTGTAATGATACATTACACGTGAAGCATGCATTTGATCCAGAACACGATAGTTAGTGTTACAGGTAAGAAATGGGATAACATGTTAAAACTTGCGCAATATACTTAGTAGGCGACTTAATACTCATCGACTTATGGGTTTAATGAGATTTAATGATTTATGTCAATATAGCCAATTATCAGTATGTTCATCGACTAAGTTTTCTCTACTCCTTTTTAGGCTTATGCGTAGATCAGTTCGATTGCCTTAGGAGACTCATTCCAGTAACAGAACTTTTAGGTCATTATGTGTTTTGAAGTTTATTTTGAATATTGATAATATTTCTACAACAATATAATTCTTTGCAAGTATTACAAACCGGTAAAAGATTATGAAGTTATATATGTATAAAAGTATACCAAAAGATAAACTGATATATTGACTACATAGTTTAGAAGATTTAGGCAACGATTTTGTGTACAATCAAGTCACTCAGGCGACATGCTCGTGAAACATGCAAGGTATAGCTTGTAATTCAATTAACACTTAGTTCGACTAGTAGATCATCAAGCTACTTAGCCAAAAACCTTATTTTTGAGAAAAATTTAAGTTCAACTTTAAAGATTAAACTACTTCTTATTGAGATAAAAACATTTTATGTACATATACGACCAAGAGTCTAGAACTAAGATTTTTAAATCAAAACAATTTAAGAGTAAAGTATGGACAAGTGAAGGAAAAATTCGATTCAGAACATGAAAACTGGTGCGCCATTGATCGATGTGTAGTTGTAAAGCAACCAAATGTGTACCCCATACACTCCATGACACGGGAATAGAATATTCGATGGGTAAATATTGATTGTATATGGCTTTGTTACACAACATGGCAATGGTGTAATCCGGGCTTTTATCCTTAAATGGTTTGGGTAAGTTGTGCTTGTGCCGAGTGTTTTATAGGTATGATAATTGGATTGCTAATATCTTTATTGTTAACACATCCCTTATATTTTACTTAACATATCCCACATCGGTGGAAGTTATAAAAGTAAGATACTTTATAATCACAAGTACATTACATACCCATAAATGAGCGTGTGTTGGTCTCTTATACGTTTAGATGTGTATGGGATTTCATGCTATCATCTTTTTAGAACCAGTTTTTATAATTTTTGGAAAATTAAACAAATGGTCTTTAATTAACAAGTGGTCTTTAATTAACCCTTTTTTTTTGAATTTTTTTTACAACTGCTCAGTATTCAAGAATTGAACAATGAATATGTGTGCAAGTTACCATCTTTAACACTTAATTCAACCCGAAGTTGTAGCTTGGGCGTGTTGCTATGCTATGTGGGAAATCATGAAAAGTTTGTGATTTAAGTTTTTATAATTTTTGGAAAATTAAACAAGTGGTCTTTAATTAACCCCTTTTTTTTTTGAATTTTTGACAACTGCTCAGTATATTGAACAATGAATATGTGTGCAAGTTACCATCTTTAACACCTAATTCAACCCGAAGTTGTAGCTTGGGCGTGTTGCTATGCTATGTGGGTAATCATGAAAAGTTTGTGATTTAAGTTTATGTGTCCTGGATGCGCTATTTTCATGTGTTTGCTTACCATAGGTTACAGTCTGCCTTATTTATAGTGAAAAGGTGTGTTTATCTTGCGAGAACAACTTTATTGTGTAGATGCTATGCTACCACACTCGCCACTATTTGTTTATTAGAAAACACCTTTAATGCAATACTCTTTTTCTAATAAGTACACGTCGTTGTTTATCTAACAATGTATACTTGTTTGTTTGACTGTAACATGCATTTATGGTAGTTAGTCATAGACTTGAAATTCTAATATGCTAGCAAAGGTTGGTAGGGATATCTCTTGGACTCTTACTGACTGGTAACGAAATGTGATTTGCAGGGTGCTGGCGGGACACCTAGCTTCGGTCGTGGAGGTGGTGGTTTTGGTGGCGCTGCCCCACCTAGCTCCAGCTTCTCTTAAAACTCATAGCTCTACATTGTCAAAATTTTAAGTTTTTGAAGGATTTGTAATGTTGGATTACTACTATATCACCTGGTTTTATTTGTCAATTGTCTAATTATGAATTATGAATTCTTTCTTTGAGGTGGTGTTTTCAAGTTTTCTAAACTCTATTTTTCTATCTTTAGCATGTTAGCACCAGAAATCTGTAATTTATTCATTTGACTGTAACATGCATTGATGGTGGATATTCATAGACTTGTAACGATACATTACACGTGAAGCATGCATTTGATCCAGAACACGGAGATAATTGGTGCGCCATTTATGTATGAACGTAGAGCTAAAGCCTTTAAAATTAAGAAGCCAAATGTGTACATTATATGCACTCCGATCCTCCAAGTTGCTATGTAATATATTTGGTTCATTAGTACTAGATCAATAAACTAGTAGCTTTGACTTGAAAATGTATGGCAATTGAAATGGACTCGTTTATTGATTCTGTTTGTTTGGTCAAGTCTTGTACAATATAAAGAGTTACAGTGTATCAAAATTCCAATCCCAGTTTAAGGAAAAACATTTGACTCATTTATATATTTCAATGTACGTCACATGTTTCAGTTGAGTTTGAGACTATGTTGTTGGCTAAACTAGCAACAAGATTGTTATATTAATAAGGTAACAAATTTGTTGCGTGGCTGCCAAGAACTTGTACAAAATTAACAGCAAGGTTGTTATTTTAATAGGATAACAATTTTGTTGTTTGGCTGTCAAGAACTTGTACACTCTTTCAATATTTTTTAACCGTTGTACGATTTTCCTATATATTTTTTCATTTTTCAAAACTCACTAGAAAATAGTAATGTTACATCAAGGAGAGGGGGAGTCTAATTTAGTAGTGTCATTCAACTTTTATGTTTTCAAAAATACTTTAGGCTAGATCTAAACTTTATAAAAAATGTATCATGTTTATGATAAAACTAGCTAAGTTAATAAAAGTCAAAGATACTTGATAGTTCATCCTTCTAGTTCTAACGAGTTTAGGAAAGGCTGATGATTGTGAACTTGGAGTCTAAAACCTGTGGTAACACAAAATAAACACTCTCTCTAAGCCATTTGGCTTCTGGCGCTATCGCACATATCTTGCATGTTAAGCAGCGGGGTTAGTAAGGATAATCGATAGTTAGTGTTACTGGTAAGAAATGGGATGACAAGTTAAAACTTGCGCAATATTTTTTGAACAACAATTATGGCTACATGGCCCCTAGCCGGAGCGCGAAGAGCCCACACATCAGGGTTGGGTCAGGTCTGAAGTCAATAGCACCTTCCCTTTACGCGCGCGGAGGAAACCCCAATTGCCCAGACAAGACTCGAACTTGAGACCTTGCTTAAGAGGGTAAAACCTCCATACCGCTGGACCAGAGGCCCGTTGGTTAAAACTTGCGCAATATACGTAGTAGGCGACTTAATACTCATTGACTTAAGGGTTTAACGAGATTTAATGATTTATGTCAATATAGCCAACTATCAGTATGTTCATTGACTAAGTTTTCTCTAGTCCTTTTTAGGCTTATGCGTAGATCAGTTCGATTGCCGTAGGAGACCATCATGCCAGTAACAAAACTTTCAGGTCATTAAGTGTTTTGAAGTTTATTTCGAATATTGATAATATTTCTACAACGATCAAATTCTATGCAAGTATTACAACTTCATTGTTATTGTTGACTGGTTTTTATTAGCTAGTGGTAAAAGATTATGTTAGTAAGTTATGTATGTATAAAAGTATACCAAAAGATAAACCGATATCTTGACTACATAGTTTAGAAGATTTAGGCAACGATTTTGTGTACAATCAGGTCACTCAGGCGACATGCTCGTGAAACATGCAAGGTATAGCTTGTAATTCAATTAACACTTAGTTCGACTAGTAGATTAGCAAGCTACTTAGCCGAAAACCTTATTTTTGAGAAAAATTTAAGTTCAACTTTAAAGATTAAACAACTTCTTATTGAGATAAAAACATTTTATGTACATATACGACCAAGAGTCTCTAGAACTAAGATTTTTAAATCAAAACAATTTAAGAGTAAAGTATGAACAAGTGAAGGAAAAATTCGATTCAGAACATGAAAACTGGTGCGCCATTGATCGATGTGTAGTTGTAAAGCAACCAAATGTGTACCCAATATCCTGCCACTCCATGACACGGGAATAGAATATTCAATGGGTAAATATTGATTGTATATGGCTTTGTTACACAACATGGAGATGGTGTAACCCGGGCTTTTATCCTTAAATGGTTTGGGTAAGTTGTGCTTGTGCCGAGTGTTTTATAGGTATGATAATTGGATTGCTAATATCTTTTTGTTAAAACATCCCTTATATTTTACTTAACATATCCCACATCGGTGGAAGTTATAAAAGTAAGATACTTTATAATCACAAGTACATTCCATCTTTATAAAAGTTAGTATCGGTTCGCGTATACGTCAAGTTTAGATGTGTATGTGATTCCATGCTCGCTTTTTCTTTTTTTTTTTCAGAACTAGTTTGAATAATTTTTGAAAAATTAAACAAGTGGTCTCTAACTAACCTTTTTTTGGAAATTTTTTACAAGTGCTTAGCATTCAGGAATTGAACAATGAATATGTGTGCGCGTTACCATCTTTAACACCTAATTTAACCCGAAGTTGTAGCTTGGGCATGTTGCTATGCTAAGTGGGTAATCATGAAAAGTTTGTGATTTAAGTTTATGTGTCCTGGATGCGCTATTTTCATGTGTTTGCTTACCATAGGTCACATTCTGCATTATTTGCTTACTATAGATTACAATCTGCCTTATTTATAATGAAAAGTATGTGTTTTAAGTTTATTTAGAAAGCATGGGATAATGGACATAAAGGAAGTTGAAGGTGTGTTTATCTTGTGAGAACAACTTTATTGTGTAGATGCTATGCTACACACTCGCCACTATTTGTTTATTAGAAAACGCCTTTAATGCAATACTCTTTTTCAAGATAAGTACACGTCGTTGTTTATCTGACAGTGTATACTTGTTTGTTCGACTACATTGGTGGTGGGTAGTCATAGACTTCAAATTATAATATGCTAGCAAAGGTTGGTGTAAGGATATCTCTTGGACTCTTACTGACCTGTAATGAAATGTGATTTGCAGGGTGCTGGCGGGAGACCTAGCTTCGGTCGTGGAGGTGGTGGTCTTGGTGGCGCTGCCCCACCAAGCTCCAGCTTCTCTTAAAACTCATAGCCTCTACATTGTCAAAATTTTAAGTTTTTGAAGGATTTGTAATGTTGGATTACTATTTTATTACCTTGGTTGTTTTTTTCGATTGTCTAATTATGAATTCCGAATTCTTTCTTTGAGTGGTGTTTTCAAGTTTTCTAAACTCTATTATCTATCTTTAGCATGTTAGCACTAGAAATCTGTACTTTATTCATCTAGACCACCAATCTCGTGTTGCACTTAACAAGTTTTAGGATCACCTTTTTGAAGTTATTTCTTAACTCGAGATATTTAATAGCGTATTATCTGTGGTTTAGTATTGAGATTTTGTTTTAAAATCTAGTATTAGATAATAGATTCTCTTATCATCACACGGTTTAATAATTTTTATAACCATTCACCTTGTTTGCTATAAGAAGGAATTGCGTATATACTTGATGAAAATTTTCAAAAATTACAAAAAATTGAAAAATTGGCGCTATATCAAACGAATGAAACTTTATTTTGTTTTGGTTCAACCTGTAGTCCCATATAAATAACAGGTGGTATAAATTTAGGAAGACTTTTCCTGCCGAAAGTGATAATCTACAAATAAATTTAGGAAGACTTTAGTTTGTTTTGGCTCATTGTACGGGTTGTTTGTTATATCCTTTATTAGTTTATTACAACTCAATTCTTGAAATTTGGGACACAATTATTCAATTAGTTCGGAGTTGTTTAGTGCTGTATATTTGCATATATATATTTTTTTATAAATATAAGTTTTTAATGCATAATGTACAATGATGTTTATACATGTTTTCAGAATATGCAAATATATAAGTTTTAGTGAGTATATATGTAATTGATCTTGCTATAATTAAAGAGCAATGCTAAACGACAAAAATCTTACAAAAATATATCCAAATAATGACATGTTATGAAATTAGTAACATTCTCTAATCTCTCTATTTCTTTTCAATTCCCTCTATAAAATACATTTACAAATACACATACCATGTTATTTTATGGATTTTTTTTTATAAAACTTTTGTGCTCTCCGACTCTGATTCTCGTAGGTTCTCTAGTACTAAGTTTAGCAACATTTTTCAAGCACCTACCCAAATGAAGATACGTGTTAGTCTCGTCTTGGGTGTGACCTCAAAACCAAGCTCTCCTGTTAAAGAGGGCCCTTCTTATTATGGCTTTCGATATAGGTTTGTTCGGTTGAAGGCCTCCGGACACATGAGTCAACGTTCGGTTCTGCACGTGCCATCTGAACACATACGCCAACATCATACAAAAAGGACAAACACGTCATTTAATGTTATTAGTAAGTCAGTTTTACCCTACTAGACACACACACATATATGAATTCTAGTAAGGGCAATATAGTCATTTAAGGAACCCTTGCCTTCATAACTTGTAACATAAGAAAAGTCATATGTTACGGTCGCCTATAAATACACATGTTTGGATAAGCCCAAAATTTTAGGAACAAACTAACGAAGAGAAAACAAAAGGATCGATTGAGGTAATTAAACTTCTCACCATTATCTTATCAACTGAACGATAAATACTTTTTTTATGAACCTCGGTTTTAAGTATCTAAGGTGTGTATCGTAAAATACGTTTCTCGATTAATATAGTTATTATCTACTACTATAATTTACTCATAGTTTTTATTTATTCCCGTTACATAAACCTTCTACTTTACTTTCATTAGTTCTCTAATAACCGATAAACACAATTTACCATGTTTTAAATTTTGTATTATTATTTTAGGTCTTTCTTAATTGATCTCACTGTCTTAATTTGGAAGCCATGGGTCGGGTGAAGATATCAATGGTACCAATAATCGATAATAAAAACCGTAGCATTGCATTCAAAAGAAGAAAAGCGGGCATTGTCAAGAAAGCTCATGAACTCGCTATTCTTTGTGATGTGAAGGTCTCGATGATCATCTTCTCTGATCACCAAGAAAACAAGCCACAAATATTTCCTCTTGACGATCCACGTATGCTAAACGATTCTATCAACGCCTACAAAAGTAAGCGAGTTAGTGAGCCTGTGAAGATTAGATCCTATGGTTTATTGGATTTTTATAAGGATAGGAAAAATAAGATTGAAGATGATCTTGCTAAGGCTAAGAAACAAACCTTGGAAGCCAAGTATCCTACTCCGTTCGGTTTCTTGAATAGTTCCTCGGAAGGGGAGTTAAGGAATTTTGCTTCCGTGTTGAAAACGAAAATTGATCAAGTTAAGAGAAGGCCCGAATTTTTAAGAAAAGTTCCCCAGATTGAAACCCTTGATGTTCAAGATTCTTCGTGTACACAATTAGCGAACCCTATGACGATGATGAGGCCTATTGGTTACAACGACTTTGCGTTAAATCATGTGGGACATTGTGAATCATTAAACCCTAACTCGTTAATGAGTATGCTAATGATGGGTGAAGATAAAAACGAATATTATCGCAGGATGTCAATGGGACACAACGAGTTTGTGCATGATAATGTAGGGTTATATGGTGATCATGATGATAAGATGTTGTGTATGGAATCATCAAATCTTGCTCCCATTAGCATAGAGGATAGTGGCTGCCACAATGATGCGAATTCCGGTCTTCCTTCACTGCCAGAGACGATGCCGGTGCCGAAGCAATCTCCATTCCTGCATATGAACTCATTCATGATGTCAAGTTTTCCTTCACAAGTGTTTAATTAGTTATTTTGTTGACGATGCATGATTCGCTAAAATTAAGTTACTGTAATAACGAAGGTTATTCTAAAGTTTGTCTTAATAAATTTGAAGTGCTTATGATTATTTAGTTTGATTTAATGATAGAAATTAACCTAAGATTTAATATTAACCTAAGTCCATGTTTATTTATTTATGTTTTTTCACAAAACTTTTTATTTTTTATTTTTTTTTTAAGTTTTATTCACGTTTTTTTCTTCGTTTCCGTCCGTTTTCTTTCGTTTTCGTCATTTTTACACTTTCATATGTTTTTGTCCGTTTTCATACGTTTTCGTCTGCTTTTAAATGTTTTCGGCAGTTTTCAGACGTTTCTGAATATCACAAGTGATATTCTGTGATATTCAGAATATCACAAGTGATATTTTAAATATCACGAGTGATTTTCTGAATATTACAAGTGATTTTCAACTAATGTTTTGTAACATGAAAATCATAAGTGATATTCTGAATATCACTGCATATCACTTGTGATCAAGGTTGCAAAAATCGCGAATCAGTAGTCGAGCGGTCGACCACCATGTAGCTTGTACTCGGTTTAGGCGGGATTAATCGGATTGGTATTTTTGGAAAATTTTGGGTATTCCCGCCAAGTTTTGTGTACTTCTGGTGAGTTTTATGTATTTTCGTCAAGATTTTTCCTAAAAAGCAACTTGTAATAGATTAAAACGGTTACTATAAGTAATCAATATAAGTTTAGAGTGAGTTTTGGGTACTTCTAGCAAGATTTGTGGGTTTCCGGTAAGCTTGACCGTCGTTGATCGCTGTTGACCTATTTGTTTGACCCAATTACATAAATCGGCAAGGTTGGTGGCCCTGTAGCGCCTAGGCGGTGATTAATCGGCCTTGTAGACATTTTTTTTGCAACACTGCTTGTGATATTTAGAAACGTATAAAAATGGACGAAAACGTAAGAAAACGGACAAACACGTAAGAAAACGGATGAATACGTATGAAACCGGACGAAAATGTATGAAAGCATAAAAACATGGCTGAAAACGGACGAAAACATATGAAAAATGGACGAAAACGAAAGAAAACGGACGAAAACGTATGATAACAAGCAAAAATGTATGAAAACAGACGAAATCGGGAGAAAACGTAAGAAAATAGATAAAAATAGATGAAAGCGTATGAAAATTGACAAAAACGTATAAAGATTAAAAGCGTGTCAAGCGAATAAAAAGACAAAAAATGTTAAAAAAAAAAAAAAAAAAAAAAAAAAAAAAAACCCTCTTACGTTGACACATTAGATCTTGGGTTAATCCTCACTATTAGATGAAATGCGAAAATTTATCTCTTAGTAAGTATCAAAATAAGAGTAATCATTTAAACTTTTCTCCTATTTAACGTATTAGAGAAAAGCTTATCTAGCGACACTTATTTTGTTGTGTACTGAGGACTAATATTCACTATACAAATCGTTTGATCCAATGGATAAGTTGGGAGTATTAAAAAATATCAACTTTCATCACTTCTATGTAATTTTTTTTTTTTTTTTAAATTAAAACTCAGTTTCATCTATCTATATTAAAAAATTACATATCTCAAAAATCGTAACTCGTTAATCTATATGACGAGCATTTAATTATCTTTCAATATAGGATTTTTTTTTCTTTTTTTTTGTATTTTCTGTTTTCTCTCGGTGCAATATTTTACTTGATATATCACTTGTGATATGTCAAACGACAACATGTGTAGTGTTCTTACATAGTGTTATATCACAAGTGATATGTGATACCGTATCATTATTAGTGGCCCAAGCCCACAATACATGCTCGAATCAAGGCCAAACTACAAAAGTTCACGAGTCAAACCCAGGCTCAAAAAGCATGGTAACACTTCTCCATAGTACATACACAAGAGACAACTATCCCCAAATGTCGCTAACGGTTAATTAAGACGTATGAGTATGACATATCACAGTGGGGAACACACGACCAACAAAATATGAGGCATACCACTCTCCTGTACGAGCCAAGGAGCGCACGAGAACAAATATATTTTAGTTTGCAAGATTTTTTGGTTGTATTGTCATTCATGTAGTTTCTTTTACTTTGTTCATGTATTCATCATGCAAATGGGTATGCTAGCATGAAGGAAAAATGTGGATTTTGAGAGTGTTTGGTAACAAAGAAGATAGCTTTTGATGTTTTGAACCTTACCCAAATGTTTCGGGCAAATTAATGCAGGATTACATCTAATAATGTATACATTATTATGAACACGGTTATAAATGTTTATGTGTCTAGTTTATTAACAAGTTTGATGTGACTATGGAACATCACAGTAGAGTAAGGCTGAGCAATCCTGACCGACAACCGATGACCGACTGACACCCGACAACGACCGACACAAACCGACCTTAACTCGGGTCGGGACTCGGGATGGGTTTTCAGCCTTGTCGAGACAGGTCGGTTTCGGCCCGATGCTCAGCCCTACACTAGAGTGAGTAGACCATGTAAAAGCACTTGTTGCACGTATCTCAATGGAGATACTGAGCTGCTACCGAGACATTCTTAACCAATTGGATTTCACATAAACCAAATATTACACAAACAAAAATCACAAAATCACTAACAAAACTGTAGGTAATATACTAGGTGTATTGCTATAAGAGATAAATAAACCGTAACATGAAAACATAAAAGTGTAGAGAATGATACCGTAAACCTTTTGCGTGTATAGACTCAAAGAACACAAATAAGGAAAATGTTGAGGCTGTGATGCTCACGGTTTCCTTAAAACAGATTAAATCCTCTCCACGGTGCTTGAGAATCGTGAGCGTCTATCTCCCGAGATACAACAACAACGGATAACCCGTTAGCACAAGCGAGTTATCAAGGCGAACCAAAACCGTGCCTTCCTACATTACGAACCGGATACACAAGAAATATGAATGGTAACACAAAAGGAGAGGAGTGATGAATTGTGTATTTTTTCGGTGTCTTTGAAATGTGATAATAACACTCAATTTATAAGGAATAGGGGTATGAGAAAAATGTCACAATTAATTCATACAATTAATTTCAATAATGTGCCATGAATGAAAATAAAACCATAAATTTAATTTTATTTTCAATTCACATTAGTATTCATAATGACATTATCAATTGTCATTCAACCATATTGACCACATTTTTCCAACAATCCCCGCATGAATGAAATTGATAACGGAAACAAATTTCAACGACTCAAAGTTGTAATAGAGTTTTGCGATTGACATTTGCATAGGATAGGTAGGTATTACCTTTGAACCTTCCTCTTGAAATATACTTAGCCTCTAGCAGCCAGTAGAACTTGATGTCTTTGAGCGCCCATTGTTTGTGGAGCGACAATATATATTCACACAAATATCTCCTTGACACATTTGGTTCTCATAGTTATGTTCGTTATGGTCATGAACATTAGCACAGTTCTGCGAGTACATTAAAGTGCTTGTGATTCCTTAGAAGCGACCCACTTCTCTCACACATAGGTGATTCTCGATTAATCATTAAAGCCAAATGCTTAACCTCATATTGTCCTTTATTATAGGAATGGACTAGGAAGTTTACTACTCCTTAAATAAATGTGGGTTATTACTCCCCAGCGTGACCTCGGTTTATACAAGTAGGTTGTCTATTGAACCCGGATCTTGGGATCTCGGTCGGTGGGTTAGGTTTTCCTTCATATAAACTTTTCAAAGGCTTTAGTCACATTCCTCTTCACGACTTGCTAACTAACTCTCACATTTAGCTTTTCATGGCGGATCCATAAAGTTATTCTATGACTTCATATTGTCAATAGGGATAACCCATCTTGAGAGTAGTTGTCGTGTCGACATAATATGTTTATACAAACTTGAGTTTCGTGCAACTCTAAATATATCATGCTCTAGGTAATTCTTGAGTATTCCAACTAGGCAAGAACTTCATGTTTGTTGACGTTCTTTTGAACTCTAGCTAGGCCGGAATCTCCCACATGGAATTTATCTCAAGAATTTTGTAGAAAGGTTCTCTCTTTCAATGTATTACTCTTGTTTATAAGTTTTTTTTTCCTCACATGGATATGACATCAAGATCCTTAGTAATTTGTCACTTCACAAGTTTCATACTAGTGTATGCAAACTTTTTGAATGTCTTATGTTAATTATTTTCCGTATCATAATTAACAGAATCCAAATCTAGCATGCTATAGACCAAGGAATCAAGCGTATGACAGAAGATGCATCATTCTGATTACTCATAGCTTCATCTACTAACATTCTTCTTTTAGACAAATCACCACCTTAAACCGTACATGTTTTAGGAGGATCCCATAAGTTATATGTGTAAGTCCTACACTTATAACATGTCATTCCAATTCACTTGTGATTATATATAATCACATTTAATCTCTTATCATTATATGATTATCAAAATTTATTATGTGATTATAATCACATAAAATCAATGTGTAATCATTTTACACAATCAAAATATGTCCAACTTAGCGAATGGACAATAGCTCACATTGGATAACAATCACACAGTTCAAGTTAGTTACATAAACCAACGTAATTTGTTGTCATCTATATGTGTGTTCTTTCTTGACATTTCATAATGTCCTACACGGTTATATTCAACACATAGTCATTTCTTACATATGACAAACCGTTCGATTATTAGCAATATGAGTTATAACAAGTCTTGCCGATTATTCATCTTTCTATAATAACAAGTAGTTTGATTATTCGCAACAATATTCACAATAGAATATTTGCAACATCCAAACTTTTCAATACTCGATACAAAATCGAACGACTTGTTTATTCTCATGTTACAAAATTAGTTGCACAACGCCGCACCAAACAACTTTAAACATGCACTACTTTGCCACTATATTTTATACCAAATAACACAAACAATATTGTGTTGTACATTGCATAAAACATCACATAATTATGCATTAAAACAACCAGAAAAGGTTGTACCAAACAACTCAAATGTATGCACCCAAACACCCCAAATTTCAAAGACAAGAAAAACTAAACTATTTAAAAAACTGTTTTACTAAAACACAAACCGCAATCAAATGATTCTATGCGGAAAAACATATATTATTTTTCACGACTACGCAGTTGTGACAATAAAACTGTCCAAAAAGAACTTTAGCACCAAAATAAAAAAAATGTGACTAAACGGTTCACCCATTTAAGTTCAAGTTTTTCATAAATTCAAGTTTAATTTCTTGTCTACGTATGGAAAAAATTTGGGCTCAAAACGCATTCATTTGCTACGCAAACAATGCCTTTTCTTGCAACGATGCAACTTGAACAACAAGCTGTTCAAAATGAATTTCTATATCAAAATAGGAATTGCGATTGAATGGCTTATCAATTTAAGCTCAAACTATCTACAAATCAAGTATAAGGTCTTAGCCACCCAACATAAAAAGTTAGGTCCAAGTAGTCATTTACTATGCCCAAAAAAAAATGCATTTTTTCCACGACGGCACAACTATGACAACGCGTGTTTGAAGTCCAAAACAACACCAATATTCGCATTCCGCAAGAATGAGTTATATCCCAATATCGGATAATGAAATCAATACTAGTTGAACAAACCAGTACCATGCCAATATGTCATCCAACATGCTTCAAACAAGTTTTTATTATCTGAAACTAATGTTTTTCCAAAACATGAAAACAACCAGTTGATTAATGATTAAATAAACGCATCTCGTTGTGGTATTAAAATTAAACGAAAACAAACACATTATATATGATTGTCAAAGCACATTTTCCCCAAACAGTTCACAATAATTTATTGACAATCAATGTCAATAACTCAATATAATTGAATTCCATTTAAAAAAAAGGAATTATGTTGATAATTGCAAGTTTGGATGTTTCAAATATTCTGTTGTGAATATTGTTGCGAACAATCAAACTACTTGTTATTCTAAAAAGATGAAAAATCGTCAAGACTTTTCATAACTCATATTGCTAATAATCGAACGGTTTGTCATATGTAAGAAATGACTATGTGTTGAATATAACCGTGTAGGACATTGTGAAATGTCAAGAAAGAACACACATATAGATGACAATGAATTACGTTGGTTTATGTAACTAACTTGAATGGTGTGATTGTCATCCAATGTGAGCTATAGTCCATTCGTTAAGTTGGACATATTTTGATTGTGTAAAATGATTACACATTGATGTTATGTGATTATAATCACGTAATAAATTATGATAATCATATAATGATAAGAGATTAAATGTGATTATATATATAATCACAAGTGAATTGAATGACATGTTATAAGTGTAGGACTTACACATATGACTTATGGGATCCTCTAAAACATGTATGGTTTAAGGTGGTAATTTGTCTAAAGAAGAATGTTAGAAGATTAAGCTATGAGTAATCGAATGATGCATCTTACGTCATCGCTTGATTCCTTGGTCTATAGCATGCTAGATTTGGAATCATTAATTATGATCTGGAAAATAATTAACATAAGACATTCAAAAGTTTGCATACACTAGTATGAAACTTGTGAAGTGACAAATTACTAAGGATCTTGATGTCATATCCATGTGAGGAAAAATCTTATAAACAAGATTAATACATCGAAAGAGAGAACCTTTCTACAAAATTCTTGAGATAAATTCCATATGGGGGATTCGGGCCTAGCTAGAGTTCAAAAGGACACCAACAAAGGTGAAGTTCTTGCCCAGTTGGAATAATCAAGAATTTCTTGTAGCATGAACATTTTCCTTATTTGTGTTCTTTGAGTCTATACACGCAAAAGGTTTACGGTATCATTCTCTACACTTTTATGTTTTCATGTTACGGTTTATTTATCTCTTATAGCAATACACCTAGTATATTACCTACAATCTTAAGACAGATTCGTCCTCTCCACGGTGCTTGAGAATCGTGAACGTCTATCTCCCAGGATACAACAACAACGGATAACCCCGTTAGCACAAACGAGTTATCAAGGCGAACCAAAACCGTGTCTTCCCTCTATTACGAACCGGATACACAAGAAATATGAATGGTAACACAAAAGGAGAGGAGTGATGAGTTGTGTATTTTTTCGGTGTCTTTGAAATGTGAGAATAACACTCAATTTATAAGGAATAGGGGTATGAGAAAAAGGTCACAATTAATTCATACAATTAATTTCAATAATGTACCATGAATGAAAATAAAACCACAAATTTAATTTTATTTTCAATTCACATTAGTATTCATAATGACATTATCAATTGTCATTCAACCATATTGACCACATTTTTCCAACACAAACAACCAAAATTTTCAAATAATCAACCTTGGTACTTGCTTTGAAAAGTTGGAGAAAATTGGTTGGTGAACAGAAGATCCATTGTATGACACTGCACTTTTGCTTTTTGTTGAAAGTGCTGAGTATAGGAAACTTTGGTTGCTTTTGAAAGCAGGAAAGCTGTGGGAAATGGGTTAAGAATGCTGGAAGTAAGCTTGGACTATTGGGTTGATTTAGGAAAAGGTATCGTGTTTTTTTGTGAATCGATGTTATGTCTATGTTCCATCTAGAAATTGAACTGCTTAATTATGTTTTTGTGCTAGGAATCATCCATATACTCTTCCTGACGTTTTCATGTCGTATGACTCTTAATAGTAAATTCATTAGATAGCTTTTTCTGTTCATCGGTATAATGACATAGTATTCTTAGCATCTATATGTATGTCATTTGCAGCACCAATGCATTTTTTTCTTTCTAATTCGTGATCTGCTACAGCCTAGAGTTCACTCAATGTTCATTTCAAGACCAAATTCCAAAGGTGGCCTGGGTCCCTTGTATCACACTTTCTAATGTTAATATAACAGGGACTTGCTGTACTTATGGTAAACCTTTAAAGAACAAACTTACAACATATATACTCAACCACCTCCAATGTACAGAACTTGAGTTAAATAGATTATCAACCTTCTAAACAAGCAATGACTACTTGTAAACACATTAAGTCTATTACCGTTCAGCTTTTTATCGTAAATTGTGCTGCTAAACTACTATAAACTTACCTCTGAGATAGGCAAAAGGGAGTTTGGTAAACATATTATGCTTGTTTACCAAGATGTTGATAGATCTGCAGTAATGGGTAACATTTTATGCTTGTTTTCTTCAATTTGTGTAAAATTATCACAGCTTCTACAACGTCAGTACTAGTATCATTCTATGTGAATATGTTCAATTAGAGTAATTTGCAAACTTACAACTTGCTAACAATGACTAGGAAAAGGTTACGATTATACTCGATCTGAGGGGAAAACAATAAACCAGTTTCTACCTATATTTATTTCCAGAAGACCAGCAAAATTTGTCATCTTGTTTGAAAAGATGTCAAGACTACCATCCGAAACAGCAAGGAGTAAAGCTGACTACCATCCGAAACAGCAAGGAGTAAAGCTCAAAACCATAGCTCGTACATGGGAAACGAAGAGGGGAATTGTTGAACTTTTCTTGGTTCACACACACAGGACCAATTGAGCATGGATTCAACTTTGAATTATGAAATATGTGCACACTTACAGATGAAAGATATACTTATACTACTATCATGTTCAACACATTACAGAACCAAAATAGTGACTCGAAACCACTTGGACCCCAAAAGACCATAGACAGACAGTTGAGAACACCCACAAGTAGAAAAAAGAACAGAACAGACCCATTTTAGACAACTATTTAACCACCCTGACTAAACACAAACCAAACTAATCGACTTCTTCCATCTTGCTTTCTTCAGCACTTTCCTCTAAAGTAGGCATCTCAGCATCATCCTCGCCACTTTCTTCCTCGTCAATGCTCAGACCCAATTTCAACATCCTGTGGATCCTCCCTCCGAATGTGTTTGGGTCCTCCAAGCTAAATCCAGATGTCAACAGAGCCGTCTCAAACAGAAGCAGCACCAAATCTTTAACCGACTTATCGTTCTTATCCGCCTCAGCCCTCTTCCTGAGCTCCTCCATGATGGGATTATCAGGGTTTATCTCCATTGTCTTCTTGCTTGACATGTAAGAACCCATGCTACTGTCCCTAAGAGCCTGTGCCTTCATGATCCTCTCCATGTTTGCCGTCCACCCATATTCGCCAGTCACCAAACAACAGGGGGAGTCCACAATTCTATCAGAAACCACAACTTTCTCCACTTTGTCTCCCAAGATTTCCTTCATCGTCTTGCACAAATTCTCGAATGATTTCTTCTTTTCTTCCCTCTTTTGCTTCTCTTCCTCAGTTTCGTCTTCGAGCTTCAATCCTTCTTTTGTTGCAGACACAAGCTTCTTTCCATCGTATTCCTTCAACTGTCCAACCGCATACTCATCGATAGCATCCACCATGAATAGCACTTCATAACCTCTCTTCTTGAGCTTCTCCAAGAACGGAGAGTTCTCAACAGCCTTCTTGCTCTCACCAGTGATGTAGTAGATATCCTTCTGTCCCTCCTTCATTCGAGTAACATAGTCCTTTAAGCTGGTCAATTCATCACCACTCTTGGTTGAATGGTATCGGAGCAGATCAGCTAGCTTAGACCTGTTCTGGCTGTCCTCATGGATACCCAATTTCAAATTCTTAGAGAAAGCCTCATAGAATTTGTTGTAGTCTTCCTTGTTCTCGGCAATCTCGTTGAACATCTCAATGCACTTCTTGACAAGATTCTTCCTGATAACTTTAAGAATCTTGTTCTGTTGAAGCATCTCACGGGAGATGTTGAGTGGCAAATCATCAGAGTCAACAACACCCTTGACAAACCCAAGATACTCGGGAATTAGCTCCTCACAGTTATCCATGATGAAGACCCTCCTTACATACAGCTTGATGTTGTTCATCTTCTTTCGAGTGTCGAACAGATCAAATGGAGCCCTCTTAGGCACAAAGAGGATTGCCTTGAACTCAAGTTGTCCCTCAACAGAGAAGTGTTTCACAGCAAGATGATCCTCCCAGTCATTGGTCAAGCTTTTGTAGAAAGAAGCGTATTCTTCCTTGGTGATCTCTTCTGGTTTACGAAGCCAGATCGGTTTCTGCTTGTTGATAACCTCCCATTCATGAGTAACCTCCTTGATCTTTTTCTTCTTACCTTTTTCCTTCTCCTTTTCTTCATCAACTTCCTCAACATCACCTTCTTCTTCCTTTTTAGTCTCCTCGTCTTCATCGTCACTGATTTCCTTCTCAGTTGTTTTTTCGACCCAAAGAGAAATTGGATAGCTAATGAACTCGGAGTGCTTCTTCACCAGATCCTTAATTCTCCTCTCCTCTAGATACTCCAACTGCAAAATCCAACATCAAACCATGTAAGTAACGAATTACCAACTAATTAACCACCAACAGACATCATTAACCAAATCGCACAATTACCTGATCCTCTTTGAGGAAAAGAGTAATCTTGGTTCCCCTGCCAAGTTGTTCACGGTAGTATCCCTAGTGACAGTGAATGAACCGCCAGCTTGCGATTCCCAAATGTATTGCTCATCGTCATTGTGTTTTGTGGTAACAATGACCTTTTCAGCAACTAGATAAGCAGAGTAGAAACCGACACCAAACTGCCCAATCATGCTCACATCAGCTCCAGCCTGAAGCGCTTCCATGAATTCCTTGGTTCCAGATCTTGCAATTGTTCCCAAATTGTTCACCAAATCTGAATAAGAACAAGTTGTACAGTGTTAGCATCAATAGTACCATGCTCATCTTCAAAACAGATGATTCATTGCATACCAACTCTAGCATCATTCCAGTTTCCACCACAAAAAAATCAACGTAGCATACATGTCATAAACAAAGGAGCAGAGGGCGTGATTAACATTACACATCTACAATTTACTCTCCAAAATTAAGCGCCTAAGTCTACCAAAATACAATAATACTAATCCTACAGTCAAATTGTAGAAACTACAAACTAATATCTTCTTCCTCCGCCTAATCTGTACCGGCTGTAACTTATCTTAACAAAACGAAAAACAAACTTAGCACAACACATCTACCTCTGCTTCGTTATTAAACGTAACAGCATCATAATATCTACAGTCCGCAGTATAGTCTATCTAACACAATAACTTAACAACAATCAGTCAACTTTCATATGTTTACCATAAATTAAACCGAACAAATCAGCTAACAGTACTAATCATAACATGTCAAAACTTGATCAAATAAGCACAATAACAGTCTTAGTCACTAAACCAGTGGTCAACATGCTAGATCAACTAAACCAAACAAATTCATAATCTAACGCAACAACTTAACAAGCAACCTAACAACTTAACAATCAACCCAATCTTAAGCTGAATAAGTTAATCATACAACAAATTAACAATAAAACTAATAAGTAGTCTTAGACTAATAGTACTAGTATTTACTAAACCTATGGTCAACATGGATAACAATACATGCATAATGATCAACTTAACCAAAATTAAGTCAAATAATAACAAGTCAACATGCATAGGCATAATCAAATAACTTAACAAAACTCGCTAATAAATAATATGATGATGATGAATATTATACCTGCTTTGGTCATTCCAACACCGCTATCGATAATCGATAGCGTCTTGTTAACCTTATCAGGAACAATCCTGATGAAAAGCTCAGGCTGAGCATCGAGTTTGCTCTTATCAGTCAAGCTTTCGAAACGAATCTTATCCAGAGCGTCTGAAGAGTTGCTGATGAGTTCACGAAGGAATATCTCTTTGTTGCTGTAGAAAGTGTTGATGATTAAGCAACAGCTGGTTGATCTCTGCTTGGAATGCGAATGTCTCTGCTTCTGCCATCTGCACTTCCGCCATCGCCTTTTTTGAAAATTAAAAAAAATGAAGTTTGTTGGAGAGTTTGTTAGTTTGTTGGAGAGTTTGTTGAGAATTTGTTAGAGATTGTCTGTTTTTCTTCTGATGATGAATGGAAGTGAGGTTTGGGTGGTATTTATATGAAGAGAAGAGAGGATAAGTGAAAGGTGGTGGTGGGTTGTTCTAGGTGGTTCTATGGTTATTTTGGTTCGGAGTCAGGTTCGGGTGGGTTCTGGAGGCTTCTTTTCTATCACTCTCGATTCTTCTTTCTTTATCTTGTCACTTCTAGCTTAAACGCTGTCGTTTTTGTTGGTTTGAAGTTTTGGTTTTCCCCCCACTCCCAGAGTCCAGCCAGCCCAAATCAACAAAACTATACGAGTTTAACAATTGGTCACATGGTGATGATCGGTTCGGTCATCGGGTAGTTCGGTTAGTTCGGTTCGGTTCGGTTGAATTCTAATTTGGTTCGGTTTTGGGTTCGCGAATAATTGAATATCATTATTTAAAAATAATAATAATTACATAGATATTTAGGTAAAAATATATTTCAAGCGTAAAAATGTTTTATTATGTTATGATAACCTTTTAATAGTATTTATTTACATATAAATATACATAAAATATATAAATATATATAAAATATATAAAAAGATATATATTTATATGAGTTGGTTTCGGTTAAATGAAATATATCCAACCCGGAACCGAATTAGTAGTTCGGTTCGGTTTTCGGTTCAAACTGCCAAACCTATATCCAACCCGAGAACCGAATTAGTAGTTCGGTTCGGTTTTAGCAAATTTGGTTCGGTTATTAGTTCGATTCGGTTATTTTCGGTTCGGTTCGGTTTCGATTTTCGGTTTATTCGGTCTTTTCGGTTTTCTCGCTCACCCTTAATTGGTCATGTAACATAAAACACAAAATCACTACTACGCCATTAATTAGATTATTATTCTTAATTTTTTAGTTTAACTGGAATACATTTTTGTTCATTATGGTTTGTCAAGTATTTCATTTCCAATCTAAATTTTTAAAAACTTGTGGTTCAAAAATGAACCGTAAGGTATCAAGTTTGGTCCAAAATTTTGTTGACTGTTACTTGACCCGTTAGATAACATAAAAAGACTAAAATCCCCTCTTCTTTATCATCAATTAACTTCGTTAATAGATCCTTCATCCACTTTTCCCCTTCAACCATAAAACACAAATAACCACAACTTTCTTTAATCGCAAGTTGTGTTTGTAATTATGTTATGGTAAATGAATACATATAAGAGAGTGATGAGGTATGTCCTCCTCCGGATACTTCGGAGGAGACAATCACAATTAACTCCAAATGTTTCTAAGACAAAACCAATCCATGATAAGGCAATGTACGCTCGGGAGGATAATAAGGGCGGTGCTCGCTTGGGAGGTATAGTGATGAAGCGGTTGCGCTCGGGAAGCATAGTGATGGGCGGTGTATCGCTAGGAGCCATAGTGATGAAGCGGTGCCTCTCCGGAAGTATATTAATGAGCGATTGCGCTTCAGAAGCCTGATGATGAAGCGGTTCTGCTCGGGATGTATAGTAATGAAGTAGTGCACGCTCGGAAGCATAGTGATGGAGCAATGTGCGCTCGGGAGGCATAGTGATGAGCGATGCACGCTCGAAGTATATTGATAAGCGATTATGCGCTTAGGAGGCATAATGATGGGCAAAGTGCACGCATCGAGCTAGTACACTAGCGGTGACATACAAGTACAATGATGTACGAATAAGCACAAAGGCTCTGGTCCACAACTAGTACTTGTGGCATAACGACAACTTGGACCCCGAGGACCATGCCTGGTACTCATCAGCAACTTACATGCTGCACATAGATGACAAACCCGTCCCCACACTACTCATGTCGTGGAGCACACTCCAGGTAGTATAAATAAAGTCATCCACCCTAGTAGATGGAAGGTTGACACACTCCGCTAGACACTTTACTCCTCACTCACCTCTTTTAATATCTTTCTCTAGTTTCTATCACTAGAACTTATGCCAAGCATATACTTACTCTCACATCGGATCTTGGTCTCGGATTAAAAACCCGGGGCGAGCTAACAATGTTCTTTCTTATTTCAGCCTAGAGACGAAGGAGTAACTGCAAGACCTCGCGGGAGCTGACTCTGAGACCTCCTAAGGATCGTGGTCAAGAGCACTTACGAAAATTTGCTCAAACATTGGCGCCATCCGTGGGACCCTTATACCAATCTACTAAGTTCTAAGCAATGGGCGGTTGTATTAGGGATTCTCATCCAGAAGAAGGGAAAAAATTGAACATCAGGATACAAGGGATTGGGAGGATTTCTCCGAGGGCCCTCCGTCCCCGCTGGGCCAGTTCATAAAGGACCTTCTCCGACATTCGTGGATAAAAAACATTGAGGTGTTAAGGATCGTGATCAAGGAACTTGACAATAGGGGTAAAGAGAAAACAATTCCATGAAGACTCTCGTGCGAAGGATCAGGATGTGCTAGACCGGAGGAGTGTCTGGAAAGTCCATAGGTGGAGATAAGAGGGTAATCCTCTAATGGATTAAGGACAAGCAAAGCGCCATTCTTCCGGTACCCACTTGTTAATCTCACATAACAGTTTCAGATACTTGTAAGTGCTTGAACCCTTTGTTTTTACACATTCTCAAACTACCATGAAAAGTTAAAAAGCACATAAGTTGTTATGTTGGTAGCGTAACTGTTAATATTGCCTTAGCCTCTTGCAAACAATGCATATTATCATATTCGTAGTATATATTTGGGCCTCAAACCTAAAACACACGTCGTGCATGAAGGGGCACTATGTTAGGCTTTCTAGGAGCATTTATAGTTTACACCTATTGACAAGGTGATGTCATCTGGTAGATTAGGAGTGTCTTCTCCGGAGGAGCATCTCCTCCCTACTAATCACTAGGCTTGACTTAAACTATAAGCTTGTACCATGATATTGCACCATGAGATACATTCTAAATATAAACGTTCTTGTGAAAATGATTTACATATGGGTGGTCGAATACCTAAATTTAGGGGTATGATCCGTAAAGAGCTAGTATGAAAATGCATGAAAGTATGCACTCAATACCTTGACGCGATGGGCCTCTGAGCCAGCGTCTCTTCGAAACATCCTCTGGTCATTGATAGGTGAATGTCTTATCTCACCTCTGGGAGAGAACTCATAACTGCCTATAGAGCATTATCACCTAAATGTTAGAACCTTAAGTTTAAGCTAATGCCTTACTGCATGTATCGAATCCGAAGGAGTTATATTTCCTCACTCCCTAAAAACTCCGATCCTGAGCTCTGTAACTTTCCCCTAGGTGTAGTTTTGAGTCACGAATAATAGCTCTAATCTCTTGAGCATGATCGGTTGTGCGCTCATCAGGAGTAATATGAGCAGACTCATCCTTTGGGCGTAATGAATGAGAACTACGTGCTTCCTCGTCGGAGTAGTCCTACTATAGCCAGAGGCATCGAAACCTCCTAGAAGAGGAGATAAAGGCTATTCGCTTCTTTTCTAGGTTGGGATCTCCAACTATGCCCCGGCTAAAGACTATTGCCTTTATGTCATAAATAATGGGAGGAAGCAGAGTAGCTAAAACAACCTTTTTCTAGGTTATGTGATTGGACTTGTTATCAAGAAACAATCAAATAACATCGGATGGCTCGCTACCTCCGAATGTAAAAGGGTAACTCCTACTAATGTGTTCCCCATGGTGAACGTGTACCATCGGTGGTTATGCTGAGCAACGTTTGCTAATTGACTTCGCAGCAGAAGGTCGGGAACACTCACCCTTCCTTTCGCGCGTATAGGCTACCAGATGACTAGCTACATCGGTAGCGGAATGTATACACACTATAACTACATTCCCGAGTTGGCAAGTTAAGCAACTCAAAGGACTTAGGTCCAGGATACATCACAAACAGGCAGTGCCCATGGAGGACTAGCACCTCTGGGCCTCGTAATAATAAAAACATATGGTTTAGTACTATCTGAAGGATGCTTCCGTGGAGGGACACCTCCTAAACATCTTAAGGATGAACCACCTTGACTTAGTTTATGCACTTGTGAGATCCACATCAACGATTGGCATCTGGAGTGATGGTGCAATCTTTGATTGGGCTTAAGTTCCAACTAGCCCATAATCTTCTCTGAAGTGGTGGAACAACCCCTCCAGAGTCATGGTAAAATAATCAATGGAACAGTTAGTAACCAACTCATAACCTCCTCTAGAGTAAAGGAACAATGTCTCTTCTAGAGTGATAGCATAATCATTGGTTGAGTGACCTATCTGGTCAGCTCATGGTCTCCTCCAGAGTAGAGGAAAAATGTCTCCTCCGAAGTGATGATATAATCTTTAGTTGAGCAACCTATATGGTCACTCATGGTCTCATCGGAGTAGAGGAACAATGTATCCTCGGAGTGATGATATAATATTTGGTTGAGCGACCTATCGGTTAGCTCTTGATCTCTCCGGAGTAGAGGACAATGTCTCCTTTGGAGTCTTGGTATGATCATTGGTTGAGCGACATGCCAAGTTGGCTCATAGTCTCCTCCGGAGTAGAGGAACAATGTCTCTTGCGGAGTGATGGTACAACCTTTGGTTGAGCAACCTTTACTTAGCTCTAACAATTACTCTCCAATAAGTAGATAAATCGGATGAAGAAGGTAGCACGAGGATATCCAAGTGCTGCATATATTAAAAGCATCGTTATAAGGTGCTACATTGGTATGCGCTGCATATAAGCAAACGTTACGTTAATATATAAAAGTAATACAAAGATAGTGATCTAAGTGTTACATCTAAACATGGGAATGAGTATGTCGGTACACTTAACCCATAACATATAAGGGTGAATGCATTATACCGAACTAGACACTCTGTCAGGAGTTGCTGCATCTGCAGATGCTGCACCTGCAACTGCTCTATTGACAAACGTGTCGCAATATGTGTTGTGTATTCATGTAAGTGTTGGAACACATAAACAACACAATTCTAATATTGTTTTGCATCGCAGCCACCATCGCAATGCCGCATCGGCAGCTGCATGCATTCATCCGTGAATCGCTCCATCTGCATTGCTCCATCTGCAATGCCCATCTGCAATCGCTCCATCGACAAACGTGTGTTGATCGAAATATGTGTTGTGTATTTATCTAAGTGTGGGAACACATCGACAATATCAACAACACAATTCTAATATTAATGTTGTGTAGCTATAATTGTTAAAATCTATGAGTAGCTAACAGATGTTACTCCGGGAAACCCTGCCGATGCAGGTCCTGGTGCTATTCGTGATGTTGTAAACACTGCACATATGAAACACCAAGGCATCCAAAAACATGTAAATACCAAGATAACACGACAAATATATGCATAAAGATCCACTGCTCCGGTGGGATACCACTGTCACAAAATCATAAAGTTGTACATCTTTGAATGAAACTAACAAAAGGAAAGAAGTAGAAACTAAACTAGCTACTTATTTCATAGCACTACTTATTACAAGCTGGAACATCAAACTCCCATCGGAGAGTTGTTTCCTCTTTGTGTACGCCGTGTAAGGACTCGATCAATGATAATCTTGCATGCCTTAGGATCTTTGAAGAGTTCCTTATTCAAAAGCTTAATGCTTACAACATGAGCTTTATCCGACTCTACCCTTATATATTTGGGAGGATTGTTGTTTAAACCTTCATCATAAGGATATGGCATGTATTAGGGACCAGGAGAAGGGGAAAGAAGTTCCTTGTGAATTGTGTCTCCAGCTGTATCTCCGACTTCGACACGAGAATAAAACACAACGTTTTCATTATCATCTTTGTCGGCGAGGTCGTCTTTGTCTGACCGAACATCGTACAAATTTTCACCTACAACAATATCAGGATGATGCATGTCTTCATTAGTGTCATGCTGACGAAAATTCTTCTGAACACCATGAGGCTGAGCACCTATTTTGGTACCATGATCTTGAGCGGCTGCTCTGGTATTCTAGGGGTCAGTACTTCCTTCCGTACTATGGTTCTCATCTTCAAAATTTTGTTCACTTGACCCTACCTTGGAGTTCTTCTTGGCCACCTTTCTTTTTCCGTTGCATCGGTAGATACCTCCGGCCGAGTAGAGGCTATTCACTTAGCCACGTCCTTAGCGTTTGAAACCACCCTAGGGTCAGCCCGGGTGGTGATGATCGCCTCCAGAGTAGGCTTACGGATAGTTGCTTCCTCCGGAGCAGGTTGTGTGGTTCGATCAACAACTCGTAAAATATTAGTGTTTTGTTCATGTGATTCCTCCCTTACCTTGGTACCATCCCAAGAGGGCATAAGCATGAAGTCATAGATACTCATAGCTACAAATGCTGGTGAATAAATCTCTGATCGAAACCCTCACGTCGTGGTGATAGCAAAATAAAACTCCGATCGATCTTGCCACACCGAACCTCCAATCGAGACTTTGGGGTCCTCCGATTGAACACCTCCGATCGGGTAGCACCTCTCGGTTGAAACCCCTTCGAACAACACCTCTTCCAAAGAGAAATCTCGGTTGAAGCCATGTGGACGATTACGCACAAATATTCGGTAAACAAGTCAAAACCAAGCTTTCTTACGATCAACTAACATTAAAAGTTGTTTTGTTAGATTGCCAAATGTCGTGGCATTTATTCCTCTCTTCTTTTTCGATTCATTACTGTCTATCTAATAAGTATAAATACATTGTTATTTATATATACATTTAAAAGATTGACAAAAAACGTATATTTTGTTAAAGGCAAATGACATGTCTGATCAAGTTTCTTGATTTCCATAATTCTTGTTTTAATAGTTGAGCTAGTGAAATACGTTAGCTTAGTTTCACAAGTTGCTAATACTGAATATTGCACTTTAGTAATTAGTTGAAAATTGAAGATGAGCTAGCGAACATTGCACTACGCAATAATAGCTCAGCTGAATATTTTGCTAACTAATGCTATATAAAAATGGATCACACATGCTTTCACTTGCACATGAACTACTAGCTTCTATTTAAAAGACACGTGTTTCAGTGAAGGCGTCATCATGATGCATAAGAAAATAATAAGTCAAACTAGCTAATGTGTCTAGTCTAATGAGACAAGCTTAAATGTCATGTTTAATAATCAAAAGCATGCAAACGTAATGTATGGTAAGCTGATTATTATCAAGGTATAAGTTTTTGTACGTCTTATATGACATTTATAGACTAAGCTTTTAACTATACCAATTCCCAAAACAAAGTGATTCTAAAAATTCTAAGGTAAGTATTGGCAAAATAAAGAGAAGTAAAAACCTCCGATGGAGGTCCTGGTTACCTCCGAAGGAGTACCTCCGTTCGAGACCCACAAGCAACTTATTCAGTCAAAATCTTGGTTTGAAGTAATCAAATCTCCTCCGAAGGAGTACCTCCGTTCGAGAACCACAAGCAATTCATTCAATTAAAATCTTGGTTCGAAGTAACCAAATCTCCTCCGAAAGAGTACCTCCGATCAAGACACAAGATAAACTTCCGATCGAAACAACAAAGAGACCTCCGATGGAGACCGTGGTTACTTTTGATGGAGATTTCGCGACAAAACCTCTAGCACGAGGAAGTCAACGGAATCCTTCTATTGCGATACCCAAGATCAAAACCCACTTATCAAAGCTCCGATGGAAATCTTTTCCAAATACCTCCGGTGGAGATCCTCTCCTTCACCTCCAAACAAGAACACCTCCGGTGGAGATCCACTCTTGAGAAACCCAGAACCTAAGTTGCCATCAAAACCTAGTATGATATAAGTTTGTGTTGTCAAACTATATTTTCTATTTTATGGGATTTTAAGTTTTTGGGTCTAGTCCTACGAAGATTGACATATTTTTAAAATCATACATCTAAATGGGAACTAATTTTTATCTTCAAGAAATGGAAAGAGGTAAAAGTAAGAGTGACCATGGTATTTAGAGTATTTTGGTAAAGCCAAGGCTTATGAGGCTTTGATGATCTAGGCCAATAAGCCCATGATATATTCGTTCTTTGCTCCCGATACATCATTAGTCACACAAAGCCGGGAAAGTGACGCGTAAAAAAAAAGAAGGTTGTGGGAATAAAAATGAAAAGTGTAGAGGAAAATGCTATGTTTAAAGGGTTTGAAAACACAAGCCCCCAACTTTCCAAAATAGGTAGTTGGGCTCTTATCGGGGCCTCCAAACGAAACCCTTTGATTTTTGCTCATGACTAAATCTTCGAACAAAATCCTTCGTATTATGATTAAAAATCTGATCGAAACCTAGAGTTGTGGTACTAGCTAAGTAATTGCTCCGATTGAAACACTAATCGTGATGCCCAAACCCATAAAATCCAAATGAATCCCTTCAGTTTGTGATGTTAGATCTGAACGAGGTACTCAAGCGGGTAGGCAAAGAACTATAACTTTAACCTCCGAACGAGATACTCGACAAGATACTCAACTTGTGAGACACATTTTCAGAGTCTAGTATCAACTCTTTGGCAATACATTAATACTAGACTGGGGGACATGATGAGGTACATGGTCCAAAATTATTGGTAGGATCGAAATATTTCTTAGCCTCGGAATGAAACACTCAGACGGAAGAGCAACTTTTCTAATTAAGCTCAAAATTTCATCATAGAGGTACAATATCGGTTCGACCCAAACGACTGACAACATATGGAACATCATTTCGGAAAATAGATTCGGATCTAGTCTCGACTACGAAGATATGGCGTACAATCCACCACCAAAATGGGGTGTGAATTACCAAGTGGGAATCGCCAACCTAATCAATATTCTTCCCGTGACACCCCCAACACTTGTACAGTCAAGAGGAGAAAGTATCTAGTCAATCTCTTGACCGTCTTCATTTAATGACTCACTAGAACCTGCTACGGAACTCCTCTTGGTCAATCTCCCCCTTTTTGGTTGCATCGGAAGGCTCTTGTGGCTTAGTAGAGGCTTTTCGCTTGGTCGATGCCTTTTCCTTTGCAACCACTTAGGGATCAGATCAAGTGGCAATGATCTCCTTTAGAGTAGGCGCAGGGATAGCCATGTCTCCTAAGACAGGTGGGGTAATATGGTTAGTGACCCAATCTTGTATCGAACTTTGAAATTTAATGGTATTCTTGGAAACTCTTTCATCCTCGATCGAGACATTCGAACAGATAGACAAAATTCTCGAGAGTACCAACTCTTTGGCAATTTCGGTCTCCGAACCAGACAAGCTTTTTTCTTTTAAGTCTAGTACCAACTCTTTGAAAATACATTGATACTAGGCGGGGACATGATGAGGTATGTCCTCCTCAGGATACCGGAGGAGACAATCACAATTAACTCAAATGTTTCTAAGACAAAACCAATCCATGATAAGGCAATGTACGCTCGGGAGGATAATAATAAGCGGTGCACTGCTTAGGAGGTATAGTGATGAAGCGGTGTCGCTCGGGAAGCATAGTGATGGAGCGATGTGCGCTAGGAGCCATAGTGATGAAGCGGTGCCTCTCGAAGTATATTAATGAAGCGGTGCGCTTTCAGAAGCACGATGATGAAGCGGTTCGCTCGGGATGTATAGTAATGAAGTAGTGCACGTCGGGAAGCATAGTGATGGAGCAATGTCGCTCAGAGGCATAGTGATGAGCGGTGCACCTCGGGAAGTATATTGATAAAGCGATTATGCGCTTAGGAGGCATAACGACGGGCGGTGCACTCGCATCGAGCTAGTACACTAGCGGTGACATACAAGTACAATGATGTGCGAATAAGCACAAAGGCTCGGTCCACAACTAGTACTTGTGGCATAACGACAACTTGGACCCCGAGGACCATGCACGGTACTCATCGAACTTACATCTTCGCACATAGATGACAAACCCGTCCCCACACTACTCATGTCGTGGAGCACACTCCATGTAGTATAAATAAAGTCATCCACCCTAGTAGATGGAAGGTTGACACACTCCGCTAGACACTTTACTCCTCACTCACCTCTTTTAATATCTTTCTCTAGTTTCTATCACTAGAACTTATGCCAAGCATATACTTACTCACATCGGATCTTGGTCTCGGATTAAAACCCAGGCGAGCTAACAATGTTCTTTCTTATTTCGACCTAGAGGCGAAGGAGTAGCGCAAGACCTCCGCAGAGGAGCTCTGAGGACCTCCTAAGGATCGGTCAAGAGCACTTACGAAAATTTGCTCAAGCAGAGCGAGAGAAAAGCGCAATAGATGTGTAATTGTGTTTGTGTGAGATAGTGTGGATCTTATTTTTTTCCTAATAAAATAAGTGAAGCAATAAATATACCTACATATTTAATGGTCAAACAAAATCAAACTCACGGAGTTAAACATTTGGACCAAACCGAAAACATTTTAAAATTTTGGATTGCAAATGAAATACATGATAAACCACCAAAAATAAATTAATTACTTATAAGTTATAACACTTCATGTGACCGGACACCTAGCACCTAGGCTAGGAATAGCTCGGCTCGCTCCAGCCGTATGTTTTCATGTACATTGCTTAGGGTAGTATAAATACCTCAAGCTCGTTCAATGCATAACTAACTGATTTTCACGCATTTAGGGCATGTTGGGTGCGGGAGATTGTGGAAGATTATAGAGGTTTAAGATTATTTTGTTGAAAAATAAGTTTTGGTAAAAAAATAATCTTTGCTTGAGTAAGATTGTGGATTATTTTAGAAAAATAAGTTCTCAATCAAAACCAGCTTTTAAAAGATTTTGGGAATTATTTTTCGCAAGTACAATTAGTTTGCCAAAAACTGCAAAAAGTACAACTTCTATTTTTGGCAAAAACTGCACAAAAAAAATATGCAAAAATACAACTAGTTTGCCAAAAACTGCAACATCTATTTTTTTCCAAAAATACCCTTTTAGTCTAAAAGTACAATTAGTTTGCCAAAAACTGCAAAAAAGTACAACTAGTTTGCAAAAAAAAAAAAAAAAAAACCTACAATTTTAATCTTTTTAAGCACCAGGGCCATCAAGGAGAGGCCCAAATAAAAACTAAAAAAGGAATACAAAAATAGAGGGGTAAAGACCACCACATGAAAATAGACATATATTCCTTATCGTCTATTAGAAAGCTCCACCTCTAGACCGATATCGGAAGGCTTTGACACCCAAACACGCCAGTTTAACATTTTATTTTCCTTACGCCATCTGTTGGAAAACCATAAGAGGGACGTAAATTGGACCCGTGGAAAGATATCAACCTTTAGCTCTTCTTGCCTTTCTTCAATCTTAGAATGGACAACCTTATTTCTCCATGCCCATATATGCCATAAAACACTGTAGCAAACACCATTGAAGATAGTTTTTCCATATCCGGGAAAATTATTCCCGAGAGATCCTGACACCAAATCCATAATTGATAGGTTTGGAGGAATACGTATACCCCACCAGCTTAGGCATTTACGCCATATGACTAGAGATTTCGAACATGAGAGAAACAGGTTCTCTCTAGTCTCAGGATGATCACCACATAAAGGACAAAGATCAGATGGAACACCAATACCTCGCGAGTCAAGATTAGATAAGAGAGGGAACCTATCAAGCACGAGACGCCAAATAAAAATATTTATCTTTCTCGGAACTAGGGAAATCCAATCATGGGTTTTACCAGGGCTGCAATCCGTTAAGTATGCGGAATCAATAATACTCGAAAGATGTTTAACCATGAAGAGACCATCATTGCTAAGAGCCCAGCTCCAACCATCCTTCGTTTGAGGATGAAGAACAAAACCATCAAGAAGAGAAGAAAGTGATTGTAACTCGGAAGAGGCTCGACCCCTAGGAGATGCTCGCCAATCCCAATTTCCTTTCCAAATGTCGTTTTCAAGGCACCAACGATCTTTAATCATGCAATCTTTTGAGCGTTCAAGGGCAAAAAGACGCGTAAATTGATACATCAGAGGAAGGCCAGAATGAAACCATTTATCACACCAAAATGAAGTGTTATCCCCACAACCCACTTTTCTCACGAACGAGTTGTTGAAAGGGATATCAAAACAATCAATAGCAGCCCCTACACACATTATATTTTCCCACACAGAAGTTTTTAGGCCTCGGCCACCATACAAACCACCTTCACATCCATATAGATAGGAAATAACTCTACACCAAAGCGCTTCTTTTTCAGTATGAAACCGCCGCCACCATTTGGCAAGGAGGCTCAGGTTTTTTGCATATAAGCTGCCAATACCAAAGCCCCCTTGGTCATAACTAGCAAGACCAGTTCTCCATTTAACCCAATAAATTCCTTTAGCCTCTTCTTTAAATCCCCAAAAAAATCGACATCGAATGCTTTCGAGCGTGAAAACTACCTTGTTTTGGGCCCGAAACAATGAAAGGTAATATAGAGGTAAACTACCTTGGACCGACTTTGTGAGAGTCAATTGCCCCCCAAAAGAAAGGCAATTTGCCTTCCAAGAAGAAAGCCGATAGTGAATTTATCAATCACTTCAGTCCAATTGCAGGTTTTTGACATATCCTTACCTACCGGCAACCCAAGGTATTTGAAAATAATAGAATCACCTTTGCAATTCAGAGAAAGAGCAAGATTTTTAATTTGATCTAAGCTTACACCAATACCATATAAGGTACTCTTAGAGAGATTTATTGCGAGAACCGAAACCTTTCTAAAATTGTTCAAGATAGAAATCAGATTCTTTATGTTTTTTCTAGACCATTCCCCAAAAATAAGCGCATCGTCTGCAAATTGCAATAAAGAAAGATTTGTTCCATCGTCGCCCAAACTAATACCATTGAATATGTCTTTTTCACATGCTTCAAGGATCATCACTTGTAAAGCTTCCGCAACAATGATAAAGCGAAAGGGAGAAAAAGGGTCCCCTTGCCTCAAACCTCTTTCCATAAGAAATTCTTTTGTCGGTGCACCATTAACTAGGACCGAGACTGTAGCCGAAGAGATGCACCCTTTTATCCAACTTATCCACCTACTTCCAAACCCCATTTTTTCCATAGTGTTTAAAAGGAAGTTTCAGTTCACGCTATCGAAAACTTTTTCAAAGTCAACTTTGAACAAAAGTAACTGAGAGCCCGTTTTTTTAGCATGGTTAATGATCTCATTCGCGACAAGAATCCCGTCCAGGTTTGCCTACCTTCTAGGAATGCGGTTTGATTAGCGCGGATAACTTTGTGAATGACACAAGCTAGTCAAATCACCTTGTAAATGCAACCAATTAGACTAATAGGTCTATAATCTGATATATCAATAGGGTCAGAACACTTGGGAACAAGAGAGATAAATGACGAGTTCCTTAAATCCAATTTCTACCACCCAAGAAAGAAAAACCGTTAATCGGAAAATTATGGCATACAATTGTTTGGCTAAAAACTTTGAAATTAGAAGCACTTAACGTTTAGCGTTTAGAATTGAAAGCTCGTTTCTTAAGGAGCATTTAGTGTTTTAGTATTATTAAAAGATCCTAACTTTTAGTTGCTACTTGAAAAAGCGTTTAGCGCTAACATTTAACTTTACTTCATTTTATACTTCATAAAAAATATTTCAGCTACGGTCTCGAACACTTTTGTTTTTTAACAAACAACAATTGCTCACAACTACTATTAAATGCTACTACTAGTTGGTACTGTTAGTGAAATTTTGCAAGAAAACACGTACTAAACGAATACGCTTTTTCCCTCATGCAATATATGCTTGTAGAATGAACGTACCTTTACAATTTTTTTAAAGTTAATTTTTTTAACCGGTCAATTTATTTTTGCCGTGAAAAAATGATGCAATGGTCTTTTCTTAGGCTTGTCTTTATAAATCCTCCTAAGCAAACTACTGTATGTAAAAAAAAAAAAAAAAAAAGACTCAACTAATATTGATTTTTGTAGATTAACGAGTGTGGAAACCGCGCGATCGTCGAGATTGGCTTAAAGGACTTACTTTGTAGCGACACTTAAACCTCGGGGATTGTTTTGCCAAGTTGTGAAACTTTACATTTAATGTTTGGACTTATTTTGGAGCGACACTTAAACCTCGTGGACTGTTTTGCCAAGTTGTGAAACTTTGCATTTAATGTTTGGACTTACTGCGTAGCCTCTTGAACCTCGAGGCTATTCTCGCCAAGTCGGGAAAGATTGCATTTAATGCATGTTTTGCAAAACAAAGGCTCCGCTTTTAGTATATCTGAGTGTGAAGGCCGCGATCGCAATGGGATTGCTTTTAATAGCGTGAATTTGGATAGGGACTATTTTTGCCAAATTGCTATAGATAGCAATTAATCTAAAGGACTTACTACTGACGTCACCTAAACCTTAGGGCTGTTTTTGCCAACTTGCGAAAGTTAAATTAATGTTACAGGACTTAGTTTGCAACGACACGTAAACCTCAGGGACTGTTTTTGACAAGTTTTGAAATTTTGCATTTAATGTTTGCAAGTGTGAACACGTCTTGCTCTTTAGTATATATGATAATAGTAAAGTAAAGTAATAGAATATCCCTGGTTCCTCGTCACCTTTGGTGGTAAGTTAGTTACCTCAAAATAATCTCAATTTCAAATAAAGACAGTTACCACAAACACAAACAAATATTCAACACATTTTCATAAACCTTAACTCAACAAATGTCAATCAATGTATCATCTTTTATTAACATCCTTTCAAGTCCAACACAATTCTTTGGTCTCAAACTATGGACCACAATCATAATCTTCATAGGTATACTCATCATGATTCTCCTCTTCGCTTCTTTTTGCTCCTACTGTTGTTGTTGTCCTCGCCGTCGCAAGAAAAAGGTTACTAGATGTTCCCGTGGTGTGAGCGACAGAAAATCGCTCTCACGAAGAGGCTGGGACCAGCAAATGGCTTACTCAAGTCGTAGTAAGTGGTCACAAGGTGATTTTCATGTGGTTGATATGGAAACTGTGGTGTTTGGTAGTGCAAGATTGTGCAAGAGTTATAGTGCAAGGGAAATTGAAGTAGCAACGGATGGATTTAGTGTTGGGAGTGTCGTTGCGAGGGGAAAGTATGGTGTGGTTTATCGCGGTATTTTGTTAGATGGTAGAAGGGTTGCTGTTAAGGAATTACTAACCAACAGGTTTAGATTACTATGATTATGTTAAGTATAATTGGTGCAATTTTTTGACACATTACTAAGTAGATAGAAATTGCAACTTCCAATATCTGATGTCAAAAGTATATACATTGCTATGTTATTGGTATATCAAAATCTCCTAGGTTATTTAGCTTAAGTTGTTATTGCGAATATAATCAAGCGAAACAAGCTTAATGAATGCTGTTTTGTAGTGCGAATGTTGGTGAGTTTATTGAAGAAGTTGAAGCCATTTGGTGCATTAGACACAAGAATTTGGCAAAATTACTTGGATACTCCATTGAAGGAGCCAAAAGGTGATGCTTTACTTATTTCCAATCTTATTAGAGGGAAAATGCTAACTATATGCATACTTAAAACTCATTTAGATAATCAACAAGATTTGTAATTTAATAGGACTTATCATGTCTTGAATTGTAGGATGCTTGTGTACGAGTACGTCAACAATGGCAATCTACACCAATGGCTCCATGGATGCAGAGCAAAAATTAGCCCTCTAACATGGGACATCCGGATGAGCATTATACTTGGAATCACAAAAGGGTAATCGTTTTATTTATTTAAACCTCTGTAGATGAATTACATTTTACACTAATAATTATTGTTCCCTTGTAGATTGGTCTACTTGCACGAGGATAGTGAACCCATTGTCATACATCGAAATTTAAAGTCTAGTAGCATACTTCTCGATCACAAATGGAATCCCAGGATATCAAATATTGGTATAACAAAGCTCCTAGGCCATGAACGAAATCAATCCATTTCAACTGGAACGTCAGGGTAGTTGTCGTCCTTTTTATTTTATTTAATCGTATGCTTGCTACATTTTTTTTACATAATCGCGCCTTGCAAATTGCTATTCTATTCCAAAATCTTACATTTGAGCTATTCATCCTTTTGAAGGTATATTGCTCCAGAATATGTTCTTACACATAGTTTTGACGAGAAGAGCGATATTTATAGCTTTGGGGTTCTCATAATGGAGATTATATCAGGAAGAACCGTTATAGAAAATGCTGAATTCGGTATAAAGGTTAGATTCTTCTTCTTTGTTAGGGGGAATTGCGTATATATCCTTCCAAAGACCTATAATTGCGTATATATCCGAGCTAAACTAATAATTGCATATATATCCTTCACAAGCATTACATTTGTCATATATATCCAAAATATTATTTTATGTATTTTTTAATCCCCAAAATACATTATAATCATTATTGTAATATTAAATGTCCATTATACCCCTTTTCTTATTACTTGTCATATTTACACTTATATCCCTCTAAAATTTAACTAATTTACAAAGACCAAATACAACTACATTAATTTGATTATTAAATCATATACCATCCTAAACACTACCTGATCGAAAATCGATTAGCATTTTATTATTCAACCATTTGGAGGGTCAATATGGATGATTCATTTCTTTTGACAAACAAACTTTTATTTCACAACCAAACAAGGACACAACAATACAACATCAAAGCATATAAAAACAAATTATCCAAAATCCTATGACATTTTCCTGAAACCATTAATAGAAAGGATATCAGTTGAATTGATCTGAAAGAAGCTGACATTTATGGACCAAAAACAGGCAAGAATAAACAGTAACATAGTAGACAGAGCAAGATCTCTAGTTAGAGTTTTTGAAAACAGTGCTTCCTCATAAAGTGTTATGTTTACGATGTTTTACAACTCGATAACTTGCTAACTTATAAACTATAAAGAGCATATATCTCACTAGTAATTTTGAGATGTCGAGAGTGTTAACCAACAGGTAACTTTGATGAAAACTAATGAGAATGCATCGAAGAAATAAGAGAAAATTGGTTAACCGGAAATGCTTAAATGCTAAGGGTGCGTTTAGTTGGGGGAAAACACCTTGTTTTCCACAAAATGTTTTGTGTAAAACAAGGAAAATAGAGATCGCGTTCAAATTATCATTTTCCAACAAAATATTTTGCAAAACACAAAATTCCATATTCCTAATCTAACAAGGAAAATTAGAAAACAAATTTTAGTTGTTTTCCTTGTTTTCCTTTTTAACCCCCAACCCTCCCTCCCTTTCTTCAAAATAGAAAATACAAATAAACTAAACGCATTTTCTATATTTTCAAATGTTTTGTGGAGATAAATTTCCCATCCAAATTTTTACAAAAGTAGAGATAGAAAACAAGAGAATTTTTTCTCCAACTAAACGCACCCTAACATTTTCCTGTTTGTTAACATCATCCGAGAAGTAAGCCCCATGTTTGCGAGAGTTCTTTGAGAGGCTTACCGACATTCGGCCAAAAGTGGAGTTTAAACTTGTTTATAGAGCGCTTTGTTTATAGTACCAACATTGCCATCCACTATCGTTGAACAAACACCCCATAAGTACTAGTCATTCGAGTTCGACACATTTCTTTCTACTGTTAACAAGATTCAAGTATGTGGCATTTCTAGCAATTTCTCCAAGATAGCAAAGATAGTCATATGATCATAAAAGATGTTTATGATACTTACGAACTCAAGCGTTCACTATACCGAACTAAATAAATACTAACCACAAATAAATACAATCAAGAAAATAATCAAGTTTATACCAAGTAGCAAGTAGTTATATTATCTCATTAAAAAATAGCGCTTTTGTCGAAAGTTTGGAAGACCCATGGGCAGCAGTTCAGACCCTTTTTGCTCCGATGGATGCACCACCTTATTAGTCTGTATTGGACCTTTGCTACAAAGTGCCATACCCCATACGTCAGTGATCACATATGGAGGCACTTTATGAATTTATTAGTTTATCTTTGTGTAGATCATACAAATATATAAGTTTATCTTTGTGTAGATTATATATATCAGTAGTAATTTTTTCCTTTAAATGTAAATACCATGTGATCATAGACAATCCACATTATATAACTGAAAAATTAGACAATGCCCCAAGCGATCAAGAACAATACAGTCATCAATGAACAAAAATACGATTAAAAGCGAAGTGAATTAACTAAGTCGATATTAGGGTTTACAGTTGTATAGTAGTTGTAGAAAGGCGGTGTATGTGGAGAAGAAAAAGCTGTTATCTGATTTAACTAATATTGATTATAGATCGTTTATGAATAACATAAAGGGTATAATGGACATTTAATATTACAATAGTGATTATAGTGTATTTTTGAGATTAAAAAATACATAAAATAATAATTTGGATATATACGACAAATATAATGATTGTGAAGGATAAATACGTAATTATGAATTTAGCTTGGATATATACGCAATTATAGGTCTTTGGAAGGATATATACGCAATTCCCCCTTTTTGTTATTATTAGCTTTGAATTTTCTTTAATTAAAAGTTTCTTGTTAAGGATAAAATTTGTACATATAGGAATACTTGGTAGATTGGCTAAAATCAAAGGTTGGCGATCAAAAGTTCGATGATATAGTAGACCAAAGACTACCTGAACTACCATCGTCAAAAGAGCTTAAGAGGATTATATTGATTGCTCTTCGATGTGTGGATCCGGATATTGAAAACAGACCTACAATTGGAGATGTTATTTACATGCTCGAACCACATGACTTGCTTCTTGACGATGTAAGTGATGTTTCCCTTTTTTGATCTATCACCAATGCACGTTCTTACACACTACAATACAATAGTGACTCATTCAGTTCATGATATCTACAAGATTTGGCATTGTTGCAGGAATCAATAATTGATACATAGACAACAAGTCAAGAGTATGGATTTCATTACTTCTTCCTGAGATGTTACATTATCTTAGTGCTAAAATGGTGAGAGGATGATGTAATATTAAATGAGTCCTGAGCGGGAGGCCTAAAGATGTACTTCAATTCATGCATAAGCATGTTGCAGCCAGGAGGTCCATTTTTTCACAAAACATCAAGATCATGTGTGACATGTTTAAACATGAATTTAGGCACATAATTTAGTTCTCTCAATCATTTTATATATTAAATTTGAGATTTTTTGTGTCCCTAATTTATCATTTGCATACCACTTGGATACAAACTGTTTGATGTGGCCTACTGGCCTTGATACAAACTGTTTTGTTTACTGAGCTAGCTAGCTGGGCTAGTGTTTAGTGATACGGCCTTTTTTTAATGGGTCTTGTGGTATTAAATGTGTCTTAAACTAGATGTCTAGTTATATGTAAGTAGGCCCAAATATTGTTAAGCATGAAGTTCTGCAACTATCAGCAATCAGTTGTCCATGAAAGTATTGATCAAACTCAAAATAATTGTGTTCGTGTATGTTTTTGTACTCACTCCGTATGAATCATAAATTAAATAAATAAGAAAACACTTGATAAGTTGTCGAGTGAACATGCCATGTACGTTGATGGAAGCACTTCAAATGACCCTTTTTTTTTTTTTTTTACAGTTCAAATTACTTTTTTTTAAAGAAAAAAAAAAATCAATGCGGTTGAAGTAGATATAGAAAAAGATTAAGAGGGTGTTTGGGATTGCGTTTGTGGGCAGCTTATCTGATTATTTCATTTGCAAAACGCAATAATCTAATGAAAGGTGTTTGGATGAGATGACCAGATAATTGATTATGTGCGTTTTGTTGGCTTCAAAACGCGGTTATCAAAAAGCATGTGTGGAGCTACTGCTTGCAAACGTGGTTTTGCTTTTCTGTTGAAATTACTCATTTACCTTCATTTTACCTTTAAATTGTATCTTATTGGCTGTTGGTTTCAACTGTTGGTTGCTCTAATCATCCATTTTCATCATCTGAATATTTGTTTTTTGGCTGCTGTACGTGAGGAAGGAAGAAGCTGTGGATGGGTGGTTGTGGCTGTGACAATAACTGCTGTGTAAAGACATGTAGATATAACCCTACTTTACTTGCAAACACTCCCATTAAGCCCAAGGCAATACATATATTTCTTATTTTGAAAGCCCATTGACGAATTAAAGTTTACAATTGTGATACGTGTATTAATGTATTATTCAAAACTTTTTAATACAAAAACTTTGGCATGCCTTAAATATTACAGTAACATCATGTTAGGTTTACGTAATTCAACAATATATGAGGATGTCCATTTTGGTAATTTTCCAACTTAAGTTATTCATAATCAGATTTGCCAAACACTAAAAAAATTGATTATCGATTATTGCGATATCAAACAATGAGAATCAATCCAAACACTATATTTCAAAACCCGCGTTTCTGACGGTGATTATCGATTATCCGTTTCAAAACGAATAATCTATTTTCAATAAGCAATCCCAAACACCCCCTAAGAGCTCACATAAACTTCTCAAAGATTTCTTGCGGGATTACATGTACTTTTCATGTAATTCTAAGCCACTTTTGAGAATTTGATACTAATCTTAAAACATATAACCCATATACGATGTGGTATATAAGGTAGGAGCATTTCATCACTTTTACCGATGTGGGATTTGACTAGTTTTGAATGTTGTATAACTTGTGTTATGGTAAATGACTAATTTTGGCAGATTATATGAATGTTGTTGATGTACGAGTATTCACTTTAAAAACATCGCGTTTATTGAGTAAAGTGTCCAAAAACTATATGGTACTACCGTTATAAAAACTATGGACTCAAAGTTTTTTTTTATTGGGAGCAAATCTCATTGAAAGTTAAACCAAGAAAAGTAACATGATTCAACTTATTAAGTAGGATGCTCTGAATATACGATAAAAAAGAGTGGTTCATTGTTTCAATGATGATGATAATTTAAAATCATGTTTTCTTAACCCAAAAAATATGTTTCGTCTAGAATAATAATACTTGCTTTAAAATCACTTAATTTCGGGGGTGTATAAATGGAGTGGTCCAAATAGACCCATACTTACTCATCAAGAGAGTATTGACGTGTTACTTTATCCCATTCTTGACGTGTATGCTTACGAAATATATTAGACCTCTTTCAATTAGTTGATTACGATATGATATAAGTAGAAAAATTTGTTAACTAATATTTGGAAACATTCATTTATTACCCATAAATTATAGATATAGTATGGTATCCAATATAAAATTAGCCAATAGAAAACTATATCGTTTTGTTTGGTAGAAAGAAAAGAATAATGAATGAGACAACCAAACCCATTTGAATAAATAAAATGTTTGTTTGGTTTGGTAGCAACTTTATTTCAAAAAAGTTATCCAACATAATTATAAAATACAATGAATTTTGATGACTATTTTGTTGCGTGCATTTATATAATTTATACAAGTAGAAAACGAAAGTCAAAATCTAATATTAATCTTACTTTTCTTCCTAAAAGTCAAAATCAATTAACTCACTAGGTATGTATTTTGAGATGACAAGAAAAAAATGCTAAAAACGGTTACGGTTAATCCCGATTAAATCGCGTACAACTGAGTCAAAAAGTTATCATTAACATCAAATAACTTAATGATAATGTATTTGTTTTTCTCACAAAACGGTTGAAAGTCAAAACTTGCTAGTCGTGTACATTTGAAGGTATCTAGTGAAGAGTCAAAAACAGTCTCAAGATTAACTTTGTAAAACTGCATAACTTAAGTCAAAAAAGCTCACTATTTTCAAATAACTTGAGCTGAGAAAGTGTCATAGTTTTATATCATTTTTCATCACAAAAAACATGCCACTAATTTTATTAAAAAAAAAATGATTGAGAGGCCTAAATTATGAGTTTAAATTCATGGCTAAACATGTGTAGCATGATTCTGATAATTTGTGAAAAAGTGAGTCTCCTCACTGGCTCTATAAGAGCACACGATATGGAGAACATTTAACGTGTCAAATGCATGTCATTCGTGTGATAACCATACCGGAGCATCATGCCATTCGTGAGCCAATGCAATGGCTCACGCCATTTGCATTCATGTGTGTGTTCTTTATTTTATTTTTTTTGTATGGTGAGTGAGTGAGTATTGTTAGTGAGGTATTTTATGGGAATTAATAACATGTGGTGTGTTATAAGAGAAAGTGTTTTAGTTATTGTTGTGTTACTATGAGGTGTATGATATGACGCTGTAATAACATACAAATAACGTGTTATTGATAGGTTGCATACCTATGCAGACTTAAACATTAACTTAACCAAATGTTTAAACCTTTTTAATCAAGACTTTTCTTTAAAAAAAAATTATTTTAGAAATGATTTATCCAAATCTTGGAGTAAAATAAAAAGTTGACTTTCAACACAACAAAACCAACCAAATCAACATCATCCATCTGACACAAATCAACGGCCACAAATCCACCCACTTTTTAACGACGTGATCTTAACGCTTGTTACATTTTTATATAAATTTTTTTTTTACCCTTTCTTTCTTTCTTTCATTCATTCATGTGATCGTTTCTCATTTATATAAAAAAATAAAACCCATCATCTCCATCTACTTAACTCTCTTTTTTTCTTTCTTAGTTTTCATCTTCAGATCCAAACACCCCCATCCCAATTCCAATTCCAGGTACCAATTTTTCATTATTTTAATTACTTTAAATTGAATTGTGCCTTTTGTAATACATGATCAGATCATCATGCTTACCTGATTAATTGAACTGTATATCTCAATTTTGATTTAATTAGGGCTTTATTGATTGCCTAGTGTATTTGATTCAACAGATCGTTGTGTTTTTGTGTAATTAGGGTTTCAGTTAATGAAATTAGTATGTTAGACAATAGTTAGTGATCGAATTTAGTTTGTCGTTACTTGTCACATTAAGCCGTTAGGGGGGTTGCGGTTTGTCGTTACTCGTCGCATTAAAGCGTTAGACAATAGTTAGTGATCGAATTTAGTTTGTGGTTACTTGTCACATTAAAGCGTTGGACTTATTTGTCGAGATAAATGTAATATACTTGTTTGGGCACGAGTTATTAAAGTAATTGTGATCACTTTTGCCGCAAAACCTACAAGTTTAAACGTAGCGTGTATTCATTTTAGAGTGTGTTATTTACCATATGTACATGTACGTGTATAAAAAAATAGCAAGGTTGGATCAAGTGGTTAACACCACGGCCTCTGCGACGCAGAGGTCAAAGGTTCGATCCTCACCCTTGCAAGGCGGAGGTCCTTTTCTACCTTTGGTAGAACCGGACAGCAACGTTCTCTACCTTAGGTAGGGGTATTTGATGTTATAACATTAACGTATCTTAACCTCCCCATACACCGTGGAAGATTTAAGTTGGGACCCATAACCTGTGCTTAGGGCGGTGATTCAGGCGTTACTTTATTTTACTTTACTTTACTTTTACATGTACGTGTATGCTATTGGATCTATTACTTTATCAATTATACGCAGCAGGTTGTATTTGTAGAATGAAGCTGTTTCCATTCTTACGGTGGTAATTTTTTATGCAGGTAGCGCGTGCCATGTGAGTACGGTCAAGAGTAAATTGCGTTATTTGATTTGTTATCTATTTGATTTTGTGATACACAAAGGCTGTGGAAATTAAGAAAGAATGGTGCGGAGGGGTGGTTTATTGGCTTCTCAACGTTCTCTTACGCTCTCTCCAGTTCTATCCGTTTGGGAATGTATTATGCGTAAAATAAGATATTCGTTCAGACCTGAGTGGGTGTAGCAAAAAAGAGTGACCGTTACGTTTAATTAGTTTTTCAGTTCATAGTATTCATAGATAGCAAAAGGAACAAAGAAAAAAAAAATTAAAAAAGACAATCATAGTGATGATTTATACTTTTTAGAAAGAAACAGTTTTTAAGATTTGAGTAATTAAGAAAGTTTAGTTTTTATATATAGATTTAAGATTAAGATATGGAGTGTGGTAAAGGGCCATCTGGTGTTAGGAAAGTTAAGAAGAAGCAAGTGAAGGACGAATTGGATCGTATTAAACAGGCTGAGAAGAAAAAGCGACGGTTGGAGAAAGCCCTTGCGGCATCGGCAGCCATTATTTCCGAACTCGAGAAGAAGAACCAGAAGAAGAAAGAAGAGCAACAAAGGCTGGATGAAGAGTGTGCTGCAATAGCTGAAGCTGTTGCTTTGCAAGTTCTAATTGGTGAAGAATCTGACAAATCATGTGTTCAAGCCATGATGCATAACGATGAAGAATGGTATCCGTGGGGATACTGTGCCGGTAACTTTGAGCTCTTTGTGGGTGACAGTCATGCTAGAACGACAGCTACTGTCATTCCTCACTCTGGTAGTCCAAATGGAGATATGGGTTGGGTTTCTGATGGATGTGGAGGATCTGGATACCAATGGAATGGATACGGGTTGAGTGATGACAGGTACGTTCAGGCACCGTATGTTGTGGAGAGAGATTGGGAAGCTGCTGAGGCTATTTCTTCGCTCCAAATTGCAGATGATGGTGTCAATGCCTTTGTTTTTAATAGAATGCTCAGAGGTTGAATGCTTCCTTCAAGTGTTACGTTTGATCCGATGATGGTTTATTTTGTTTGTATTTACAGAAATCATTCTCTAAAACATTGTGTTCGAGTGTTTGGGGCGCTTTGTGTTCTTTTGATCTTGGTTCTTCTTGAAATCATTGTTCTCTATTGAAGTCATATACTGGGACGTGTCGTTAATAATCTTGAATAACAGTCGAAAGTTATTTAGTAATGTTATTGTTCTTATAATTATCATGTTACTGTTGGTAGTGCACTTGTGCGGATCGACTTGGTTAGTGCAGGTCTTTGAGTTTGTTAAACTATTCATTGGTAATTTGCGATATTAATACATATGTTAACAGTTTTGTTATGGAATTACGCCCATACATTCGTTTCCATATGTTTCATTTGTCATTGAGGTGCGTCATTGCTCGTCTTGAACAATCCGTGTGTAACTTCTGAGAATGACCATAGAGGCGGTTTGTGCTTTCTATCATATGCTACCTTTAATCAATCATATCGAAACCAGTATATATGTACATTTGATAAAAATGGCAAATTTGGAGTTTTAGTTATACCAAGAAAGGAGACAACAGGATGATGAAATATAGTCTATCTGGTACAAACAAACTTTGTGCATGAATGGAAAAATCAGTTACAAATCCATACATTAACCCATAAAACTAGTACACAAACAAGAATGACAAATGTTCTACATCTCATATGACCGCAGGGTCGCTGCTTCCGAATCTTGTCTTTGCTGTAGTGGTTTCTGAGGGTGTACTACTTGCTCTTGTCCATTATCAATTGTGGTACTAGTTGATGGTTTTGCTCCTGCAGCCACAAGATTTTTAAACCAAGCGGGTTGCTGGAATTTAGGGCTGTTTCTGTTTGCCCCACCAGGGGAATCTGGAGACCCTGCGTTGTTATTATTTGAGGTGATGCCAGCAAGAAATCGATATGCCACTTTGCTTGCTGTCACAATCTCCGTTTTAGCTTGTCTGAACTACATTTATTAACGGAAAAAGGGAGTGAGTACATAATGTTAATAATAAATGTGTTAAATTATCAGCCCATTTATATGGAAATTGATCAATTTGATATATATCTTGTTGATAATGAGTCAAATTGGTAAAATTAAAAGCATGGCTAAAAAGGGAAACGATCTAAAAGTTTATTTACAATCTCCTAAAACATGGTATCAAATAGAATGATGAAATAGTTTTTGTGATTCATGATATATTAACTGTTGACGGGGCTCGAAATATATGCACAGAAAAAGTTTTGGTGGGTCAACGAATCGATATTATGACCCGTTACCCAACCCGACTATTTTTCTACCTATTCCTGATACTATAGCAATGAAACACACGAAGACAAAAGAGTAAACACAGTACAGAACTGATGCTCACCCGAACAGCTGTGCTTTCTGCGATTTCTACAGCAGTGTCACCAGCATTAGCAAACCTGTTCACCCAACCTGTATAAATAGTATTTCAGGATGAATTTACTAGTGCAAGAAGGTCAAAAACCTATCTAAGGTCTTCTCAGATCCAGAATTCCAGATAAAAATATATGCAACAATCTAAAAAATCCCATCTAAAACTTGATACCAATACCAAATCATCTCAAAACATACTAAAAAGCACTACAAACTCCAATGGAAAGTTAATGTGGTTTATGACAAACTTAAACTAAACATACAGAGTTTATGCTTTACATTGTCATATGGCGTAGACGATAACCATAGATTATACAAGCACAACCAAAAAAATATGATGTGGAACATTACCTAAAGCTTTATGATTATGTAATATAAAAAAGATATTATTATGATGATGAAACATGTTTAAAATCAAGTGATAAACCAACCTGGAAGTTTAGGGACATCAAGCCTTTCACAGAAATCATTGCAGAAGTGATTGCAGTTTTTTGCAAGCAAATCGTAAGAGTTTCCAGGCCACTCTTTGCCAAGTTCCCTCAGGATCTGGTTGACCTTAGATTTGGATAAGCTTGTTTTGCCAAGGACAATGCATTCACGATATGTGTACATTGGGTTCTTTTTAGCAGGGCAACTGAAAACTCCGGTGCCTTGCTCACAAAACCCAAATGACCACTCATCCTCTCCGTAAACCTGTCATAACAGACCAATTAATTACAAGCAGAAAACCACAAGACATTATGGGGAGAAACACATTCTGAATGGTCCAATGCAAAGATCAGTCATAGAGCTTAAAGGTGAAGACAAAGAAACCTCATCTAAGAACATTTGCAAGTTGCAATTAGTGATAGCATATGGATTAATTCAAGGTTTGAGCAGAGAAATAAAACGGACAACATAAGGTTTTGTCTTTCCAGAAAGACTAAGCCATAACATATGGATTAACTCAAGGTAGGTCCTAAACTCCTACTATTTGTGATTACGGTCAAAATTAACGCAAAGGAGATCCTCTCATAGCTAGTTATTGGCTAAATGAGGAATATATATGAGCAGTATATAGCAAGTCTAATTGAAGCAGAACTAGCTCTGAACAACTCCAAATGGCTGCCCAGATAGATTCTTAAGTATGTCTGTTAACTTAAACCTGTTCTCGAATCACATTTCGCAACCCCACCCCCACCTCCAACCACACAAACACGGCTCACCAACAAAGGCGGTACTGCCCTTTGCTGTGGAACTTGTTTGTTCCTCCGGCAACTCATGAAAAAGGCTCGGTACCTTGAAACTAACTATCAAACAAATTGACTACTCGTTGCATCTCCCCAAGCAACATGTCCTAATGATATCCTGTATTCATTCTAACATATTAATGCAATGTATTAACTAGATTTGGGGACCAAGTTCATTTCGTAAAAATCGGGTTTTTTTTTTTACGAAAGTCTAAAGGGTAAAGGGACAAATTGATAATAAGTTGAACATTCCATATTTAATAAACTCCAATAAGCTAGATCGAATACCTGAACGGCTGAATGAAAGATGCCACCAAGGCCAATACCATCTTTGAAAAAACGGTTGATCTGAAGGATGGTGTTGTTGGTATTATCTGAACCGCTGTTTGTTACATCATACACGTGTACCACTACTTCCGTCATCTCCCAACCCCCTCTTTATTTTATTCTTCAAATTAACAATTTTGATAATGATAATGAATAGCAGTAGCTTGAATTGAAGGGTTTTCTTTTTTTTTTTCTTTCTTTTTAGCTGTCACACCAGAGTGCAAAATGTGCTTCAATTATGAGCGACTAGTTAAAAGTTTATTACTGTTAGCACAAGGACGTTACCAGGTCAAAAAGTTTGAAAAATGGCAGAAATGGTCCCTGTGGCTTGTGTTGACTTTCACAGGTCATCCCTTGACTTTATTTTAGGTTAAAAAAGTTTCAAATTAGTCCTTATGGTCATTCGCTTTCAGATTTAGTCCGTTTTAGTTTCATCCGTTTTGTCAGTTTTCCTACGTTTTGTCCGTTTTCTTACGTTTTATCGGTTTCATCCGTTTTCTTACATTTTCTTAGATTTTTGTCGTTTTATCCAGTTTTCTTACGTTTGTCTATTTTCTTTTGTTTTGCCGTTTCATCCGTTTTGTCCGTTGTTCTTACGTTTTATACATTTTCTTACGTTTTTATCGGTTTTCATCCGTTTTGTCCGTTTTTTACATTTTGTCCCTTTTCTTACGTTTTGTACTATTTAAACATATTAAAATGTTTCCAAAATGGAAAAAAATTCCAAAAATTTTCAAAAAAATTGGAATTTTTCCCAAATTTGAAAAAAAATTCCAAATAAATTTTGAAAATAAAATTGGAAAAAAAATTCGAAAAAAAATTTGAAAAAATAAAAAATTTTAATTTAAAAAAAATTGAATTAAAAATTTCAAAAAAATTGAATAAAAAAATAAATTTCAAATATATATTTTTTAAATCTTAAAAAATTGAAATTTTCAAAATTTTTAAAAATCTTCAAAAATTGGAAATTTTCAAATTAAAAAAAATAATCTTCAAAAAATCTTAAAAATATTTTTCAAATTTATTATAAAATCTTGATTTTATTTATTTTTTTTTTAAATTTTCAATATGTCGAAATTGGAAATTTTTTCCAAAAAAATTTTGAAAAAAAATTTGAAAAATATATTTTTGTTCGAAATTGAAAATTTTGATTTTTTTTTTCAATATGTCAAAATTGAAAATTTTGAAGAAAAAAATTTTGAAGAAAAATTATTTTTAAGATTTAAAAATATATATATATTTGAAAATATTTTTTATTCAATTTTTCTGAAATTTTTATTTTTTTCGGAAATATTTTTTTCCAATTTTTTTTCGAAATTTGAAATTTTTATTCAAATATTTGAATTTTTATTCAAATATTTGAAATTTTTATTTTTTCGAAATTTTTTGCTTTTGGAAAAGTTTTTCAATAGGTTTAAATAGTACAAAACATAAGAAAAGGGACAAAATGTAAGAAAACGGACAAAACGGATTAAAACCGATAAAACGTAAGAAAACGGACAAAACGTAAGAACAACGGACAAAACGGATGAAACGGCAAAACGAAAGAAAGTAGACAAAACGAAGAAAAACGGATAAAAACAGACAAAAATCTAAGAAAATGGATGGCGATAAAAGCGTAAGAAAAGCGGACAAAACGTAAGAAAACGGACAAAACGGATGAAAACGGAAAAACGGACTAAATCTGAAGGCAATGACCATAAGGACTAATTCAAACTTTTAACCTAAAATAAAGTCAAGGATGACTGTGAAAGTCAACACAAGCCACGTGGACCATTTCGCCATTTTTCAAACTTTTGACACAGTAACCTATTAGTCACCGGTCATATGCGTCATTGTTCCAAATTTGAAAGTATATTGCGACATCGGTTGTTTTGAAAGTTCGTTGCGTACATCGGTTGTTTTGAAAACCACGTTGCGTGTCTTTACTTTCACCCTTTCTCTATCATTCTATTTTCGTTAAAACAATTTTTTTTTTTTTTTTTTTTTTTTTTAATAATAATGGAAAAGCGAAAACTAAAATGTGAAGAATAAAAATGAATTTTAGTCGTTGAGAATTTGAAAAGACATAAACGAAAATACAACATAAGGAAATTACGAAAATATAAATAAATCTACTTTCGTGATTGCAAATTATAGTTTTTGATGATTCTCGCCTTTTACATCTCGATTCAATACGCAACGTTTCTGTCAGTCATTGTGGAAGTTTCAATATCGAGAAATTTCATCTCTGCCAACCTCATGATAGTTTGATCTTTTTCTTTAGCCGCTCTGTATGCCTCTTGGGCCGCTTCCCATTTGATACAACACTCGGATGTCATAACGTTCCCGAGCTCGTTCCCCCGGTACTCGTGGTGGTCTCGGATTTGGCTTTCTTCGAAGCACGTTTTTTGCCCATTGGATGTGGCTGAGCATCATGACCAAATAACGTCTCGTTTGTTTGGCTTCGGACATCGCTGGTTATATCAATCGGTACCGACGCCATTTTTTATGCTTACGCAAAACTTCCCACGCCTTCTTGTGAGGAAACGGCGCTCCTCTATGCTCTTCACGGTGCGTTTCCCTAGCCCGTTTCATGATATCCAACTCACTTTCCTCACTGTTTTTTTTCAAACGTTTTGAACGTTTGTGGATCGAGTTGAACTTTTGGCAATCACGGTTCAACGTTTTTCACTTGCTTGTTAGCATATCTGTGTTGCGTAGTTGAAAATTGAGTTTATTGAACTCGTTCATAACTCGTCTCCAAAACGCTTCGCCCGGTTATGAAAGACCGACTTTAAGGTCCTCGGTAACGGCAATGTAACATTCTGCAAGTCGTTTTTCCCCACTTCCTTGCCAACGTAATGTCGTATCTGTCACGTCGGGATTTGTTTCGAAAATTGGTTCGGGTTGTTTGGTTTTTTTTGCCTTTCGTTTACCACGACTTGTGGGCTTGACGGGAGACAAAGGTTCTTCGGATACATCATTTGTTTCGATTTGTGTATGTGATGATTGGGATGGCGGTTGTGAATGGTGTAGTTGTAGATTTTGAAAGTTGGTGTTTAGGTTGTTTTGGTTTTGTTGCCAAAATAGAAATGCTTGTTGTTGTAGGTAAAGATCCTCGGCTGACAAGCCGAGTGGGCTAGGCATATGGATTTGTGTGGAAGAAGAACCCACGTTGGGATTTGACGATAAAGACCCCGCTTCGGGTTATTAAACCCCATGAGGTTCAAGAAACTCTCTTTATTGTTAAATCCCGACATACATGAGCATTGTTAAATCCCGACATTTTTTTGAGCAAATTGAAGTTTATGTATATGATTTTGAGATGTGTAAGTGTGAAAATAAAGTTGTGTATTAGTTGGTATTATAGTGCTGAAAAAAAGTTTTTTTTTTTTTTTTTTTTTTTCGTCACATGGACTAAAAGTGTAAAAAGTTTTTTTTTCCCAGTTTAACTTGGCTCGACGGTGTCATAACTTGGGTGGCAATGCGGGCCACGTGGACATAACGCCCTACCCCAAGTTATGATCCCGAGTGCTCTTACTAGCACAAGGAAGGTTTTTCTCTCTCTCTATATTCGTTTTCGTAAAAACTACTAGTATTTTTTTCTTTTGCAAAATGATACTTTTAATAATACTCAACCGTCTCAATAATTTTGTTACTAGACAAAAAAAAAAGTTTTATTTGGGTAAATTTATTTGTATCACTCATTCTTTTCTATCAAACCAATCCAAATTCAAATCTGATTCTAAACCCACTTACAAATCAAACGCACCCTAATAGTTAGAGCAAAGGGAGTCATAACATGTGTTAACATCATTTTCTTCGTCACGTCAACGTTACATCATTTCAACACCAAATAATATAACACTAAAAAATATCCCGTAATTATAACACCAAATAACACATTTTTTTGAGACCCAATTTTTTTATAATTATAATTTACAAATCTACTTTTAACAATTCCATTCATTAAACAATCTAATACTTCATTAATAAAATTAAATATTACAATAAAAAAAATAAATAAACAACTTACAAAATAAAATGCAATAAGTAAATAAATTAAATTATTCGGTTGGCGGTGGTGGCAAATTATTTTTTACGGTGATTTTCTTCTTTCCCAATTCGATCCAATACGCGGCGGTCGGATTCATCTCACTCGTTTTCATACCGAGAAATTTAAATTCTTCCATACACATTATCGTCTCGTCTTTCACTCTAGCCACCTCGTACGCCGCTTGGGCCGCTTCCCGTCTAAGTCGAAGCTCGGATGACATAGCTTCCAAATTGCTTGACGCACTTCCCTTGGTACTAGTCGAGGTATTGGACTTTTGTTTTTTTTCCGGTGCGTAGTTTCTCGGTCGGACGTGGTCGTGCATCATCACCGAATAGCTCTTGGTTGCTTTGACTGGGAACGTCTCCGGTTAAGTCAATCGGTGCCGGCGCGTCCCATTTTGGATACGCCTTAAAAAATAACCACGCTTCCTCTTGAGAAAATGAAACACCTTTATGCTCCTCACGATACATTTGTCTAGCATGCCTCATATGATCCACCTCCTTTTCACCACTTTTTTCCAAACGTTTAGCACGTTTGTAAACCGCTAGAAACTTTTGGCAATTAGCGTTCAACGTATGCCACTTGCCTGTTAGCATATCCTTGTTTCGAACTTGAAAATTTAACCGGTTGAACTCGTTCATAACCCAATACCAAAACGTGGTGCCCTTTTGAGAAGCTCTAACATTCTTATCCTCGGAAATGGCCACGTAACACTTGGCAAGTAAAACTTCCTCATCCAGTGTCCAACGTAACGTAGTACCACTCACGTCGGGATTTTTATCATCATACACTTCGGGTTCTTTGGCTTTTTAATCAAGGTTGCGTTACAACGCACGTTGCCTTGCCAACGCAAGTTACAACGCCTCACCAATGCATGGCTTGGCATGAGAAACGCCCTTCAACAGCGTTAATATGTTGCCAGATAGGACAAAATTGAGTTGGAGCGTTATGGCTCCTTGAGCTCTAACAACTTCAAATAGTGTTAATATAATAACTAGATCAGACGTTCTCTTTGTTTTTAACATTGGACAATTAATCTGATATACTTGGTAACTCGAAAAACAAAGTTGAACAAACCATTTTTTTTACCAGCAAAAAGACCTAAGGGAAAGAGCTTCGGCAAAGCCATCACCCTAACAACAAAGGACTAAATACTATATTAAGCACCCATAAATTCAAAAACGCTAGCAGGAAACTAGCAACGAACAATTACAAGCTATGATAGGATCTTGAAGGAAACCTATCCAGTTAATCCTAAGCTTGCTATTTCTATTAGATAACCAAAAAAAAAGATGTAAGAACAATCGAATAAAAAAGTAACGCCTTCTTCGGTTTCTCCTCTTGAAAAACATTCTGATTTCTAAACTTCCAGATACTCCAAAAAGTCGTTCCAACAACCACATGCAACACTTTCTTTGCCAAAGTGTGAATCCGAGAATCATCCACCCACGAAAATAGCTCTCTAATCGAAAAAATTGAGGGGAAATCTAAACTCCACCATCGACCAACGAGAGCCCACACTTCCCGAGCGATATCACAATGCAGCATCAAATGATTAATTGTCTCATCCCCTGTTGTTGGAAATGTATATATTTACAAATACGTAAATGTCCGGATTCGAACTCGAGACCACGGGATTGCACACATTAGCGAATGAGAATTAAAGTTAAATAATAAATGTTAATGTTTACGATTAATTATTGCACATTAAGTCTGTTTAACGATCGTTAAGTATTTAACGGAAAAATGTCTAACGACCGTTAAATGAAAAGAGAAAGGACTAGTAATGGAAGATCTTGAAAAGGAAAAGTTATGGGTTTTCTATTGGGCTTGTATCATGGTCGGCCAAAGGGGGGGTTCTCAACCCAAGCCCTAACTTGTTCCCAAAGGTTTTCATGCACTATATAAACAAGGCTAGGTTCTAGGGTTTTTCATAACTTTGTGCATTGAATTAACCCTAGATCTCTTCTCTCCTCTCTCTTGCAATTCTCGGCCGAACACCCCTAGTTAGGGAGTTTGGTTTTGTTTTTTCATAAAACAAGGACTTGTGTTAGATCTAGCAATCGCTTGATTCGTTGGTTAATTCGTGTGTACAAGAACGTGGTAGTAAGACACTATTCTTACACCTAATTGGTTTGAGTTGTAAAGCGGTGAGGACAACTCTTTAAACCACTTCTTTGTTTTGTTCAAGAGATCGACATTCGCGAGAGTGCGTTACGCATACTTTCAGTTAATTATTTATTTGTTATGATCTTTAGTCTTCCGATGTGTACTCTTGATGTCTACATGTTTTATTGTATGTCATGTATTATAAACTTAACAGTGGCATCACGAGCCTTGTATAACAAGTAATTAATTACTGAAACACATAAATAAAATAAACATGTTGTGTTATTATTTGTATGCGTAGATCTAGGGTTTGCAAAACCTAAACCCTAATTTTTTAGGGGGGGGCGTTTTTTGGTGCCCTAATTAGGGTTGTGTAAACTAAAGTTTTAATTGGATTAGAAACCCTAGGATGCATGCAATTTTATGTGTATTGCGTAACTCTGTTTAATTGCCTTAATTGTTAAGTGTAATTTTATGTCCATGATAATTATCTGCATGTTTTTATCATGGATCTGCTTTTATTGTATGTTCTACTTGTTTAAGTGATATACACTAAATTATGATAGATCTAAAATTGGGGAAGACCTCAATCATTATTAATTTAATCAATTATGTGCTATGTGGTATGTATTTAATTTTGACTTACGCAATCGATCAATCGATGCATGTGGCTCACCTTGTACATAGATGAAAACGGGTGAAAGTCTTAATTAAATATATGCATATTGATGATCTAGAATTGGTTATTAATAGGATTTATCAAAAACGTTTGGATGTGGCTATTTGATATGCATGACTTATTTTTGTTATGCATTCATTGTTTATTGTTTATTTTATAAATACTTGTTTGTTTGTTATATGTAACAAGGGTATTTTTACAAGAAAAATAAACTCGACCTAAACACCGTGAAACATATATTTTAAGCATAGTAATCATAATCGTTTAATTGATTGGTGACTTTAGTACAAATGGTGCGAAGCGGCTCACCCACTAGAATGAACTATAAAGGGTTAATAAAGAAGTGCACAGATCGCTTTGAAAGGATGTCTAAGGTTATGCTTTTGCGCACACGGTCCTCTCGCCTCTGTAAGTTCGAATGGAGCTACTTAGTAAGCCATTAAATGTGCAAGCTCATCTTAAGGGCAAATTAGTTTTAATTCCATGCGCCACTTCGGTGGTAATTACCCGAAACACTAAGTGTTTACACTTATGCAAAAGTACGGTATAATGGATGATAATTAACACTAAATTCCTTGATTGGTGAATCCAATACCTCAATTAAAGTTTGATGATGAAAAGCTTATACATTAAAACAAGATATAAATGTTTTAATAAAAACTATGCTACAAAGATGAATGCATGACATCTTTGTACATATTTGATTTGACATCAAAATTATTACCCTTTAAATTTAAGTTATATGCCATCCAACGAAACGAAAACACCTAAGATTACCTTTTATTTGCGTGAGAACGTGACTTAGATCGTAATCAAAGGGTAAAATGTCCACGTGTCGTGAGCGGGCATGGGCGATTTTGCGGTTTCTTAAGTTGGACGACTTAATTGAGTTAGGCGGTGAGCGGCAACTCAAGGCATAAGATGGGATAAAACATGTTTACATGGCGATTGAAATTGGCTATATGTAAATCCCATAAATCTAGGAATTGCAATTGATATTGGCAATTGAGCAAAAGCTCTACCATTTTGTATAAGGTTCATTACTAGCAGATCAACTGACGTGATGAAATTATGGCAATTTGGATCCTAGTTTTCAATAATAATTAATTGGTTATATGAATATGAACCTTTGGTATTTAATTGTTTATTGAAAAGGAAAATTATCAAAATACTAATTATGGTTTTTTGAACTTTTTCTGTAGATGGCTCAACCTGATAACACTATGAGCTTAATGAGTTCTGCTTTCAAAGATATGATTGGAAGAGACAAGCTGATTGACCCTAATTTCAATGATTGGCATCGTTCACTTAGGATCATCCTTCGTGTTGCCAAAAGGGTTGAAATTTTGACTACACCTCTGCCTGATGCTCCTCCCAATACGGCTACTGCTCTTAAACAAGAGGCATATCGTGTTGAATACGAGAAGCACAATGATGTGGTGTGTCTAATGCTTTCGAGGATGTCTGCTCAATTGCAAACACAATTTGAGCACTATCCGCCTATGAGCATACTAGATGAACTCAAACGTATGTTTGAGAAGCCACCTGCAGCTGAACTGTATGAATTGATTGAAAAGGTTCATAGCTGCAAGCAGGAGGTTGGAAAATCTGTCTCCGACCACGTCCTCGGGATGAAACATCACTTGGATCAATTGGAGAAGCTCGGCTGTGGTTACTCGAATGATGTATGTGTCGGCCTCATCAATCACTCCCTTAATCAGGATCGATTTGGTGATTTTGTCCGAAATTTTAACATACATTGCACGGGGAAGACAGTGAATGAGTTACATGCAATGCTTGTAGACTTGAGAAGAGATTGCCAAAGAAGGCTTCTACACTGTTGTGCTTTCAATCTGTGGTGGTAGGTAAATAAGCCAAAGCCGCAAGCGGATAAGAAAGGGAAAGGAAAAGGAAAGGAAACAAGTTGTCATCCCACGACTCTAAGAAGAACCGCAAAGAAAAGGAGAATCCTAAGAAGGATTTAACTTGCCACTGCTGCAACTCACTGTGCTTGGAGCGAAGCTATCCGGTTTATCCGAATGAGTGCCTTGAATAAAAATAAGATGGTGCCTAGCTCATCGGTATTTTTATGTTTGACTTATTTTCTTTTCCTCATAAGCAAAATTCCTAGATATATGATACGGGATGTGGTACTCACATCCGTAATACATCATGAGGACTTAGAGGAGCAAGGAAGGCGACATGTGGAGAAAGATACTTGTACATTGGAAATGGAAAGCGTGCATTGTCGAAGCCATAGGGACTTTTGATTTATTGTTGCCTTGGCTTAATTTTAGAACTAAATAATTGTCATTATGCACCCTCCATTGTTAGGGTGTTATTTGATTTCTTTGTTAAAAGATATTGGTTTTGTGCACACTTTTACCGCTTATGGAATTTCGGTTTCTTTAAGTAATGTTTTTACTTTAATGCAATTCCTATGCTTGGTGTGTTTGAAATTGATATGGATGGTTGTGTATCCAATGAAAATAATTCGTTGTATAGCATTAGCAATAAGAAGAGCAAGTTGAACTGTGACTCTTCTTATCTTTGGCATTGTCGCCTTGCCCATATAGGCAAGAAACGCATGGAAAAGCTGCAACACGATGGGCTTTTACAAAAGGTCAATGATGAATCAGTTGACAAATGCGAGTCTTGCATAGCTGGGAAGATGATTAGGAAACCTTTTTCACCATAAGTGGAAAGGGCTTCTGATCTACTTGGATTGATACACACTTATATGTGTGGTCCACTTAGACATGTGTCAAAACGTGGTGCTTCCTACTGTTGAACACAGACAGACCTTGACAGATCTTGAGCACTCGTGGATCGTTAGTGTTGCCTATGTAATCATAAGCAAACTAATAGAAAATCTCTACAACCCGTATTCTATAGCGGAATGTAAATACAAGTTGTTATAACTAAGAACACTTTGATCCTCTATGGATCTTTTATTAACTGAAACACTATGTTTCGGATGAGTTTTCTATTACAAACTATTAAGTTCCTTTTATAGACAAGGAACCCTAATCTATTACTACTCAATCGACTAAACATGCAAGCATGCATTTAATGACTCAACACTAAACAATATTGAGCAGTACATTAAAACCCATGCTAACCTCGGGCAGTTCAATAATAATGATGAGTTAGCATTTAAATAATAAAGCGCATCTCGATCTAGTCGACTTCCACCCTCAAGTGAAACACGGCACGGCTTCTATACTTCAAACATGATCTCTTCTTCAAACAGATTACGCTTCTACTTTAGCGAATCCTTGGCGAGATTGACAGAAATCCTACTCACATAATTCCCAACAATCCTCCCTAAAGCGGAATTTGACTTGGTTAAGTTCGGTTTCGACCATGATAGATCTTTAGAAACTGCAGTACTAGAGGATTGTTCTCACATATCAGTAGCAAAGAACCAAGAATAATCTCATCTCTATGATGACCAATCTCTGAAATGCCAGGTCTTTGCAGCAACACATGACATATTGTACATCAATACTTATTAGTTGCATACTATTCTCATCACATCCAGATGTGTTAACTCCTGGGAGAGGTGAATCACTGAAAATAATGGATTTGATGTCTCTTTACCAATAGCCATTTCTACTGGAGTAGCCAAGTATTTAAGTTCGAAAACTATGGTACATCGATAACCATCGATTTATTGGCAAACCGAAACCATATAAGCGGATTTGATGTGTCTTTACCGTAGCCGTTTGCTCGGGACTAGTCAATTCTTAGAATTGGTGAATTGATAACCAAATATGGATTCGAGTTGCCTTTACCACAAGCCATATACTTGTGGGCTAGCCAATTCTTGGATTCCAACAAGGAATATACCATGGTAAATTGATGACCATACAACTCTCGGCAATTAAGTATGGGTGGTTGCGAGACCCTATGATTTTGAGCAAATCATTACGACTATCAACATTTGATGTGTCTTTACCAAAGTCTGTACCCTTTAGACTAGCTAACTCTTTGATATACACAAGGTATATCCGGTGAGTTAAAGACCATCAGCAAAATACAACAAACCTGCAAAAGAAAGTTAGTTTTTTTTTTTTTTTTTTTTTTTTTTTTTTAACGAAGAACAATATCAAACATAACAAAACAAAATCCTCTCATGAGGCATATGCCTCCCCTTAAACTTTGCAGTTAAGGGTTAAGCATGCCTATATTGACCACAAGGTGTTGAAACCTTGGTCCATCAAAAGCTTTTGTTAATAGATCTGCCACATTATCATATGTATGAATTTTAGCCACATTTATCAAATGTTTTTCATATGCATCTCTTATAAAGTGGTGCCTGATTTCGATATTTTTGGTTCTACTGTGAAAAACTAGATTTTTGACAATGCATATGGTACTCTGATTATCAATAAAAAGAGTTGTGTTCATGAAGTTATACCCATAATCCAGCAATTGATTTTGAATCCAAAGGACACATCATGACAATTTGCGGCGACAACATACTACGCTTGATGGTTGAGGTAGCCACAATGGTTTGTTTCTTGCACTGCCAAGAAATCAATCTCTGATACCACTTATTGAACACAGACAGACCTTGACAGATCTTGAGCACTCGTGGATCGTTAGTGTTGCCTATGTAATCATAAGCAAACTAATAGAAAATCTCTACAACCCGTACTCTATAGCGGAATGTAAATACAAGTTGTTATAACTAAGAACACTTTGATCCTCTATGGATCTTTTATTAACTGAAACACTATGTTTTGGATGAGTTTTCTATTACAAACTATTAAGTTCCTTTTATAGACAAGGAACCCTAATCTATTACTACTCAATCAACTAAACATGCAAGCATGCATTTAATGACTCAACACTAAACAATATTGAGCAGCACATTAAAACCCATGGTAACCTCGGGCAGTTCAAGAATAATGATGAGTTAGCATTTAAATAATAAAGCGCATGCTGATCCTAGTCAGCTTCCACCCTTCAGCAGAAACACGGCACGACTTCTATACTTGACGGGATCTCTTCTTGTGATTACGCTTCTACTTCGATAGAATCCTTGGCGAGATGATGACAGAAATCCTACTTCACATAATTCCCAACACCTACTTCTTAACCTTTACGGATGATTTCAGTCGTTATGGTTATGTTTATTTACTTAAACATAAACATGAAGTCTTTGAAACATTCAAGGTTTTCAAAAGTGAAGTAGAATTACAACTCGGTAAGAAGATTAAAGCTCTTCGATCCGATAGAGGTGGGGAGTATATAGGTCAAGAGTTCAAAGATGACTTAGCTGAGTGTGGAATTATCCAGCAACTCACATCTCCTTATACTCCACAACAAAATGGTGTATTCGAAGGAGAAATCGTACCTTACTTGACATGGTACGATCAATGTTTGAACTTACGACTCTTCCTTTTACTTTTTGGGATTATGCCCTTGAAGCGCTATTCGCATTTTGAATATGGTTCCAATGAAGAAGGTTGTTAAAACTCCATATGAAATATGGTTGGAAAAACTCAACTTTTCTTACTTAAAGGTGCAGGGATGTGTGGCGTTTGTTAAGCGTGACACACTGATAAACTCAAGCCGGATCATTAAGTGTATCTTTGTAGGATACCCTAAGGAAACTATGGGTTACTACTTTTACTACCAGTGAGAACAAAGTCATTGTGGCTAGGTATGGAGATTTCCTTGAAAGGAATCTCATATCTCAAGAACTTCGATGGAGAGTATATGATCGGAATATGATCAAGAAGATACAACACCTTACGAAACTACTAGTCAACTTCAAGAAGAGCCTGAAAGCTTAGGCGTTCCTCCTGAAGTTGTTCCCATTCGTAGGTCTGAAAGGACTATACATGCACCTGACCGTCTATGTCTTAATGTAGAGGTGGAGGAAAATATGGTTGGGGATCTTAATGAACCTGCCGACTATAAGGCTGCCATGGCTGATCCTTAAAAGGATAAATGGTAGATTGCTATGAATGGGGAAATGCAATCCATGAAAGATAATAAAGTTTGGATTGAAGTTGATCTTCCTCCCAATGCAAAAATCGTTGGAAGTAAGTGGATCTTCAAGAAGAAAACTGACATGGATGGCAATGTACACACCTACAAGGCTCGTCTGGTGGCTAAAGGTTTTACTCAAACCTATGGCATTGACTACGAGGAGACATTCTCTCCAGTAGCGGACATAAGAGCTATTGGGATTCTCATAGCTATAGCTGCACACTATGACTATGAGATTTGGCAAATGGATGTCAAAACCGCTTTTCGAATGGCCGTCTAGATGAAGACATCTATATGGCACGGTAGGAGGGTTTGTGAATCCGTTATTTCTAACCGTGTATGCAAGCTTAAAGGTCCATTTATGGATGAAGCAAGCATCAAGGCAATGGAATAAAGGTTCGATGGAGAAATCAAAAGTTTTGGATTTACTCGAATCTTGATGAGCCATGTGTATACCACAAAGCTAGTGGGAGTCATGTTACTTTCCTTGTTACGTATGTCGATGACATATTAATCATTGGAAATCATATACCAAGTCCGAATGAGGTGAAAGCCTATCTTGGTAAATGTTTTCGATGAAAGACTTAGGGAAGCGACATACATACTTGGAATCAAGATCTACTGGGATAGATCAAGGCGGTTAATTGGTTTAAGCCAAAGTGCTTACATTGACAAAATATTGAAGAGATTCAATATGCAAAATTCCAATAAGGGATTTTTGCCAATGCAAGTAAATCATGGTTTGAGCGACCAAGGTCGTGCTTCAACACCGAGGTAGCGTATGAAGAAAGTTTCTTATGCTTGGTGTGGGATCTATCATGTGCGCGATGCGATGCACAAAGCCCGATGTGGCGTTTGCTCAAAACTTGACCGGTCGGTATCAGCGAGAATCCGGTGAAATTCATCGATCTTTGTTAAGCATATTCTCAAGTACCTTAGGGCTACAAGAGATATGTTCATAGTGTATGGGAAATCGAGCGTAGCATGCATTACGAGTTCTTGTGATGCATCACGGAAGTGTGACAAAGATGATACGAAATCTCAAGCGGGTTACATTTTGTCATCAATGGAGTCTTGTAGATTGGAAGAGTAAGAAAGACAACACTTTGCGATGTCCGCTCTGAAAGTGAGTACATAGCGGTATGAGGTCAGAACGCCCGACCGACAAGGGTAAAGGAATTACAAGTAATGGTGTCATATCAAAGCAAACATGAATATCCAAAAGAAGTCTTAATATAAATCTTGAAATAATTCAAGTCAAAATGACTTCAATACATAGGTCCCAGTGGAAAAAATAAACTCAAATAAAACATCCGAAATATTAAGTCTTAAATGGCATCATAAGATCAAAGCTAAATATCTATAAGGTAAGTCCACTCAAGACTCATCCCAAAGCAAAACCAAGCTCCAATGCTTAGATACCGCCGGAAGAAAAGAAATGCTTGAGCTTCAAAAGCCCAGTGAACAGATATACAAGCAAAACGAATACGAAATGATGTGAAAGAAAGATAGTAAAATCATAATCATTTCAAAATATAAATCAGAATAATAGAATAAGTTTTATAGCTAACTACCTCGAGCCCAGACACATATATCATATCATAATCATATTTGTTAGGAATTGGAAATTCCATGTTAAAGAGTCGGTCACCCCAATAATGGTCTATCATATGTTAGCTCGTAGATTTGTCGTTGTTTACGTTATTTATCAGTTTATTAGTTAGTTATTAGTTCTGTTTAGCGTAGTGTAACACCGTGGAGGAAGGACGGGTCTTTACCCACTGTATACCTGATCCACAGGCGGATAGGAGGTCGAGTATTCTGTAACTATAAATACCCCTTCCATCCATGGAAGGGGTGGTGCTTTCAATCTAATATTCTACATTTTGTGAAGTAACTCTCTACCAAGAAAACACCCAACTCTCTAACTTTCTCTCTCTAATGGCTAACATGTATTTTGATCTCCCAAGACCACAGAATCATCAAACACATAAATATACGATCCTACAATTGGTATCGAGCGAGTTATGTAGATATGCACGGTCATGATTTCTTCAATTAAGTGTGGTTCTTTGTGAACATGCGGCTTTGGATTGACTCCTAATTCGATCATTTGCAATCGTCGGGTGTACCGCATCTGACAGTTAGCAATAGAACACACGAAAGTGTCTTTGATCACTTCGTTGAATTGAGGTACACGCCCACGGTTCCCGTTGATCGATACAAATCTTTTGTGATCGGTAGGATTCTAAGAATCTCCTTGACGGGGTTTCGCGGTGTTCTAGCTATTCTCAAACGGAGCGTCTCAAAGAAGACAACACGGAGTGAGTGAACCGACAAATTGAGATTCAGCGATTGATGAAAATGATATGAAAACAATCGCGTATTGATTTAAGAAAGAGTTTTGCAATCTGACGAAGGTTTTATGAGAAAGATCAATTTTCAAACAAAATAATTTTTGTATTAGAGAATGAGTACACATTCGACGTGCTAGCGAAAAGAAGAGATTCACACATCGAGCGGTTTTCTAAAAGTATTTTTCAATCGAGATACTTTTGAATTTGAAATGAATACACATTCGACATGCTAGAGAAAAGAAGGTTTGCACATCGAGCGGTTTTCCAAAAGTATTCGTCAATTCCATTCTGGACCAAGGTAGATTCACGAGTGAATTGCCCCAACGTTCATCCGGTGTCACAAGCTTGATCTTATGAGAAGATCTCACATGCCACCTACCGGGAGCTTGTTTGATGTTGGCTCGAAGGCTTTCTATCTTCATTGTGAATATGTTTGCATATCACTCGGATGTTACGCAATACCACAAGGATAATCGTGGGACTCTTAATATATACTTACTTTCCACATTGTGTGAAAGCGACAAGTCTTCATTAATATAGTGTCCTAATGAGATATTGTGGATGATCTCTTGGCTCTAGACTCAATTGTGCATATTTGGTTCTGTCTTGGGAGACTAGGGAGAGGGTCTCCTTCTTGATATCAACAATCTCTAAGAGAAAGTCGATAGATTATGTCGGTTCCCGTGAGAATGAAACAAGCCTTTTAAGAGGAACGTGAGTAGTTTAGGAAGTTGTAGTGCGGTGCATCATTTGGGTCCATGATGTCTTGTCTTCAATACGGTGTTACCTTAGTAACCACCAAGAGTATATGAATTGAACCCGGTTTACATCCTAAGGTTGAATTATTGGAGGCTATTTCTTTTCACCCTTTTCACATTCCAATTCTTTTCATTCTTCACCCCTTGATGCTTACCGAGACTTCATAACTAGAACCTTGTTGGGTTTATTCGATTACTAGCTCTCTCTCATCCGCACTCTTCCCATTTCTCGATTTTCTCCTTTTTCAATATACCTAAGGACTCTACACTATCTAGTGGATTGTCCTCGGTAGATCCCTCGGTTACGGTGGATCGTGGGAACAAATACCTAACCTCACCATCCTTATAACTCCATGCATAAAGTAAAATGGTCAGTCTTTTGGTACAGTTCATTCTTCCTTGAAACCAATTGAAAAATCATTTGGAAAAACAATCAAGGTACTTGTGATACGAGATCAAAGCATTTTGTACCCTAATAGTTTTGATCATTTAGAAAATGCTCCCCCTCAACATGTGCATATGATTTTGAAATTGTTTAGCACATGGAGGCAAGAGTTCTTTGAAATAATTTCTTGATCACAATTTCCATGGAAAAAGCCATTTGATTTTCTTTGGTAAATTCTCCCCCTCAATATGTGCATAGGATATTTGAAATCATTTTTATCACATAGAGGCAAGAGTTCTTTTAAAGCACATCCACGATTACAAAAGCCATTTAAGAAACCATTTGAAAAATCAATCAAGGTACTTTATAAGTCTCTTTTTTAAAAAAAACTTTTGTACCTCGATAGTTATGCTCCCCTCGATATGTGCTTGAGATTCGGCGTTTAGCACATATGAGAGAGCAACTGCACAATTAAATCAAAGCGATCACCTTTATCAAATTTCATTATTAAATCACAAATTCTCCCCGATCAAAATATCAAACCCTTTGAGATTTTGGATCCCAAGTGATTAATCTGGTTTAGAAAACATGGGAGAATATGTGGCTGGTTTAAATGCTCAACATGTTTTGGATAAATCCTCCTCCTCAACATGTGCATTGTGTATGAGATCGTTTGGCACATGGAGGCGGGAGTGCCTTTAAAGGACTAAAACCAATTCCATTTAAAAGCATTTGAGATTTAAATCACGATCTCTCCATGATCAAAATTTCAAACCATTTGAGATTTGTGATCCCAAAAGATTTAAATTATTTAGAAAATTTTGGGAAAGAGCGTGGCTTGATTTAACTTTGAAAAATGATGATAGGGACCATTTAAGACATTAAAGATTGTTAGTGTCGGGTATGATAGTTTTAAGAAATCTTTAAGTAAAATAAAACAATTTCACAATCAAACAAGAAGTAAAAATTTCATTTTGAAAGACCTTGATTCAAAAGAAAAATCATACCATGACATAACATTAAATCTTTAGATCACCACAAATTTTGTACAAACGGACTTTTGTGAAGAAATATCGTTTGAAAATATTTAATTCTAAATCACTCTCCCCCTCAATCCATGACCGTAGTCGATAATTGAGTGACTCAAGTTTTGATAAAATGAAGTCCGGTGATTTTCAAAAATAAGTCCAATAAATTTTCAAAAACAATATTTTCCATTTTCAAAATAATTTAATCAAATTATTCAAAATTGTTTAAAAATGGTATCCTGCACAAAGATAAGTTAGGTGGTTGAGAAGCTTTAGTTGTTGTTGCTATAGGGTTTGGAAGAAAAACCATTTGCTGATGCAGTGAGACTTCTTCTTATGTTGCATTTTGAATGCCAACTGAGGTCAAATTAAGATCCGTTTCTTCAATCACTTAGAAGAAAACCATCTGCTGATGCAGTGAGACCTCTTACGTTGCATTTATGCCAACTCACCATTGAAGTCCAATTAAGCTCCGTTTCTTCATTTGTCAACCCAAGATATCGTTACCCTTTCCTTGCGGCATCCAATCATGTTCATTTGTGGGATCCGGATCGGGAACATTCTTATATACCAATATACCTGCATATGTTAGTGAACACACATGCAAATATATGGTGGTCGACAACACCCAAACGACAATCGACTAATAAAGTCAATCCAACATATCAATCGGATCATGTAAGGTATGGGAATAATGTGTTTCTCAAACTCTAATCATCTAAACCTAACAATCATATCCTAGAAACCTAGTCCTTCAACATAGGCAATTATATTTTTCAGATAAGCACGTAGGATAATTAAGAAAGTCCGTTAGATGATATAAATTTGATGTACAAAGTTGACTTCGAGGTTGTTTGTACGATATTTCTTACTTGGATTTGGAGTGAAGTTTTCCGGGCGCGTTTACTTATTTTCGTCTTCTTTCTTTCTACCCTTCCATGAAGATGACTTGTTTGGGCGTTTATAGAAGGTGATAAAGACTTGGCTATTTAGTTGCGTTTGTGAATCTTTCTCACTTAACCCACAACATAGCTATCACTTCGGTGTCTCAGTCAGTTGAGAATGTCAAGAGGTTTTGTACATTGGGTACACCGTTTCTTGTTCACAAGGATTAGTACAAGTTTAAGTAACAAATCTGTGGAATTTTACGTCATGTTCGAGTTTGATATATCGGGTTTACTTCTTCATGTAGTCACTGCAATAGCCGACAGATTGCGTGAATGGTGTGTTTACCAAAGTGTTGATTAGATGGTTGATGATGTTGATGATGTTGGATAATGAACCGTTGATGTACCGCTGCATGTTCCCCTAAAACAGATATTCACCGAAACCTAAGTTGTCATAACACATTCAAGCTGACATTGTTTACGGTTTCGTCTTGATTTTGTAAAATCCCGCGAAAGAATCTATTTCTCGGTTTAAATCATAGACTTGTAAAATCCCGTGACAATGGAAACATCCTGATTATAGTAAAGTGCATTTCCGGATCTTTCTTACGCTTTATTCTTGGTTTTGTAAAATCCCGCGAAAGAAACTATTTCTCGGTTTAAACCATAGAGTTGTAAAATCCCGTAATGATGGAACCATCTTGGAGAAGAGAAAGTGTAATTACGGATCTTTTGATCTTTGGTGCCACGGTTTACGCTTGAAGAAGGATAAAAGGTGTACTTCATGAATTGGATGTGTGTTTGGATATTCGTCATGGCGGTTTGGTTACTTCAAAGTTTTACGGGGTTATGCTCATTAAACCATGGTCGGGATGAAACCATTATCAAAGTTCATTTAAATGTTAAAGAAGGCTAGATTTGAGCAGTTAACCAGAAGATGTGACAACGGGGTTAATTCAGAATTATCTATTTGAGATTGAAGTGAATTATCACGGGCGAGTGCACTTAGTATCTGAAGGTATCGGGGATGGATGAAGATTCTTCGAGATCCTTGTTCGAGCTTATTATCAAAAATGAAGACTTGGAAATCTAGTTATTGTTGGGTGTCTTTTACCTTTTCTTTTACACTTGGGGGAATTGGGCTCTTATCACCTCAAAATAACTATCACTTTAAGGAGTTACGTTGTAGTGCTCAGGGTCACATTCAATTGTGGATTTTCAAGAGGTAAAATACGTCTATTACTTGATGGTTGGTTGGTTGAAGAGTATAGAGTACTTAAGAGATTCAATGGAGCATGAATTCTCGGCACCGCTCTTTGTTACATATGTGCAAGTTTAAGTCACGAGTTGGGTTAGTTTACTTGAGGTCAAATTCATCATATTGGGTTATCTCCATCATTTGTCACTACAAAGAGCCTCTTGAATGATAATGGGATGATTGCATGTTTTGCTAAGAGAGCGAGAAAAGAGAGATTATGACGTATGAACACAACAGTTCATGCCTCGTACTCTAAAGAAAAGAAAAGTGTGCGTGTCGGTGCGCTTTATCTTCAAAAAGAAGAGAAATCTTCTATTATGACCATTCTCATCAACATGCTTCATACTTTTCCATGCGCTTGGTCATCAAGTGAACCGGGCTACCATCGATTGTTTTCTCATTCCACTTGCTCGATTATAATGAAGATGGCGACATCATGTGCTTATTTTGCGGGAGAGAAGTGTGAATAGAACATTTGGATGATTTTCACTGATTTAATCAAGAATGGCAACTCCGTATGCAATTCTTGAGGGGGAGAAGAAGTGTGAAATTACTGCATGGTTGATTATTATTTGAGAATTTAAATGGTCATACGGCTCTAAACTCATGTAAGAACCGAGCTTCTTCTTATCGGGTAATCTTCACATGGAGTTTCTTCTTAAGAGCCATTAGTTGACATCTTCACAAGCTGATATGAGTTAATTTTGCAAAGTGCTTCTGGTTAATGCTTCACGTGCACATCAACATGATGATTCGAACAACCTTACATTCTTGTTTGATGTGATTGTTTGCTTGGTGTTACCATTTAGGTGTGTTCGTTGCGGCTCGATTGTCGATTTCCTTGATGAACATCTTTCGTTCTTGTTTGATTGGGAGGATTCTAGTTAAGGGATTTGCAAGATGTAAGTTGATTGGGATGCTTTTGGTGATGTTCTTGTTTTGGTGAGTTGAAGATGTTAACTATCTATTCCCCAATGGACAATCTTGAAGAAGGTCGAGTCTGATCTATTCTACATTTTACGCTACATGTTAGAAGACTAAAAGGCGAGTTGCGCTTGATTATCAAAAGACTTCTTCTTAATCGGTCATTCATCATACATGTTGTCGGTTTAGGGAGAGCACTAATTGGGGAGAGTGATATGTCGAATTTAAGCCCCAATTAGACTTGCTCATATTCTTGACAAGTTGATTCTCACAAATACTTCTAAGGCTCTTCTCAGCAGATTTCTTGTATTTGGGCTTTCAAAGTGTTCTTGATTACAAGTGTCAAAACCAAACAAGGGGAAGGAGACACGTATCTAAGCGAGTAAACTTGATGAACTTAATACTTCTAAGTAATTGAAGATATCCGGGAAGACAAATGTTATTACATGAGAGAAACTCAAGGTTTGACTCGTGGCGAGTAAACTTGATGGACTTAATACTTCTAAGTGATTGAAGTTATCCCGGAAAACAAATGTCATGACCGAGAGAAACTCAAGGTTTTACTCATCAAAGCGTTTAGTGTTCTTATTTCAACTATGTGGGGAAGAGATGTTAGAGAATGTTTACGAAGATATAAGAGGTACATTGGTGTGTGATGATCTCGATGTTATCGCAATTATCGGGAGAGAGAATTGTGTACATTGGGGATGCTCATTGCTTTACTTGAGGGCTTAATCGTGATTCGAGATATAATCACTTATTACGTGTTGACATCCGCAGAGATTGTCACCCGCAGAGATAATCGATGATTCGCCCGCTTCTTCAATGTTATCGGTTGTTCTCTCTTTGGGGAATGTGTGTACTTGGTCCTTGAGCTTCATACACGATCATTAGGGAAGAAAGCCATTGTTTACCACAAACATTGGGAGGTGTTTTCCTTAGGGCATGATGTGTATTCGGAGAGTTCTTGGATATTGGTGTACTTGGGTTCTTGAGCTTCATACACATTCATCGAGGATGAAAGATGTGAACATTGGGGAGTTGTTCTTCATTACCCTCATGATGTGTATTCGGGAGAGTTCTTGAGCATTATACAAAGAGACCGACCGCATTAATTCAACTACTAGGGGAATTGTTCTCTTGACACCTTTTGAAATGGATCGCTTGAGACGTCGGTTGAAAAGGAAATTTGAGAAGATTGTTTTATGTGTGGGATGATACGATGCTGTTCTTCTTGTTGATGATATAACCTCGAACGAAGAATCACGGTGATTATTCTTAATAGGAGCAGCGGGATTTATGATAATGGTGTGCTTCTCTGTGCACCTGGCTAAGGAAAGCTTGAAATAGAGCTTTTAATCTGCTCAGCTAAAGGATTTTCGGTTTGGGTGGAAGCTGCCAAAGTCTCTCTTTCTCAAAGGCTCATGTTCTATCTTCTATTCTGGAGCCATGGAAGCTTTGGTGGTGAATGTTTAAGGGATGATGACCTCTATCTTCTACAACGGGGCTGCTCGATATCCTTATCTCGGTACTCGTATCATCATTTTCTTTAACTATATCATCTATTCTATCCTTGTATATATTTATTCGAAAAACAAAATACAAAAATATAAAACCAGCAAAACCAAATACAAAAATAGAAAACCTCAAAAAGAAAATAGAAAAATATAAAACCTTCAAAAACCCATAAAAATCAGAAAATTTCAAAAAAAAAAAAAAAAAACCAAAAATATGTTTTCCTTGACATGTCTTCCGTATCGATAACATCTACGGTATTAGAAATGTCATTCAATAATGGCACGGACCATAGATGAAGTTCGAGCAGGAGGTGTAAATATTATTTTCAAAACATGTCTCGAACTATGGCTTCTGATTATTTGATTGTAACCGGGCTTCAAATAATGGCTTGCGTTACTTGATTGTGACCAGCGCTTAAACCATGGCTTGCTATTATTTACGATAGCAACCCGCTCTTTAAAGAAAGGAAAATGCTACGCTAAACAATTTTCAAATATTTCGTGCACTTATCCTAAAACAATTTGGGAAAGTATGTCGAAGGATCATTGTTCCTACACAAATGTTTTTCCGTCTAAAATTCTTGAGAAAAATATTTGTTGTTTTCAAAAATGGTGGTAAATGAGTTGCTTTAAAACAATCGATTCGAGTTTTTGTGAAAATTGAAAACTCAATCAATGACTTCAACGCTTTTAATCTTTTCGGAAAATAAGTCATTGATTGAGGGGAAAATGTTTTCAAATTTATATCATCTAACGGACTTTCTTAATTATCCTACGTGCTTATACGAAAAATATAATTGCCTATGTTGAAGGACTAGGTTTCTAGGATATGATTGTTAGGTTTAGATGATTAGAGTTTGAGAAACACATTATACCCATACCTTACATGATCTGATTGACATGTTGGATTGACTTTTATTAGTCGATTGTTGTTTGGGTGTTGTCGACCACCATATATTTGTATGTGTGTTCACTAACATATGCAGGTGTATTGGTATATAAGAATGTTCCCGATCCGGATCCCACTAATGAACATGATTGGATGCCGCAAGGAAAGGGTAACGATATCTTGGGTTGACAAATGAAGAAACGGAGCTTAATTGGACTTCTATGGAGAGTTGGCATAAATGCAGCGTAAGAGGTCTCCTTGCATCGCCAGATGGTTTTCTTCTAAGAGATTGAAGAAGCGGAGCTTAATTTGACCTCGGTTGGCATTCAAATGCAACATAAGAAGAAGTCTCACCTGCATCGGCGACGATTTTCTTCCAAACCCTACAAAGAACAACAACGAAGCTTCTCAACCACCTAACGTATCTTTGTGCGAGGATACCATTTTTAAACAATTTTGAATAATTTAATTAAGTTGTTTTGAAAATGGAAAATATTGTTTTGAAAATATATTGGACTAATTTTTGAAAATCCTTTGGACTTCATGTTATCAATACCTAAGTCACTCAATTATTGACTTGTCATGGATTGAGGGAGAGTGATTTAAAATAAAATATTTTCAAACGATGTTTCTTCACAAAAGTTCCGTTTATGCGCTAAAATGTGGTGATCTAAAGATTTAATGTTATGTCATGGTATGGTTTTCTTTAAAACTCAAAGATCATCAAAATGAATTTTTTACATTCTTGTTTGATTGTGAAATTGTTTTATTTTACTTAAAGATCTCTTAAAACTATCATACCGACACTAACAATCTTTAATGTCTAAATCGGTCCTTATCTATCATTTTTCAAAATTAAATCTTGCCACGTCTTTCCCAAATTTTTCTAAATGACTTAATCGGTTGGGATCACAAATCTCAAATGGTTTGATATTTCGATCGGGGTAGAGATCGTGTTTTAAATCTCAAATCTGTGTTAAATGGAATTGGTTTTAGTCCTTTAAAGGCACTCCTGCCTCCATGTGCCAAACGATTTTAAAATACATAATGCACATGTTGAGGAGGAGGATTTATCCAAAAGCCATATGAGTATTTAAACAAGGCCACATTTTCTCCCATGTTTTCTAAACCTAATTAAATCACTTGGGATCCAAAATCTCAAAGGATTTGATGTTTTTGATCGGGGGAGAATTTGTGATTTAATAATGAAATTTGATAAAAGTTGATCATTTTGATTCAGTTGTGCAGGCTGCTCTCTCATATGTGCTAAACGCTTTCTCGAAGCACATATTGAGGGGGAGCAAAACCATCGTGGTACAAAAGTTTTTTTAAAAGAGATTATAAAGTACCTTGATTGTGTTTTCAAATGGTTTCTTAATGGATTTTGTGATTATGAATGTGCTTCAAAAGAACTCTTGCTTCTATGTGATAAAAATGATTTCAAAAATTCTATGCACATATTGAGGGGGAGAATTTTACCAAGAAAATCAAATGGCTTTTTCGTATGAAAATTGTGATCAAAGAAAATATTTCAAAGTCCTCTTGCCTCCATGTGCCAAACAATTTCTAAATCACACGCACATGTTGAGGGGGAGGTTTTCTAAATGATCAAAACTATTAAGGTACAAAATGCTTTGATCTCGTATCACAAGTACCTTGATTGTTTTTCCAAATGATTTTCGATTGGTTTCATGAAGGAAAGAACAATACCAAAAGACCGACCAATTTACTTTATGCATGGAGTTATAAGGATGGTTAGGTTAGGTATTCGTTCCCACGATCCGCTAAAACCGGAGGGATCTTCGAGGACAATCCACTAGATAGTGTAGAGTCCTTAGGAATATTGAAAAAAAAGGAGAAAATGAGGAATGGGAAGAGTGCGGATGAGGCAGAACTAGTCTTGGAATAAACCCAACAAGGTTCTAATTATGAAGTCTCGGTAAGCTTGAAGGGTTGAAGAATGAAAAGAATTGAATGTAAAAGGGTGAAAAGAAATAGCCTCCATCAATTCAACCTTAGGCGAGAACGGGTTCAATACATATACTCTTCGTGGGTTACTAAGGTAACACTAGTATTGAAGACAAGACATCATGGACCCAGTGGACGACCGCACTAAACTTCCCAAGCTACTCAAGTTCCTCTTAAAAGGGCTTGTTTCATTCTCACGGGAACCGACATTATCTATCGACTTTCTCTTAGAGATTGATGATATTGAAGAAGGAGACCCTCTCCTAGTCTCCGACACGGGAACCAAATGTGCACTATTGAGTCTAGAGCCAAGAGATCATCCACAATATCTCGTTAGGACACTAAATTCTTGAAGACTTGCTTTTCACACAATGTGGAAAGTAAGTATATATTAAGAGTCCCACGCATTATCCTTGTGGTATTGCGAACATCCGAGTGGTATGTAAAAGTATTCACGATGAAGATGGAAATCCTTCTAGAGCCAACATCAAACAAGCTCTTGGTGGGTGACATGTGAGATCTTCTCGTAAGATCAAACTTGTGACAACTGGAAAAAAACGATGGGGCGATTCATTATTGAATCAACCTTGGTCCAGGAATGGAATTGACGAACACTTTTGGAAAAACCGTTCGATGTGCAAACCTTCTTTTCTCTAGCACGTCGAATGTGTACTTATGTTTTCAAATTCAAAAAGTATCTCTGAAAAATACTTTTAGAAAAACCGTTCGATGTGCGAATCTCTTCTTTTCACTAGCACGTCGAATGTGTACTCATTCTCTAATACAAAAAGTATTTTGTTTGAAAATTGATCTTTCTCATAAAACCTTCGTTGTATTGCAAAACTCTTTCTTCAAGCAATACACGATTGTTTTCAAATCATTTTCATCAATCGGTGAATCTCAATTCTTTGGTTCACTCACTCCGTGTTGTCTTCTTTGAGGCGTTCGGTTTGAGAACGACTAGAACAGTGCGAAACCCTGTCAAGGAGATTCTTAGGAATCCTACCGATCACAGCAAGACTTGTACCGATCAACGAGGAACCGTGGGCGTGTACCTCAATTCAACGAAAGTGATCAAAGACACTTTAAATGCGCTTTATTGCTAATCTGTTGTTTGCGGTACATGTGGACGATTGCGGTGATCGAATTGAGGAGTCAATCCAAAGCCGCATGCTCAAAGCATCCACACTTAATTGAAGAAATCATGATTGGTGCATATCTACATAACACGGTTACGATATTTTATACTATGCTTCGCTTGACTGCCGCAAATATCATGAACCGATAAAGCTTCCGCTACTCTGATGGAAAGATGTCATGATTCAAAAGTGTGAGCATGTCGATCCGAAAGTCACAACTTCACATGATGGCAACACAATAAAGGGTGATTCAGAGATTTACTATGGCTGATGATCTCGAAGAAAGCTTAAAGATCATCAAAGATGTGGATCAGTTAAAGGCCTCCACTGAAAGTACAAATCAATGTGGACTTTGAAGATTCGCTACTAAAGCACAAAGATTGCGGAAATGAAGAATTCAAGTCTACGAGCTCAAGAACGAAGTCAAAGATAGAATGCGAGGATGCAAAATGTATTTCATGGGGTGACCTCCCTTAGGGGGAGATTGTTAGGAATTGGAAATTCCATGTTAAAGAGTCGGTCACCCCAATAATGGTCTATCATATGTTAGCTCGTAGATTTGTCGTTGTTTACGTTATTTATCAGTTTATTAGTTAGTTATTAGTTCTGTTTAGCGTAGTGTAACACCGTGGAGGAAGGACGGGTCTTTACCCACTGTATACCTGATCCACAGGCCGATAGGAGGTCGAGTATTCTGTAACTATAAATACCCCTTTCATCCATGGAAGGGGTGGTGCTTTCAATCTAATATTCTACATTTTGTGAAGTAACTCTCTACCAAGAAAACACCCAACTCTCTAACTTTCTCTCTCTAATGGCTAACATGTATTTTGATCTCCCAAGACCACCTGAATCATCAAACACATAAATATACGATCCTACAATATTCATATTCACACAAGGCAACATTTGTAGGGGAGACCTACCAGAGTTATGAAGGGCGTGCATGCACGACATCAATCATCGATAACATATAGCATATAACATATAACACATAACGAGATAATGATCTAGGATGCACCCATATCGCCCACAAACATATATTGGTAATATAATATAACTTGAGCTCATAACGAGATATGAGATACGGACGTGGCGAACTTCACTCTCATCGCCTAGAGTCATGTCAAGTGCACATCGACACGGACATGGAACCCCATGACTAGTTAATATTTGGCTCGGGTGTCAAACTATCTTAGGTCAAATCGAATGTCAAACCGACACAGATCATACTTTATCAAAGATTTAATCATGTTTTCAAAATCAAAGTTTTATATCATATAGTTCAAAATCGGATGTTTTATAATCCAAAATCAAAGTTCGGATAAGCAATAGCTCAAACAACAAAATGGGGTTCATAGCAAAGGCTTAGGAAATCCTAATATAAAAGCTAACGAAAAGAAAACATTATAAGGAACCTTCTTGAAAAGGTCGAATATCATACCTTATTCCAAAGCAAATGATCGGCGAAACACGAAAAGCAAAGGATTACTCCTTCTTCACGAACCTATACACATTAACGGTCGTACATGTTATTTATGATTCCATAATTGTCGAAAATGATCCTTTAATATTTGGTGTTTATACTCAATGTATTCGATGATCTTAATACTTTAAGGTTTTATAATTAAAAGAGACTTAAGTGTTTATAAACAATATCATGATTAAGGTTCATTATGTCATTTATTAAAGTTTAGGGTTAAATGTGAAAATAGTTTAAGCGTCATAACTCACACATGAAATAACGAATTAATATTCTTAGCTTCAAACCCTAATCGACTCTCATTTATGTTCTAGGGTTTCTCATTCTTTTAATATCATATTAATGTGCATTTACTTTATATGTTACGTCATTTAATGACTCATTACTCTTGTTTATATACTCAACACATTCATGTCTTAATCATATGTTACTCATATATATGTTATACGTCAACTTTTATATCCACGCACGTTTATGATTTTATGTGACACACAAGTTACTTATTACTCGGATTAATTACACATCTACACACAAGCACAATAGTTTAGACTAGATATGACCACGTACTACGTTTACATATCCACAAACTCACTTGACTTATAAAACACACGCATGATACATAAACCATTTAGGGTTCGGTTCATATTTCAAACTAGGGTTTAGGTTTACATGATCTTTACTCATTTAATACATGTTCAAAACTTTTATATGGTTCGGTTTATATATATATAGGGTTCGGCTAATAGGTTTTATGCAAACACTAGCTCACCTACGTACTTTACATATTCAAGTTGTCATGTTTTTACCTTGGCCGAATTATATTACATATGGTTCGGTCCTATGTGGCTCGACTTATTTAATACCCGATTCACAAAACACATTATAATACATGTTCTCTAAATTATATAAGATCCGATTCATATTTGTTAGTTTCGGTTTCATAAGGTTCGGCCAAAAACACAAACTCCGATTCAAAACAAAACATGTTACAACATATATTAACGTAAGGTGTATCAAAGTGAGACGAGAAGAACATGTTATACCTTAGCTTGTTGGAAACAAAGCTTCGACACCAAGGGTGTTTAGCAGCCGGCCGAGAGAAAGAAAAAGAAAAGAAAGAGGCAAAGAAAATACCAACTTGCAAACTAGGGTTCCAAAGTTGAGGTTTATGTGTGTATATATAGTGGTACAAATTTGGTTAGGGCTTGAGAGGGTGGGCTCGGCTTGATCCAAACGAAGCAAAACAAACGCCCCAACTTGGGCTCTTGGCGTGAGTCCAAACCGAACAAAACATACGGCCCATCTTGGTCACAAACAAACGAAAGCAAGGCCCAACTATTTACGCGAGACGTTCAAATCTTCGTCGTACAAAATCGATCACGTACACGTATTAGTTAAGTTTTAATCACTCGCAAGTTTAGTTTTAATTTCGTTAAATGATATGAATGTATTTTACGTATTTTATAACTTTCGATTCCAAGGGTATTTTAGTCTTTAATCATGTTTTAGATTTTCAGGTTTTACAATTCTTCCCCTCTAAAGAAAAATTTTCGTCCTCGAAAATTGAAATGAAACGGAACGAAAACGAAATGAGAACATACCAAACCATTCAAAGAAATGAGGATAACTAGCTCGCATCGACTCCTCGGTTTCCCAAGTAGCCTCACGCTCCGGGTGATTTTTCCAAAGAATCTTAACGAACGGAATGACTTTATTTCTCATGACTCTTTCTTGCCTTTCTAAAATAGCTTCCGGATCTTGAGATAAAGACATATCGGATGAATTTGATCAAGCGGATAAGAAGCAGCGTGTAACGGATGATAGTTGTATCCCTTAGGGTGATACATGGAAAGCGTCATGAACATGCGATAAGCGGGCGGAAGTGCTAATCGACACGAAACTTCCCTATCGTTCCGAATTTCAAGCGGACCGATGAATCGAGGTGAGCTTTCCTTGATTCCAAAGCGTTTCACACCTCTAAGCGGCGAAACTTTCAAAAATACACGATCTCAAATGAAATTCTAAATCACGGCGATGCTTGTCGGCATAACTTTTCGACGAGTCCTAGCCTCCTTGACTTTTCTCTAGCAATGACTACTTTCTCATTAGTGATCTCGATCATTTCCGGACCTTCAATTAAGCGTTCACCTACTTTATCCCAGCAAGTAGGTGCTCTACATTCCTCCCATAAAGAAGTTCAAGCGGTCTTGCCTTAATGCTAGCATGCCAACCGTTATTGTATGCAAACTCTACTAAACATAAATATTCATCCCAAGCGCGGTCCATTCCAAAGCACAAGCCTTAGCATGTCCTCTAAGGTGCGAATAGTCCTCTCGGTGACCATCATTTGAGGATAAAATGCCGTACTAAAATTAAGTCGAGTACCCCAAGCTTTTTGCAAACCTTTCCGAAGCGAGAAGTAAAACGCGGATCTCATCGGACACAATAGATGCGGAGTACCATGAAGTCTAACGATCTCTTCTTGAAAAATTTCCGCCAATTTACCAATACCATAATCCTTTCGATTGGTAAGAAATGAGCGATTTGGTTAGTCGATCAACAACTACCCAAATCGCATCATGCTTCTTCCGAGTAAGAGGTAGTCCGGTCACAAAATCCATAGATATCTTATCCCACTTCCACGTTGGAATATCAATGGTCGTAACAATCCACTAGCCCTTTGATGTTCAATCTTAACTCACCGACAAATCATACATTTCGACACAAACGTCGCCACATCTTGCTTCATGCCATTCCACCAAAAGTATCGCTTCAAATCCCTATACATCTTGGTAGAACCGGGATGGATAGTGAAAGGAGAACTATGAGCTTCATCATAACTTTCTCATGAAGTACGGATCATTGGGAACACAAAGCCTATCTTCATACCATACAATTACTGTCATCATCAACCTTAAACTCCGTCCGCTTACCTTCTTCAACATTTTGCGCCACGCCCACGACTCACCATCATCTTTACGAGCTTCTTTAATTTGCGATTATAAGGTTCGACTCCACCTTCATACTAGCCCGGTATCCATCAAACCTCGTGCGCATAGCTCAACATCCAAACTCTTTAAGTCTTTAAAATCCTAGGTTCAATCTCGATACTTGCAAGAATGCACGATTTCCGGCTAAGTGCGTCAAGAACTTCGTTAGCCTTACGGATGGTCTTGAATGTTGGTGTCATAATCCTTAAGAAGTTCTAACCATCTTCTTTGTCTCATGTTGAATTCCTTACGGTGAAAATATACTTGAGACAATTATGATCGATGAATATATCACGTCTCTCCATACAAGTAATGTCTCCGGATCTTCAACGCGAACACCACTGCAGCCTAACTCAAGGTCATGAGTTGGGTAATTCTCCTCATAAGGTTTTAGGCGCCTCGAAGCATAAGCTATTACCTTTCCATGTTGCATCAAAACACGACCTAATCCTTTCTTAGATGCATCATCTTGTAAATTTGAAATCCTCAGAACCAGATGGAAGAGTCAAAATAGGAGCGGACACCAATCTCCGTTTCAACTCTTCAAAACTCTTCTCTCGTTCATCCATCCATACAAACTTTTCACCTTTTCTCATCAGTTGTGTCACACCCCGCCGGAGGCGGAAACACGAGGTGTAACATAATCAATATACATCGCAAAGAGATATAGTACAATACCATAATTTAAATTTAAAGAAATATTGTAACATTACAACAAGGTTCTAGCCGACCTTGGCAATTGAAACATAAAGTTTGACATTTAAAAGATGACACTTTAGTACATGACGACCCATTTGACTTGTGACGACTCCTTTATTTAAAACCTTCATAATATAAGCTAAACAACGATCACCTGAAATGCATGAGAAAACGGGTCAACTATGAAAATAGTTGGTGAGTACACAGGTTTATGTAAAATAAAATACCGATTTGAAGGCCTGACTGGCAAATGTCCTGTCAACTCACTATGTTACAAATCCCGCCCATACAAGACTTGTAACATATGAGTTCACATACACTTTCATATTTTAAGTCAAGTGAATAATGCACATATGGTCAAAATAAGCCTCGTATATAATAAAGTATGCCATAAAGCCCTAAAATAAATAATATGCGTTAAAGTGAGCAGAACGAGAGGTTGGCCGACCTCTAATAGCGCTATCCATACTACCTCTTGCTCCACACAGGGAGCCGTAACGGCAGTGCGTATAATTGGAGTCTGAGCGGCAAACCAATCGGGGACTAACAATGCGAATGTCTGAGCATTACATCATAACAACTATTATATACTATCAATTAAGACTGCTCCGAACATGGGAGACTCGGCACTGCTCCGAACATGGGAGACTTTAGGTCAAGGACGTACGGTCCATTAGGTTCAAACAAGTCATAAATTTATAATTAAGTCTAATGGTTCAAAATATATCAAATAGTTCAAAGAAAACAATTTAAGTTTATATTCATGCATTTCACCCCAAATAAGTAAAACAGTAAAAAGGGGGCTGTGAATACTCACCTTGGCAAAAGCATTCTAAAGCAGCAGTCAAATAGGATTATTGGATGGCACTGACACGCGACCTAGATTAGTATGGCAAATTTAGTCTTTATTCATGATTATGACTCGACAAGGTGTAATAAAAGTTTTGTTGTTGTTGTTGTTGTTGTTGTTGTGTCGACATTAGGTTTTAAAAAAAATGCCATCTTCAAAATGATGTATATATTTTGACTAATATAATTTGTCTTGAAAACTATGTTGAAAATTATATAATTTGGCTAGAAATAGTTCATGTATAGTGTTTAAACAAAAGCTCTATATAATGTTTGATGTATAAAGAAGGTTTGGCTTAATAACGTTATAAGTAAAGCATATATATTTATTTATGAAATTATATGTATCTATATTTTATCGATATGAGTAAAGTGTATGTATATATATATATATATATATATATATATATATATATATATATATATATATATATATATATATATATATATATATATATATATATATATATATATATATATATATATATATATCTACAAACATGTATGACATTTTCAATTTCTCATTTTGGAAAATAATTGTTCTTATGCTATTTATAAAACAATGTATCCCAATTATTATTTGTAAATGTTTCTATTACTCGTTGTTTGAGTATATATTATGTATATGTGTTCGATATTTATTTGTAATGGTGCATATGATTGTATTTAGTCGACGAGAGTTGAGGAGACGAACATAACGGGATTTGAGTTGTAAGGATACTTGAGACAACACGAAGCTTAATGCCCGAGCGGCAGTTAAACCAAACAGACCCTAGTTACAATTTGGCTTCGGCCCAAACGCTACACCCACCTGGGCTTGGTGTTATAACAAAACCAAACGCACCCTATGAGGAATGGGCTTAGCAGCCCAACTATAAATCAATTACACCCCTTGGAGGCCCAAAGGATTATAACACAAAACAATACTTTTGAAATTAAATCTTTTGCCACAGTTTTTGAATACGAGCAGTACCACCAAAATGCTAACATAAACCAAGACATTATATTTTCATATAACGAAACTTTTTATGAGTTCTTTACGACCATGTCGTAGGCTAGCATCAGGCTGGGTAGAAGCACTTCCGGGTGCTTTCCCTTGACTCGAAACAAGCAAAACGAATGCACCCTTAATATTTAACAGACCTCTTGTATCAAAAGCAGTTTTTGGGAATTTGGCAACATGAAACAAGACTACTAATCTAGGACAAACAACCGGCTCGGGAAATAAACATACGACTCGAGACTTGGTGTCTCGACATGTTTCTCTATGAGTCGAAGACTCGAGCAGTTGAGACTAGACTTCATTTACTCTCACACTCAAAACGCAACAAGACTTATAACATAACGTTTTAGGGTCGAAAGAGACTCAAACCAAAATCGTAAGCTACTTAGGATTTTTATAATCGATCCTAAGTCACCACCGAAATAAAACAAGCACAAGAGTGAGCTGGGAAAAACCTATGTCGTGATATCCAGATTTTTACGCAACCGTTCTATATCATCTTTTAAGAACGAAAATAAGCCAAAAGTTAAAATAATCAAACTTAAAAAAAAAACTTCTGCTTCTTCTTGATTTTCGACAACAACAACAACAAATAGCAAAACCATTTTTATTTATTAATTCCACAACACCATTATCAATTCGACATATAAAAAAATCCGAATTATATAACAAATTACAAGGTTCAATGTATTGAAAGATATCAAAATAACGTGTTCTTACAATCAAACTCGTGGGTCGAATAGTATGAACACCGAAACACAAAACTCCAATTGAAGGTGACCCGTTTTGATTTAGACCAATTAACTTCTGAGATAGCTTCCTCTTTCACCCAAGAATAAAACCCCTAAACAATTTTTGAAAAGCCCTTTGGTTGATGAAACCCTAATTTTTTTTTGATTTTGTGAGGATGATGAAGAAAAACCATAATAAATCACTCCTTGTTATAGGTGGAGTTGTGGGATGGGAACCTAGCTCCTCCTTGGCCTCGAATTGCCATTCTTAGCTAACATCTCTTCATGATTTTCCACGCCTTGTAGCATGCTTGTGACCTCTAGGATGTAGGTGACGAATTTGGAGTGAAGATAGGATTGCTTTCTTGGTTTGAAGTCAAAAGAAGACATTCTTATCACTTGAATATGATAGTTATTGTTTTGGGTAGGAGCGTGCTAGGGGAGACAGAAGAAAGAAAGATAGAGTCGGCTAGGGTATATGTATTTTTATTATTTGTTTTATTATTATTAAGCGTATCTGTCTTGTTTAAACTGTCTGTGAAAGTAACGATATTCGATGTAGAGTATTTTTGGTATCCGTATTTTATAAATTTTATATTTCGGAGCGTTTTGTGGTGGATTAATATGATATTATTATTACTTTGAACTTAGAAAGTAAATTTTGCGTCAATTTTATTATGGTGTCGGTACGCGTGTGGTGCCAAGACTTCGGAAAACACGAGAAAAACTTCTCGTTTTGAGTTATAATAATCAGAAAATAAATAACTCGCATATTCTGATATAAATAATAGCCGGAAAATTGACGGATTGTCACAAGTTGGGTTAGGGGTAGAGCTAAGCGAGAGAAACCTTCAACAAAACGTCGGTAGTAACCAGCAAGTCCTAGAAAACTCCTAACCTCAGTCACTGTCGTAGGTCTTGGCCATTTAGTGATAGCCTCAACTTTAGACGGATCCATGGTGATACCATCAGCTGATACAATATGACCAAGGAAAGCGACTTGTCTTAACCAAAACTATCCAAAACTATCCGGAGATGTTCTTCATGCTCTTCTTCAGACTTAGAGTAAACTAAAATGTCGTCGATGAAAACGATAACGAACTTATCGAGGAACTCATGGAAAACACGATTCATTAGGTCCATAAACATAGCAGCGCATTTGTCAAACCAAAAGGCATAGCGGAATTCGTAATGACCATATCCGACGCAACGCGGTCTTAGGAACATCTTGCTCCTTCACACGTAGGCGATGATAACGGATCTCGGATCAATCTTGAAAAGAACTTAGCTCCTTGCGGTTGATCAAACAAATCATCAATACGGCGAGAGGATAGCGGTTACGAATGGTATCGATTGAGTTCACGGTAGTCGATACATAGGCGCATGCTTCCATCCTTCTTCTTCACAAATAAAGCAGGTGCACCCATGGAGAAACTTGGGTTGAATAAATCCATTTTCTATCATCTCTTGCACTGTTCCTTCAACTCCTTGAGTTCTATAGGTGCCATACGACACGGAGCCTTGAAATCGGTTCAACACGAGGAATTAACTCAATGCTAAACTCAACTTCTCTAGGCGGGGAAGACCGGGGAGTTCATCGGGAAAACGTCGGTGAATTTGCAAACAACGGAAAGATTTTCAATGTTAGGACTCTCCAAAGGCGTGTCTTAACGGATGCGAGAAAACCTTGGCACCCATGAGCAATCATGGTCCGTGCCTTCATAAGCGGAAATGAGCTTAATGATTTGAGAGGTTGAGAACCATGATAAGCGAATTCGGGATGTTTCGTCTCCAAAGATCACCGTTCTAGCATAGCGATCAATTGAAGCTCTATGATAAGCCAACCAATCCATGCCTAGAATGATATCAAAGTCGACCATATCGAGAGGATACTGATTTGCAAAGCGAATACGATCATCAAAGCGAAGAGGACACTTAACGTATTTATGATCAATGATCATGTGGTTTTCATAGGCGTAGAAATCGATAAGTGATTTGTTAATGGTTTGGGCTTCATATTAAGTTTCTTAGCAAATGTGATGATATAATGGAGTGTGTGGCACGGTATCAAATAAAGCGAAGCAGAATAATCATCAATGAAAAGAGTGCGTAATGGTACGAAGTGCGCTCCACCGATTCCGAGTAGTAGCATAAACACGTCCGGTAGTAGTTGGCGGCTTGATGTAGTTTCCGGGAATCACGGGTTCTTCTTAGGGCAATCCTTGATCTTGTGAGCGGTAGAACCACAAGAGAAACATCCACGGTGGCCTTGAAACACTTGTCCGGATGAGCCTTTCCACAAGTAGTACAGATAGGTGGGGAGGCAAAACCTCGGTGTCCTTCTCGACGAGAAGATCTCAAGCACGACCGATTTGATCCTCGGTGGCCGATCCTTGTTGTAACGATGGTTATTGTTACCTTGTTTCGACGATCATTTCCATTCCTACCAAACATTTCTATTATCTTGACTCCTCGCCTGTGGCGCCCAGAGTCAACATTCCTTCCTAATCGACCCACCGATCATAACTCCTATCCACTTGACCCTCGAATCATAACTCCGCGAATTTCCCTTATAATCATTGCCTTGAGTCCTACCTTGAATCCGATCACCATCGCGATTACGCTTGTTGGAACCGAAACCTCATGAAAGATCTCAATGTTACGAGTGCGTCATTGCAGCCGACACATTCTCATACTCAATATTAGCGATCGATCCAACACCCACTTCTTGGTCCCCTTGAAGTGCTTAGCTTGACGCCTACCATCTCCAAAGAATCGTTCCCACAAACTTACCGACCTCATAAACCTACTCATGTACTCATTGGAATTCTCATGATCAAGCGGTAGATTGCACGATAATCCTCTCATACCTTTCTTTCAAAGATCATCGAAGTACGGTTATAGAAGATAGTCCGAAACTCGGTCCAGTACAAGTAACAAAAGCATCTCCTCCTCTTGCTTGTTTGAGTGCCTTCCACCAATTTAAAGCATCACCTTCCAATTTAAATGCGACCAAACGAGTCTTAAACTCGTCTCCACAACCCAAGACTTCAAGCAACTTCTCAATATGAGTGATCCGGTCCTCGGCCTCGGTGGGAGTAGCGGCGGTGCTAAGCGAAGAGGCTTGAGCTTACCAAACGCTCGAGCCAAGTGTGAATCCCGACGGGTTGATTTCCTCCACCACTACCGAAGCACCAACCGATTCGAATGTTGTTGATCACTGTTCCATCATCTCGGTGTAGTAAGACCGAGGAAAAGAGTGTTGAGGGCATTAGCAATCGCACATCAATGTTAGTAGCATCATCGTCTCCATCCACGCTACGGTAGTATGAGTTCGAACCATCGGGCGATATTCAAACGATTAGCAAAATGAACAAAGGTGAGATACGAAATGGAAGTACGCGAAGGAATCCTAAAGTCTACCCAAATCCTCACGGTCATAGCCTAAGCTCTAAGGGTCTCAAAACCTAGGCTCCATATGTCACAGTCCCGACTACAAGTCGTAAACACAGGCTCGATGCCATAAATTATAACGCCCCGACCCGACAAGGGTAAAGGAATCACAAGTAATGGTGTCATATCAAAGCAAACATGAATATCCAAAAGAAGTCTTAATATAAATATTGAAATAATTCAAGTCAAAATGACTTCAATACATAGGTCCCAGCGGAAAAAAATAAACTCTAAATAAAACATCTGAAATATTAAGTCTTAAATGGCATCATAAGATCAAAGCTAAATATCTCTAAGGTAAGTCCACTCAGCACTCATCCCAAATCAAAACCCAGCTCAATGCTTAGATACCGCCAAGAAAATAAATGCGGTGAGCTTCAAAAGCCCGGTGAGCGGATATACAAGCAAAGCGAATACGAAACGAAACGAATCTGAAATGATGTGAAAGAAAGATAGTAAAATCATAATCATTTCAAAATATAAATCGAATAATAGAATAAGTTTTATAGCTAACTACCTCGAGCCCGACACATATATCATATCATAATCATATTCATATTCACACAAGGCAACATTTGTAGGGAGACCTACGAGTTATGAAGGATGTGCATGCACGCACGACATCAATCATCGATAACATATAGCATATAATATATAACACATAACAGATAACGGATCTAGGATGCACCCATCGCCCACAAACATATATTGGTAATATAATATAACTTGAGCTCATAACGAGATAGCGAGATAAGGGACGTGGCGTAACTTCACTCTCATCGCCTAGAGTCATGTCAAGTGCATTCTTGACACGGACATGGAACCCCATGAGTAGTTAATATTTGGCTCGGGTGTCAAACTATCTTAGGTCAAATCGAATGTCAAAACCGACACGGATCATACTTTATCAAAGATTTAATCATGTTTTCAAAATCAAAGTTTTTATATCATATAGTTCAAAATCGGATGTTTTATAATCCAAAATCAAAGTTCGGATAAGCAATAGCTCAAACAACAAAATGGGGTTCATAGCAAAGGCTTAGGAAATCCTAATATAAAAGCTAACGAAAAGCGTTATAAGGAACCTTCTTGAAAAGGTCGAATATCGCACCTTATTCCAAAGCAAATGATCAAAAGCAGAAACACGGAAAGCAAAGGATTACTCCTTCTTCACAGAACCTATACACATTAATGGTCGTACATGTTATTTATGATTCCATAATTGTCGAAAATGATCCTTTAATATTTGGTGTTTATACTCAATGTATTCAGTGATCTTAATACTTTAAGGTTTTATAATTAAAAGAGACTTAAGTGTTTATAAACAATATCGCAGATTAAGGTTCATTATGTCATTTATTAAAGTTTAGGGTTAAATGTGAAAATAGTTTAAACGTCATAACTCACACATGAAATAACGAATTAATATTCTTAGCTTCAAACCCTAATCGACTCTCATTTATGTTCTAGGGTTTTCTCATTCTTTTAATATCATATTAATGTGCATTTACTTTATATGTTACGTCATTTAATGACTCATTACTCTTGTTTATATACTCAACACATTCATGTCTTAATCATATGTTACTCATATATATGTTATACGTCAACTTTTATATCCACGCACGTTTATGATTTTATGTGACACACAAGTTACTTATTACTCAGATTAATTACACATCTACACACAAGCACAATAGTTTAGACTAGATATGATCACGTACTACGTTTACATATCCACAAACTCACTTGACTTATAAAACACACGCATGATACATAAACCATTTAGGGTTCGGTTCATATTTCAAACTAGGGTTTAGGTTTACATGATCTTTACTCGTTTAATACATGTTCAAAACTTTTATATGGTTCGGTTTATATATATAGGGTTCGGCTAATAGGTTTTACGCAAACACTAGCTCACCTACGTACTTTACATATTCAAGTTGTCATGTTTTTACCTTGGCCGAATTATATTACATATGGTTCGGTCCTATGTGGCTCGACTTATTTAATACCCGATTCACAAAACACATTATAATACATGTTCTCTAAATTATATAAGATCCGATTCATATTTGTTAGTTTCGGTTTCATAAGGTTCGGCCAAAAACACAAACTCCGATTCAAAACAAAACATGTTACAACAAATATTAACGTAAGGTGTATCAAAGTGAGACGAGAAGAACATGTTATACCTTAGCTTGTTGGAAACAAAGCTTCGACACCAAGGGTGTTTAGCAGCCGGCCGAGAGAAAGAAAAAGAAAAGAAAGAGGCAAAGAAAATACCAACTTGCAAACTAGGGTTCCAAAGTTGAGGTTTATGTGTGTATATATAGTGGTACAAATTTGGTTAGGGCTTGAGAGGGTGGGCTCAGCTTGATCCAAACGAAGCAAAACAAACGCCCCAACTTGGGCTCTCGGCGTGAGTCCAAACCGAACAAAACACACGGCCCATCTTGGTCACAAACAAACGAAAGCAAGGCCCAACTATTTACGCGAGACGTTCAAATCTTCGTCGTACAAAATCGATCACGTACATGTATTAGTTAAGTTTTAATCACTCGCAAGTTTAGTTTTAATTTCGTTAAATGATATGAATGTATTTTACGTATTTTATAACTTTCGATTCCAAGGGTATTTTAGTCTTTAATCATGTTTTAGATTTTCAGGTTTTACAGAGGCTGCCATGGAAGCTGTTTGGATAAGGAAGTTTGTTTCGGGGCTTGGTGTTATGCCGTCGATTGAAAATCCTATTAAAGTATATTGTGACAATTCTGCTGCAATAACTTTTGCCCTTGAACCTGGAGTCATGAACCTGCTACAATATTACTATGTTCGAGAGCAAGTCGAGATAGGTGAAATTGAGTTGCTCAAAGTTCACACAGATGATAACCTAGCAGATCCTTTAACGAAGGCCTTACCTGGTGAAAAACTTAATCATTTGTCTGATAAGTTTGGACTTCGTTTAGCTAGTAGTTTCATGCCCATCTGTGACTAAGTATTTTAGATAAAAGGATATTGTAAACATTATTATTGAAATGAAATAAAGTATTTTGTTATGTTTATTATTCATTTATTATGATGTTATCCTATATTTGCATGTTTAAATCCTTGAATAACTTAAGTTATTCTAAATAGTCCGTTGTCAATCAATAACATGGGAATGATATTGAATTAAGACAAATCGAGTATTAGTTAGAATATACTTGAAAGTATATTGATGCGTAGCATGACTAATTCGAGATGATATTCAATGAATCGAGTATAGGACTTATCCCACTGCATGATAATACTTTATGGATCTTAGTCATTAAGTATATCATGAATATTTATCCTCGACTTGAGATACCGAGATATGTCATAGATGTAGTACATTTTGTGAAGCAATCTAACGCTTATACGAATCGGTAGTTATAAGGGTTGTTTTCGAAGTGTTGCGAAATCGTGAATCCCGCTTGTAGTCAAAATGAGATTTGTTTCCTTCAAATTTATTTTGAAGTATAATCTTATTGGGCCCTCGTAGGGTTGTTAAGATGTTTGCATGGCCATGCCCAAGGTCTTCGGAATATGTTCGGAAGAATTGGTAATCTTGATCAATCACATAAAGCGAGAAGCAGAATAGTTAATTAAGAAATGAGTGAGATCCATATTTTTATTAATATGGTATTAGAAACAAAGGATGAATATGATGATGAATCATCAAAACTTGGTTTTCTCCGAAAACCATACACGAGAGTTGCAGGGGCATTGGCGTGTTGCTAGACGCTAACCAATGTCATTTCACGTTTGTAAACATATCCAAGTGGGAGCTGTTGGAAATGTATATATTTACAAACACGTAAATGTCCGGATTCGAACTCGTGACCACCGGATTGCACACATTAGCGAATGAGATTTAAAGTTAAATAATTAATGTTAATGTTTACGATTAATTATTGCACATTAAGTCCGTTTAATGATCGTTAAGTATTTAACGGAAAAATATCTAACGACCGTTATATGAAAAGAGAAAGGACTAGTAATGGAAAATCTTGAAAAGGAAAAGTTATGGGTTTTCTCTTGGGCTTGTATCATGGCCGGCCAAAGGGGGGGGGGGGGGGGTTCTCAACCCAAGCCCTAACTTGTTCCAAAAGGTTTTCATGCACTATATAAACAAGGCTAGGTTCTAGGGTTTTTCATAACTTTGTGCATTGAATTAACCCTAGATCTCTTCTCTCTCTCTCTTGCAATTCTCGGCGAACACCCCTAGTTAGGGAGTTTGGTTTTGTTTTTCATAAAACAAGGACTTGTGTTAGATCTAGCAATCGCTTGATTCGTTGGTTAATCGTGTGTACAACAAGAGCGTGGTAGTAAGACACTATTCTTACACCTAATTGGTTTGAGTTGTAAAGCGGTGAGGACAACTCTTTAAACCGGTTCTTTGTTTTGTTCAAGAGATCGACATTCGCAAGAGTGACGTACGCATACTTTCAGTTAATTATTTATTTGTTATGATCTTTAGTCTTCCGCTGTGTATTCTTGATGTCTACATGTTTTATTGTATGTCATGTATTATAAACTTAACACCTGTATCACAAATGCCACATTGATTAGATTGAACAGTAATTCCTCTAGACATCAAGTTCATTCGCATGGAGAGCTTGTTCAGAAGCATTCGTCATATAAAAATGTTTACTTTGGCTGGCAACTCTTTTAACCATCTAGTTGCATAGGTGTCCATGCATAGGTGTCCAAGAACAAATCGTTTGGTACAGAGATTTCTTAAATATTTTAGTATTCTAAATTTTTTTATTAACTTTAATCCCATTGACCTATGTAACATCGTGAATGCGCTTGATTGCAACCTTTTTAAATACCTCGTTGCATATTGAATTGGCTAGAAAAAGACATCTTAATGTACGTAAGAATAGCAACAAGTTTGTCAACATGTTTAAATAAAAGAGCTAATGTATTTAAAATGTATTTTACTTGTCACAAATAGATTTGTGTAACAAATTTCATTTTTGCATATTCATTTACTAAACTTTCAAAATTCGTTATTTTAGTGTATTTTCGGACCATTTCACCCCTCCGCGATAAAATGAGTCTTAATAAATTGGAGGCTAAATGGTCCGAAAATACACTAGAGTGATGAAATTTAAAAGTTTAGTACATGAATTAGCACAAAAAAAAAAGTTTATTACACAAATCTTTAATTTGTGACAAGTAAGATACATTTTAAATACATTAGCCTTAAATAAAAATATACAAGTAGTGAATTTTGCAGCTTGATCAGAATATGTCAAGTCTAGTTGAGTTAACTTGTTAACATTTTATATAGGGTTGTACTATTGGAACGGGGTCTATCCCCTTGGACTGCAAACGGGGTCTAGTGGGAGGGGTACTTTTTTCAGATTTTGTCCCCTTTTTATTTTTATTTTTATTTTTATTTATTTATTTATTTTTGTCTGTTTGCTGTTTTGGGTGGGGTTATTTTGTCCCAAAAGTATTTTTTTGTCCAAGTGCATAAGCACACAAGCAGTTTTTTGTCCAATGTCCAAGTTTTTTTTTGTCCAAATGCATTAGCAGACAAGCAGATTGAACACGAGCTCGATTTAGTAATCATCATCGCCAAGTTTTTTTTGTCCAAGTGCATAAGCACACGTTGATTGCATTAGACACATGGCAGATTGCACAAAGGCTCGATTAACACATAATCATCATCGCCGATTTAGAAAACCATTTGCACAATTGATAGAAAAATGTTAGGCTCGGATATAAAGGTTGCAAAGTGATAAAAATATCACTTTGCCATCCTTTCGGTTATAAAACCAATCGTCATCGCACAAAATCTGAAAAAAGTACCCCTCCCACTAGACCCCGTTTGCATTAGCACACAAGCAGATTGCATTAGCACACAAACAGATTGCACAAAGGCGCAGATTAACACGTAATCATCATCGCCGATTTAGAAAACCATTTGCACAATTGATAGAAAAGTGTTAGGCTCGGATATGAAGGTTGCAAAGTGATAAAAATATCACTTTGCCATCCTTTCGGTTATAAAACCAATCGTCATCGCCTTTTTTGAATTTTTTTTTGTGTCCAAGTGTAGATTGCACACAAGTGCACATATCAGATTGCACAATACCAGATTGCAACCAAGTTAGATTGCCACAGATTCCACATTATACAAGTGAAACACATGTTTCACAATGTTCACAAGCAAGTACCAAAAGCAAAAGAAAGATCCCCAAACTGCAGGAACTCACAAGAAAGATTCCCAAACTGCAGTAAGCACTCCCGTGTTATATTCAGCCTCATCACCACAAGGCAGTATCACATTCACAAATTACCACAAACAAAGCAACTATCACCAAGTATCTCTCACCACAAAGCAGATTCACAAAGTTACTCTCACCACAAACAAAGGGTTTTTCAAAGTACTCCCAAGTTACCACAAGCAGGTTCACCAAGTTACAACAAGTGAAGATTCCACAAGTTACAGATAGGGTTGGGTTATATTGACGGTGGCAGGTTTTTTAGATTAACCCACTCTAGTACCTAGGGTTGGGTTATAACACAAGCCAAGTGAAACACAAGCCGCAAGTGAAAGCCGCAAGTAACAAACCACAAAGAAACAACAAATATCTTAGGTTGCCGATATGTCTCAATCACCAGAGGTAATGACAATTTTACAACATTAGGCTCAGATTAGTTTCACATATTATCATATATGGCTGCAACATCAAAGGTTGCAAAATAAATTTTTTTTTTGCCGTCCATTCGGAAATGCCAAGCCAAAATCATGTTTTTTTTAAAATCATCATTGCCTTATCCCAATTTTTTTTTCTTAAAAAAAAAAAAAAAATTTCAAATCAGCTTAAAATAACAAACTGCTTATCAAGCATATAAGCAGTTTGTTATTTTCAGATTCATAAGCAATTTCATCTCCAAACCCTCTAAATAATAGAGAGGGTTAATCTAAAATAATAGCCAGTCAATATAACCCAACCCGTAAAGTACTATTGGAACGGGGTCTAATCTGAGCCTGTGTGCAATCTGCTTGTGTGCAATAAGCAGTTTGCCAAGAAACCACTGAGCACAGTAGACGGGGTAGGCCAGGCGGTATTCATACCACTCAATGGTGGCAGATCAATGTGTTAACCTACCCTTTTGCACCCACACAACTCAGGCAGTTTCAATAAGCACATAATCACATTTTTATCATAAGTACATAAGCAGTTTCACAAGAAACCACACGAGCACGTGGTGGGGTAGGCGGCAGCGGTATTCATACCACTCAATGGTGGCAGATCAAGGTGTTAACCTACCCGCTTGCACCTACACAACTCGTGCGGTTCACATAACATCACATAATCACCCACTCACATAAGCGGTTTGAATCGCTTTTACCATAGGGTTTGTTAAATTAAACCCACAAATCACCCAGAAATCACACAAACATCACATACTCACCATCACAGAACCAAAAGATCCAAACCCTAAAAAAAAATTAGGCGTTTTTTATTTTTATAGCAGATCTATTTAATTAAACCCATAAATCACCCAGAAATCACACAAACATCACATACTCACCATCACAGAACCAAAATACCCAAACCCTAAAAACAAAATTAGGCGTTAGATCTATTTAATTAAACCCATAAATCACTCAGAAATCACACAAACATCACATACTCACCATCACAGAACCAAAATACCCAAACCCTAAAAAAAATTTAGGCGTTTTTTATTTTTATAGCAGATCTATTTAATTAAACCCATAAATCACACAAATATCACATACTCACCATCACAGAACCAAAATACCCAAACCCTAAAAAAAATTAGGCGTTTTTTATTTTTATAGCAGATCTATTTAATTAAACCCATAAATCACCCAGAAATCACACAAACATCACATACTCACCATCACAGAACCAAAATACCCAAACCCTAAAAGAAAAAATTTAGGCGTTTTTTATTTTTATTGCAGATCTATTTAATTAAACCCATAAATCACCCAGAAATCACACGAACATCACATACTCACAATCACAGAACCAAAATACCCAAACCCTAAAAAAAAATTTAGGCGTTTTTTTATTTTTATAGCAGATCTATTTAATTAAACCCAGAAATCACACAAACATCACATACTCACCATCACAGAACCAAAATACCCAAACCCTAAAAAAAAATTTAGGCGTTTTTAATTTTTAAAGCATATCTATTTAATTAAACCCATAAATCACACAAACATCACATACTCACCATCACAGAACCAAAATACCCAAACCCTAAAAAAATAGGCGTTTTTTAATTTTACCAACATAAACATCAAATAAACATGATATAATCACATAAAACGCGTGATAAACATCATATAATCAGCGAGAAAGAACCCAAACGTACCATGGATCTATATTACAGAGAGAAAAAGAGATGAGATAGAGAGAGAGTGTGAGAAACGAGTGTGTGTGAGGTGAGAGAGTAAGATAGTGATAAGTGAGAGAGAGAAACGCGTTTAAACGCGTTTTCATTTTTTTTTTCTTTTAAAATGTAAAGTATTTTGTGTAAAGGGTTGGGTACTTTTGTAAAAAAAAATGTAGATCTTTTGTAAAAAATGTATCATTTTGTAAAAAAAAGAATGAAATTTGTAAAAAAAAAAAAAAAAGTATTTTGTATATTTAAGTTGTAAATGAAACATAATGTAAGTTGTAAAAGAAAAGTAAAAAAAAAGTTGTAAAATGTAAATGTAAAGTATTTGTTTTTTTTTTTTTTTTTTTTTTTGTATTTTCAAGCTTTCGGTTTTCACGAGGAAGTATCAGAGGATTGCCCATTTATCAGACAAGAGGTAAATATAGCCTCGGGGCTTTCCGTTATAAAAGTATTAGTTAAAAAAAAGTGTGTTATAAAATGTGTTATGTATTTTCAGGCTTTCCGTTCTCACGAGGAAGTAACTGAGTGGGTGCAAAATATAGCCTCGGGGCTCGGTTTTGTCATTGTTAAAAAGAGAACCAAATCAGAAAATGGTCAGATGTACGAAATTAATTATAGGTGTACAAAGGGCGGGATTTATGAATATCACGGTAGTGGAAAACGGAAAACCAAAACAAAAAAAAGCAATTGTCCATTCAGATTAGTTGTGAAATATAGACCAACACGATATAATTGGATTTTGAGGGTGAAGTGTGATAGCCATAATCATGAGTTGCTAGAGTCGTTGCATGGTGTGCCATATGCAATGCGATTAAAAGATGATGAGCTGAGTTTGGTCAAAGAATTGTCAGAGTATAGCGTACGACCACGTAATATACTTTCGACAATAAAGGGACGTAATCCGGATAACGTGTCTAGTTAGAACTATATATAACGCACTTGATAAGTTTCGGAGAGCCAGATTAGGTGATAGAACTCAAATTCAAGTCCTTTACTCGCATCTGACGGATTCAGGGTATGAGCATAATGAGCTTGAGGAGCTATTTTTTGTTCACCCCACTTCGTATGCTCTATGGCGTACGTTTCCTGAAATCATGCTGATGGACTCCACGTACAATACCACCATGTTTAAATTGCCATTGTAGGAAATTGTTGGAGTAAATCCAACGAATAAAACATTTTCAATGGCGCATGACTTTATACACGATGAAAAGGGCATAATTTTCGGTGGGTATTGCAACGCGTGAAAGAGGTGATAGACGAAAGATACTACCCACGTGTTATTGTCACCGACAGAGATTTAGCGTTGGTTGGGGCATGTAGAGCGGAATTTCCTACCGCTCACAAATTACTCTGTCGATGGCATATAGAGCAAAATTTGCTCAAGTTTATGAGAAACAGATGCAGTGGGATAGATGAGTATGACTCCATTAAAAGGAGATGGGATCGGTTGGTTAAAGCTTCGACACGCCTCTTGTTCGAGCAACATTATGAGCGCCTACAACAACGCTTGGTCAACCATGCGCGTACTAAATTGTTAATTCTATTTTTTTTTATTATTCAATTAATTAGCACCCGAATGACCTTTGATTAATTCATTGTTTTTTAGCTATTCTTGAGTATCCGGATAACCGGTCGCGAGATTACGAGACACATGTTTGTCTCGTACATCACCGATGAATATCGCTCCTTGCCGAGACAACAACGTGTAGAGTTGAGGCTCACCACGCGTTGTTGAAATTATATTAGGGCACACGGTCCAATTTAGACAAAGTTCTTGAGTGCAATCGATAAGATTGTATTTGCGTAAGAAAATGCGATAAAAGAGAGTTTTAATAGAAGCATCGGCGAGAAAATAAATGATTGTAATATACTACTATTTCAAGAATTGTGGTATAAAGTTTCTCGCCATGCTTTCAAACTCATGCACAAAGAACTCCACCTGTCTATCCCCGTAGAAGATTGTAGCCATAAGTTGCATACAATTTACGGACTGCCATGCTTTCACGAGATGCAATACTATGTATATAATGGTAAGTAAATTTATAACTATCAAGTTGTTTTCCCCATTAATATCAGTGATTTATTTACTGGCGGCATTGTAATATACTACTTTTAATGATTTCGGGGACGCCCATTCCATTGGAAGAACTTAATATTTTTGGAGAACCTACATGATCCGTGGCCTAATATCAATAGGCCACCGCTCAAGATGGCTCTTCCGAATGATGATGATGATGATGATGATGATGATGATGATGATCATCATCATCATCATGATACTGCTTAGAGATGACATTCGCAATTCAAGAATGTTTTACCAAAGCATCGCCGTTTGTCAAGAATAATATGATAACGAAGTTGAGATCGATATACCAACCTCGCATCCGATGACACACGGAACCGTTATTGAGAAAAATACCCGTGGACGTCCGAGCGCAAAGGACAAAATGGGCAAGGCTACACAAGTCCCGGACTTGAATGAAGACTGGACTTGAATGAAGTTCCAACCGTAGATCACCAAGAAGCACCGCTACAAGATCTACACAAGTCCCGAACTTCAACAAAGAACCCGCCCGACATAGTTCTTTCACGGGTCCTAGTGATCAACCAAAAATAAGACACGGGTTATACGATGGAGATCTGACGAAATGCTTATGGGTATGCTTCCATCCTTTGGCATCCATACATAATCGTATATATAAAGTGGTGGGTGACGGAAATTGTGGGTTTCGGTGCGTTGCCCATGGTGTTTGGGAACAACAACATTTGTGGCGCCAAGTTAGGCAGATGTTATTGCAACAGATGGACCTACATTGGTAGGTTTACATGGGTTTGTGGGGGGAAGTTGGTTTTAACGAACTTCTCCGTACAATCGACTGGTCCGGACATGGAAATGCACCGACTGATCGCTACATGGAAATGCCAAACACGGGGTTGGTTATTGCAGAACTGATTAGACGACCCGTTGCATTTATATCTTGGCGGGGTTGGAATATGTGTTTTCCGCTTCTCGATGGTCCGGACTTCTCACAAAGAACCGACCCCTTGTGATAGCCCGTGTGGGGACGAAGTAGGTCATTACATTGTTCGACGCTAGACGAACATTCTCCACTTCCGCATCTCCACCCACAATGGAGGAGGCATGATCCGTCGCATCCCAGTGGGAATCATTATATAGGCATCGACTACCAAATTAGTAAATAATATATACATACAAAACATTGTAAATGATTAATGATTCATGTTGTAAATATAAACATAGTGAATGATTCATGTTGTAAATAATTATAAACATAGTGATTGATTACTGATTTATGTTGTAAATGATTGATTACTGTTTATATTTAAATTAATAATAACATTGTAAATGATACGTGTTTTATGTTGTAAATGATTGATTACTGATTTATACAAATTCTTTTGTCAGGTGGGCCAAGGAAATCCTTTCTGGTGTCGATGTAATAGAGTATTTATTATAGAACGGAAATCCACGAAGTCATTTCGGGGCCGACCGTATTATGCATGTCCTCTTTCAGTGGTAAATAATCATACGTTTGCTTAGGGGTTTTATGTAAACAATTTGTTTGTTAAAAATACATTTCTTATTATTTTCTTAACATGTAACAACCAGTCTGATGATGACTATGGGTGTCGATACTTGATTGGAAAGATAAATTTGAAAGACGGTACTTTAGTCGAGCCTCATATTCAACGCGAAGGCTCAAAGCTGCGTTGCTAAAGATAATGAGATCAAGTCGTTGAAGACAAGAATAAAGACGCGGAGATGGAGTTAGAATTGGCAAGGAATCCTGAGGATCACGCTTGTCAGTCGGGTGCAAGGCTCCATGATCTTTTAAACGAGATGTCATATGTCGTAAATGTTGTTGTATTTAAATAATATGTTAACGTTGACGTTTAATTTAATAATAACAGTTGTTGTTGCAGTTATTTAATGTGGTAATATTTAACGTGCTATTATACAAACAAAATAATTATACATATACAAAACATTATTAAACAAAAGTATACAAAACATTATGCATGTATAATACATTATTATACACACACTTATTTCTATTAAAAAAAAAAAAAACCCTTATAAACTAGAGAGGGTCAATCTAAAATAATAGCCCCCGTCGAAATAACCCAACCCTTTATATATTCTGAAATAGTAGATGTTAGTATAAACATTTAATTATTTAGTAATCTAATAATCATAAACTCATTATGCTACCGAATAACTCTAATAACTCATATGTGTCCCGATTGAAATTTGAACTCGCAGCTTCTTGATAGATAGCCACTCACATGCCAATCTTAAGGGTCGTGAACACGACATTTTAGACAACTTTCACTCATACTACCCATTTTAGATGCATTAAGTTTTTATAGATTATCCTTGTAGCTAGATTAGTCAAATATGAAATGAATAAGTTGGGTAATAATAATCTATTGCATTTGAACATTAAACTACTAAATAGGTATATTTTTTTGGTTGAACATTATCATAAGTTGGGTTTTGGTTAAATTTAGTGTAATATGTCAAGTTGTGATTTTTAAAAGGGATAATTCTATAAAAATATATTATACTTGTCAAAAAATTATTTTCAATGTAACGAACTAAAAAAAAAAACTCTTTTAAACACTAATGTTAACACTTTTGTCTTTCTGTATGTAGTATGACCATTTTACCCTTCTAAATTACATAAATGGTCCCTGTGAGTTTGCGAAAATTGCATCCACTATCCCTAGGCTAAATTACATAAATGGCCCCTGTGAGTTTCCAATTTTTTTTTTCGAAATTCTTTTTTTTCTGAATTTTTTTTCGAAATACTTATTTTTTTTTCAAAATTTTTCTCAAATATTTTTTTTAGAATTTTTTTTTCGTGACATGTGAAAAGGGAATTTTGATTTTTTTCGTAATATTTTCTAATAAATTTTTTAAGATAAAAAAATTTCACTTGTGACAAAAAAATTCAAAAGCTAATAAGAATAAAAATAACAAGTGAAAACGTATGAAAACGGACTAAAACGTATAAAACATAGAAAAAAGCGTTTATAAAAACGTAACGGATAAAAAATATATATATCTTAGGGATTGTCGATGCAATTTTCGTTAAACCACAGGGACCATTTATGTAATTTACCCTAGGGATGGTGGATGCAAATTTTAAAAATCCAAGGGTAAAATGGTTATCACAAAACATTTTTTTTTTAATCTTTATTACACATATGAAGACAAAAGTGTCAACATCAGTGTTCAAATTTTTTTAATTATTATTTTTTTCTTTTTAGTTCGCTACGTTGAAGATGATTTTTTGACAAGTATAATGTATTTTTATAGAATTATCCTTTTTAAAAATCACTAAGAACTTGTGTTAGTTATGTTATAATGATATGAGAAGTGACGGGTACGCTAGTACGATGTTATAACACCATTTTGAAGTGTTAGATTTTGAAAAGAAAAATCATGTTATTAGTTGTCCGTGAAACCAAACGCCCCCTTATGTTTTTAGTAAATTCTAATCAAACATCGGTAAATCTATCAAAAATCTCTCTATCAAACTGAGGTTAAATAAACAGTTCTAGTTTTGTATTATTTTAATCTTAGCATATTATATCACGGAGTTCACATAATTCTTCAAATAATGATAAGCTTATTAGAAACTGTTAAAGGAAAAACAACCAGGAGTCGCTAAGGTTTTTCAGTAACTACGATACATTTTAGAACATCGTGAACATAACCTAACAACACAAATCACAAAATGTATCAGAAATTTGGTTAATCATTATGAAGGTAAACACTTGAATGTCAAAAAAACTTACTTTGTTTCATCATATAAACATCAAATAATATGATTATTCACAAACAAAACGAGTATCTAACTTGTATTATGAAGGTAGTATAGTCCACGAACAACACCGTTGTTAACCAAAGTTAAAACACAAGTTCTTGCAAAATGGGTTAACATATAACAAACTTGTGTTAAAAACATAGTTAGAGCATTCCCAACAATAACCCAAGTTATTCATAACACCGTCCACGTCAGCGCCACATCAGCTTTAACATTTCACCTTAACATCCCCAAAAAACACCCACAACAATAACATCCCCATAACATCAATAACATTTCATATTTTCAATTTCAACCTCTAAAATAAAACAAACACTTCATTTATTAAACTAAACATAACATTAAATTTGAAAACATATTACAACACGAAATTAAAAAATACATCGAATTTTTTTTTACAACAAATAAAAAAAATACATCGAAATTAAAAAAACACACCGCAAATTAAACGTTACAACATAAAGGAAATGACAACGAAAAAAAAATAACAAAACATAGCAAATACTTATTCATCAGCGTCGCTCTCTTGTTGTTGTCCATGTCGTTGAAGATTTTTCTGCCAAACATGCTCCATAAGGTTCTGTTGGAGTTGGGTATGCGTTTGTCGGTCGTGTATTTCTTTTGCCTTACGATTGTGAGTATCACATCTTTCGACCCATCTTCGTTGCCTCAAATTTGCTGACGGATCCACCCACACTTCCTTATAGTCACGTAATGCAAATTTTTGATCTTTTATAATCATGTTATGCAAAATAATGCAAGAATACATGATTCTACGTATCGTGGCAATTTCTCATTGACGTGCCGGTTGTTGTAGTATACCCCAACGGCCTTGAAGCACACCAAAAGCACGTTCAATATCCTTTCGGGCACTTTCTTGTCTCCTTTTAAAGTACATATGTTTTAAATCGGTTGTTGCCGTGAAGGATTTGACGAAGTTGCCCAACGTGGATAAATTCCATCGCCTAAGTAATACCCGTTAGTTCCGTTGACCATATAAGGTGCTCTTGGGGCATTGTCAACAAGAATGTCGTCGAATAACGGAGAGTTATCTAAAACATTAATATCGTTATTCGCCCGCCATCCCAAAAATGCATGCGGATCCATAAATCTTGAGAAGCAACGACTTCAAGCATAATTGTTGGGTATTTTTATCACCCTAGCAAAATGCCCTTGCCAAGCCAATCGGACAATTTTTCCATTCCCAGTGCATACAGTCAATGCTACCAAGCATTCCCGGAAAATCATGTTTTTCTTCATGTTGTTGATAAAGTTTTTGAATGTCGGCCCATGTTGGTTTTCTTAAATACTCCGACACAAACAAATCAATAATGCATTTGTTAAAATTATCAAGACATACTTTTGAAGTACTCGCACCCATTTGCAAGTATTCATCAAATGCATCGGGTGAGGTGCCGTACGACAATTGGTGTATGGCAGACGTACACTTCATTAGAACACTTAAACTCATTCGACCAGTACAATCGGTTGTTTGCCTAAAGAAAGTAAAATGATCTGGAATATTATCGGAAGTATAAGATTCAATACCTTCAACTATTTGCAGGAATAGTTTCCGGCTCATACGAAATCTTCTACGAAAATTCCGGTTTGAATACTTACAACCTTCAACGAAATAATCATTGATCAGACGTTCTTCTGCAATCTCACGTTCACGATATATATGGCTACGAGCACGAGTAGGATGTTGAGATTCAATACCTTATTCTTGTTCCAACTGAAGGTGATACTCGTACGCGGACGCCATAAATTGGAAGTCCTCTTCGTCATCAGCGTCTGACCAAGACAGAGGAATATCACCAAATTCATTTGGGAACGAACTTGATTCTTGAATTATGAAAGTGTGAGAGGAAATATATAAATTGTGAATTTGAATTATGGAAGTGTGAAAAAAATGGAGTTTTAGTTGGGTATTTATAGTGGTAAAAATATATTTTTAATTTTAATTTTTTATTTATTTTATTTTATTTTATTTTATTTTTTGTAAAAACTAACCGTTAGGGGTTTTTATTTATAGCCGTTGAGGGGCTGGTTTTGAAACTTTTTTTTTTTTTTTTTTAACGGCTACTGGCGTTAGTGAGATAACGCGCAAGGACTAACGCTGCACTAACGCCAGCCCTCCAATGGTTTAACGCCAAAAATGGCGTTATTTGGCCCTCTAACGGCGTTATGCCGTTACCATTGTAACTGCTCTTATATAGTATCTAACTTGTGTTGTAGCAAAAGAGGAAAAAGTTAACTACACAACACAACACCAACTGAAAATATTACAAGTTAGTTACATTTTAAAATAACTATCGCTTTAGAGCATCCGCAATGCAAGACTTTTGCAATAGCTTTTTACTATTTTGAGAAGTCTTTGAATGACTTTTTACCATTGTAACATATAGCTTTTCCAAAAGCTTTCCTGAAAGACTTGGAGTTCTTCAACCGGTTGGAGTAAAATTTTATAATTAATGCTTCACTGGTTTAGCCTATTTGTAGTCTACTTTTTCCTTTCAAAAAGCTTTTATAGAAAAGCTAGCATTGGAGCAACTTTGTAAAATGACTTTTTGAAGGATAGTATTTATTGAAAAATTTAATGTAATAAATGAAAAAAGTCTTTTCTAGTTAGAAGCATTGTAGATACTCTTAGAAAACAAATTTGTAGCTTACTATAACATTTGGCAGCAGTTTAATTTGTAGTTAGAATATTTTTGTAGAAGCTAAAGTAAGATCAGGATGGCCAAAAAAGTTATTCGATCAATCGTTAAAGTGGTAAAGAAGGAAATGAATAATAGAACTAATAACACATTTCTCGTAAATGCGATCTGATATGGTAGGAATGTATCAAGTGTAGCAGATCTAAACTAAAACAAAACATAGAAAAAAATAATAAATAAATAAATAACAAATATTCAAAAATGTTTCACAATGGAGTTGTAGGTATTGATATCGTATCTTTGATATGTGTATTCCCAGAACATTGCTTTACATTACATATATAAACCCGGCCCACTGCTATTGACTTGAAAAAGCTAAAATAATGGATGTACATTCCAAGTTCTAGGATGTACATAAACAAAATAATCTACTACTGAGTACATCAGTTACGATAATCAGGAGTCAAACACTTTTTAAGTTAATATGTTGTTTTGAGTTGTTTATTACTAGTAAAAAAAAATCTAGGTAATAAGATGACCAATATCAAGTGCTATCACCCCTCTATCATGTCCATTGTTAAGCCGAAACAGCCTGTCAATTTCCGCCACGATTCTCTTAATCCAGTCTATCATTACTCATTAATTAGTGCCTCAAAACCAGTAAGAGCTTTGTCCATCCCATGCACGACCATCTTATTTATCTGTTACATGAAAACTTACATTTCTCATTAAAATGTTCATTGGAAAATATAATTACATTAGAGTGACAACATTTGGTTTTGGGGATGAGACCCAGTTAAAGTGTTAATTTTGCCTTACATGCATTGAATATTAATAATAACATTCATTAGAAAGAATATACTGCATATTATTACCAATTTGGGATGTTTTCGGATCTGTTGACTTTTTTCCTCTTGAACCACCATCTGCACGCTGATATATCGGCTTTTTATTGGTGTTATATGCTTATTTTAAAATTCTCAAACATAGCTGACAACTTTCCTCCTCCGAGATCCACTGCAAAATAGTTACCAAATTACATATACGTATATGTTAGACATATAGTATCATATTGTGCACTACTGCCTTACGAAATTATGTGTTGACCGAACGAACCTTTCTCATTTCGAAATTTATGCACGTCCTCGGGAAGAAGCCATGTCCCGTAACCCCAGGCAGAACACCCAAAAGAAAATATCAACAGATGAGTCCAAGCCCCATGGAATTACACACTCACAAGCAGCCTGCCTTGCAAAATGAGTTAACATCAAGTAATCGTTTATGCTATATAGATAGATACACAAAGGCAAAACACTTGAAAGTTGAAAAAAATTGCTATGTTTGATCATAACTTGTAAAAGAGTAAAGTAGCAGCTTTTCTAATCTTGCTTTGTTTCATCATATAAACATTAAATAATACGAGTATTCACAAACAAAACGAAAGTCTAACCTGTTATGAAGGTAGTTTAGACCACATACAAGACAAAAAGAGTCGGTCTGAAAGAAATCAAAAGCCATGAGCTCGATCAACAGTAGTGTTGAGCCTCAAAGAAAATATTTGCTTGAAAGGGAGATAGGTGGCCAAACAAGTGGGTGTGTTTAGTGGAGGAAGATAGCTAGTGTGTTGTGTGTGTTTTTACTCAAGGAAGATAGCTAAGGTGTCGTGTATATATGGGTGAGTGAAAGAGATGGAGTCTTTTATACAACGGATACTTGTGTTTGTTTGAAAGAGATAGAGTCTTTTACACAGTGGATACTTGTGTTTTTTTGGATGTGATCGTGGCCGTCCATTAATGGATCCGTGTGAAACTAATAGACGGTCCAAGTTTGAAGTTGAGATGTTGATCGAAACAATTTAATGATATAGTCAAAAGTAATGAGATGTTGGTGGAGGAGTATGTAAAGTTACAATAAGCTACTGAACCACCACGTGTTTATACTAGTAAATTTTTACTGTTATGAAAAAGTGAAATTGATATTGAAGTGATCATAAAAAATGGTCTGTGAGTACATTAAGAGTTTGCAAAAAGCAAATAAATTGAAAATGAAAGAATACTTGCTTTCATTTAAGAGTACTTCCTAGTTAAGAATACTTGTGCTTTTATAATGCTAGGTTCATGGGTAATGAGATATACTTGTTGACTTGGACAATCATCTTATTTGATATTGATATTGATATTGTACCGCCGCTGTGATTTCATTAAAAGAGAAGTTCTCAAATTCTACAGGAACCGTTTCTTGGAAGCACATGGGAGTCGGCCGAATTTAGAGTGTGAGAATTTAAAGAGGCTCTCGGATGTCGACAGGGAGTCTTTGTATCAGCCGTTCTCTTTGGAAGAAATTAAGAGGGCGGTTTTCAGTTGTAGGGATGATCTGGCTCCGGGCCCGGACGGCTTGAGTTTCAAGTTCAACAAACGTTTCTGGTCTTTTTTTGAGGTTGATTTTCTGAACTATTTCGGTCACTTTTTTTAGACTGGAGTTTTTAGTAAAAGGAGTGGTATGTCTTTCATTACTCTCATTCCTAAAGTGAAAGAGACTATCGCCCCATTAATATGGTTGGGGTCATTAGTAAGTCTATTTCAAAGTTGTTAGCCGAGAGGCTTAAATGGGTGGTGGGGTCGGTGGTGTCAGATTCTCAGTCGGCTTTTGTTAAAGACAAAACCATTCTTGACGGGCCGCTAATTGTAAATGAAGTGGTGTCTTGGTGCAAGAGGGCAAAGAAGCGAGCATTTATGTTTAAAATAGATTTTGAAAAAGCGTACAATAATGTCAACTGGATGTTTGTGATAGAGATTATGCGGAAAATGGGGTTCTTGGAGGTGTGGTGCAACTGGATATTGGGAATCTTGAGGTCGGCGAGATCTTCAGTGTTGGTTAACGGATCTCCGACATATGAGTTTCATTGTAGCAAAGGGATGAGGCAAGGGGACCCTATATCAGCATTTTTGTTTATTTTAGTGATGGAAGGATTGTTGTGTATGATCGAGAAGGCTCGGAACGCATGAAAGGTAGAAGGTTTTAAGCTGCCGTATGGGGATGTGGTGTTATCCCACTTGTTTTTCGCGGACGACGCGGTGATTTTGGGAGAATGGTCGAAGACAAAATTTCTGAATGTGTTTAGAATTTTGAGGTGTTTTCATTTATGCTCTGGTATGAAGATTAATTTGGAGAAATCCAATATTTTTGGTATAGGTGTCAATCTGGGGGAGGTGGATGATTTGGCTATATCAGTTGGGTGTTAGGTGGGGGTATTCCCGGTTCGGTATTTAGGTCTTATGGTTGGTGCTAATATGAACCGAGTGGATAGCTAGAGGGTGGTGAACGAGGTGTTTGAAAAACGTTTATCGAAGTGGAAGGCCTCCTCTCTATCGATTGGAAGTAGGTTAACGCTCATCAAATTTGTGATGGAGAGTCTTCCGAATTATTATTTCTCTCTATATAAGGCGCCTAAAAGAGTTATCAAATACTTGGAGTCGTACATAAGGAGGTTTCTTTGTGGTGGGGCTGGTAATAACAGGAGTATGCATTGGGTTGCCTGGGACAAGGTGGCGTTGCCTAAAGACAAATGGGGGTTGGGCTTATGCAAGCTTCAGGTGGTTAACTCGACCCTTCTTGCCAAATGGGGTTGGAGATATAAGAATGAAAATTGTAGTCTTTGGAAGAATGTAATAAAGGCGATACATGAGAGCAACAGGAACTGGGATTTCATCCCTGTCAACAATAATTGTAGTGGAGTGTGGAGAGAGATTGTCAAGTCTTTGGCTAATACGGCAGTTGAAGGAGTTTCTATCCGTAGAATGTTTAAGGGAATTGTTGGTGATGGGTCGGATATAGCGTTTTGGATTGACCCTTGGTTGTCGGATATGCCGTTGAAAGATATGGTCCCCGGTCTTTTTAGGTTGGAGAAATTCAAGAAATGTAAAGTTAAGGAGCGACTTATAGATTCGGGAGGGTCTGTTTCGGTTTGTTGGAAGTGGAAATGCAGACTTAGCGAGATAGAGGTGATGGGGGAATTGGTTATGTTGAACGGCCTTCTCAACGATTTGAACGACATGTTCTATTGTCGTAAGGATCGGTGGCATTGGCTAGGTAACGATGAAGGGAAGCTTTCAGTGGCTGAAGTTAAAAGGTTTTTGCTTTCTGGGATTGATGCTAGCAACAGTTTCGTGATGAGTTGGTGCAAGTGGATTCCCATCAAATGCAATGTGTTTGCGTGGCGCGCGGATGTAGGAGGTATCCCGACTTCTGTTTCATTGTTAAAGAGGCGCGTCCCGGTTGCGGACCCTAAGTGTCAGATATGTGGTTTCGCTGACGAGTCGATAGATCATTTATTCACTTCCTGCTTGGTGGCTTCGGTTATGTGGCAAGGAATTAGCAAGTGGTGTAAGGTTCTTGATATACATGCTTTTTCTTTTGGTGACCTGCTCGAGCTTCATAACTTCGCGGGTTTAAAGGGTAAGGCTAAAGAGGTGTTCCAAGGTTTGATTGTTATTGGTTGTTGGGCGTTATGGAAGGCGAGGAATGAGCTCAGATTCTCCAACAAGCCGGTGAATGTGAGCAACATTCTGAGCAAGGTTAAGGCGGTGGGTTTCCTTTGGTTTTCGAATAGAGGCAATCTTAAGTCGCTTTCTTGGGACAATTGGTGTAAATTTTGTTTCATATAAATAGTTTTGTTTGATGGTGGTGGCCCTGATTTTGGGGTCGCCTGTTTTGGTGTTAATGAAAGTTACAGTTCAAAAAAAAAAAAAAAAAAAAAAAGACCAAACCAAATCGATCACTTGTTAGTTGTTACCTACCATCATTGGTCCATTTGAAATAATGAATCTAAAGTCTATACTCTAATATATACAGTGTTCTACACACCTTTATGTCAGACCAAAGGTATCAAACTAAATGACTAACTAGCATCATAACTTTTCAAACTACCAAACCCACCCTTTGCTAGTGTAGTAACATCACTCATACAGATTTTGCTGAAGGGTTATTTGTATAATACATCACTCACATGGGGCAGTCTACAGGAACCCCCTATAGGGGGTTGCTATAGTACATACGCATCGAGAGATTATACTGTGTGCTTTACGGTTTGTAAGGTTGACTATAAGGGGTTCCTATAGTATATCCTCACTCACAAACCTACATTTCACTTACTTTCTTTTTCTGTTTATAACTTTATTCTAATGGAATATACTATAGGAACCCCATATAGTCAATCGTACAAACCGCGAAGCACACACAATACAACACTGCGATGCACACAGTACAACCCCCGATGTGTGTTCTAAATCACACACACATCACACCCTATTTATAAAGGTAAGATTTGTCCACCAATGAGAGCAATACTTATCAAACACTCAATTCACCATCTAACACTATTGATCATCCGGTTTGCACATATATCGCAAATTTGTACCTTCAGTAATCGTTTCTAATAGACGAATGCAATGTTAACGGCTGAAGTGAAAGGAGTAGCTAGGCAATGATTTGGTTTTGTTTTTTAAACAAATAAATAAAAAAAGTTGTATATCTATTTTTGTGATGACTAATACAAGAGAATTTTTAGCATTTCTCTTTATACAGTTTTTCCATATTTAACTTGCGTTCTCAGCTTAACAAATGTTTTGTAAAATCTTTTTAAAATCGACATCAACTGACATTGGCTACATTAATTCGATAAGATTGTAATCTCGGCAACCTTCACATACATACATCGTTTATAAAAATATTAAAAGTACATTTTAGGCAATTCATTTAGAATATTGAAACTCATGTGTGCCATAATGACATCTCGAAAATCGTTACTATTAATTCAAAAAAACATTGAAAGGGTTTTGTTACGACTATGAGTGTTTTATAAGATTTTCACTTTCAAGTATAAACTTACTTGATATCAATATAAACCTTTTTCAAACTAAGGGTTCGTTTCGTATACGTTAATGGGAATCAAACAATGACTTTCATTGTGATTTCAATTGTTAGGTAAAACATCTAGCAATCAAACAATGATAAGATACCCATAAAACCATACCAATGTGGTGAGGTGACTTTTTGATGCTCATTCCAATAGACTCCACTTATTTATATCTCCACTACATTTTTTTTTCCTTATATGAGCATTTAAATGAACCATAATAAATGTGATACCGATACCTAAAATTTTATACCAAACAACAATAATGAAACTCATATCCCCAATCTCATACACCCCTCTAATCAAAACCATACATTTAGTGATTCCGGATAGCGTACCAAACGCACCCTTATTATATGTGTTTAAATCTTGTATTTATAGAAATGATTAGTTGATATTTGAAAACGTTTTTAATTAAAGAAAGCTTAAACAACGCACATAGGATGGTTGTTAGCAAAACCCAAATTAAAATCTTTTTTGAAGTGACTATTTCAACCAATTTACTTTTGAATAGGTTGAGTTAGGTTAGGTTTTATTTTTCATATAACCATTAAGGTTAAAAGTGTTTACAGTAAACACATTTAGCCTTAATGGTTATATAACCTTAATTTACTATTTAACCTACACCAATTTACTATTTCAAGGCCATTCGCAACAACCTAAAACACATTTAGCCTTAATGTTTAACAAAATTAGCAGCCTCCAGGCTAGTCTCACACCAGCCTCCACGTCATCGATCTGTGTGACTGCCAACAAAAACAACCCATCATCCACGTCAACGATCCTTGTGATACTTTTCACAAACAACCCAAACCGTTAGATCAAATTGCTCACATTAAATCTCAACAGTTGATTCATTCATCCTTCACAATAAATGAGCTCCAGAAGTTTGGATGATTCACACACATACTTTCTGAGTGTTCTCCCTTCTTTTTCATATCAACATTCACCAGTTTTCTTTAATTATTTTGGTTGGTAGCGATGAACATTGTTGGCTCTACCCAAGATCATCTGTTATTTGTGCTTTTACTTTTTAATGCGCTAACAAAAAACGTTATCACTCGTTATTAAAATAGGTGGTCTTGGAATATTAAGGTACATTTCATTTTTATTTTAGTTTATCATTTACAATACTTGTATTTTTTTGGCTTATTATTAGACCAGATTAACAAAATAAATATTTTAAGAAATGGTTGATTTGTATAATGTTAGATTATGAATTTCTAAGATCACTGTTTACAAAATTTTGTTATGTGTAGCTAATTTTTGGGTTTTTAGTTTTGTAAAAATTAAGGTTAGCACATAGGATGGTTGTTCACTGTAAACACATTTAGCCTTAATGGTTATATAACCATTAAGGTTAGCAAAACATTAAGGCTAAACGGGTAAAACTGAAAAATAGCTTGATATGAAAGAGGTTGGAGTAGGTTGAAAATTACCCAAAAGTAAAGTATTATCGCATAAGAGTGTAAAACTTATTTAACTACTACAATTACTAGTCACTGACTTATATATTACAACTTGTAACAAGGGGTGTTAATCGGATCGGTTAGTTGGGTTTGAGTCAATTCGGGTGAGGTCAAAGTCGGGCGAAAGCTAAAAATAATATAGCCGAACGCAACCCTATTTGAATTCAGGTTAGTCGGGTTCGGGTCAATTCGGGTCTGGTCTACTCAGGTCGGGTCCATTAGGGTTCGGGTCAACCCGAATACGTGTAAAATGGTAAAAAGAATTTTTTTTGCCTACTTGCACCTGTTTTGATAGATATTTTACAAAAATATATTAAAAACTAAAAATCCTTATTCAGGTTAATCCGGTTGACCCGAATGTGATTTAGCCAAATATTTTCAACCCGATACCCGACTTTATTTAGTATTCGAGTCACTCGGGTTAACTCGAATTAAATTATTGACCTATGTAACTCGACCCGAATAGACTTAATCGGGTTCGAGCCCAGATCTTGTTTTTTTTACACCTCTACTTGTAACAATTTGGTATTACAAGGTAAAATTTAGATGATAAAGATTTAACTTCAATGAATGTGTCAAAAGTTTATTTCATACTTGTTGGGCTTTCTCAAAAAGTTTCCTAATTTCTACTGTAATTTTCTATGAGTAGGCGAGTAGCTATAGGGCCTCGGTTTTAAAAAAAACATTTTTACTTCAAACTTTCACTTGCAATTACTCTTAATACTCTCCCATTGTAATTGAGAAGGTGGTTGAAGACTTCCCAAAACATTGAATGAACATTAAACTCCAACACTTGAACTCAAATCTTGACCCTCTATTACATACACATGGGATATCTGCTTTTTGGAGGTGTGTTGAACATTAAACCATGAAATCTTGACCATCTATTAGTTTCACTTCACACGGATCCATCAATGTATGGTCACGATCACATCCTCAAACAAACACAAAAATCCATCGGGTAAAAGCCTCTGTTTACACCTATATATCACACACATTAAAACACACCAAACACACATTTTTCAAATACAAGTTTATTTTCATCATAATATAGATCTGCTCCTGCTGCTAGCATGTTGATCAAAGTTTGGAATATTTGGTTTTATGGTTCATTTAGTCCATGTTTTCTTAGAGATGACGACGTTACATGTTTTTCGACCATGGTTTCCCTGTTTAAAATATAGTGAGGTATAACTTCTATAATCTCCTTTTTTTTTTAAATGCCACATAATGTTTTGCACTTGGTAGTTTATTTTTTTCGACAATGTTTTTTGCACTTGATAGTTTATTTTTTTGTATTTTTTTGTAAATGTGGTTTTGAAGATGAGTGAGCTCAAATGTGTGTGCGGATTGTGAATTTATGTTTATTTGGGTTGTATGACGTTTAGGTTAGATGATAATAAAGACCTAATAATACTAGGTGTAGTACGGAGTCGACGGTAAATACGTTCCATGTTGTATTTAAATGACTAGGATATAAAATGAGATGCGGCTTGCAGAATGTGGGTGTAATGAGAGGTTTGTTGTGCTAGTATAAGATGAACAGAAAGTAAACTTTGTTAAAGTAATCTGTTTGTTGGGTGCATGGCAAATGTTAGGAACATTTTTGTTGTAATTGGAAGTCATGCCTATTGGAAACATCATTTTGGCTTTTCGCCTTATACATCAAAATTGTCATCTTTCCATGTTTTGCATATCACACGATCTTGTTTTTAGTCTACTAATGTTCTGCTTTATTTATAACGATATTTACCATGCATCATCAGAATGGTGGTTCAAACGAGGTCAGGACCCAAGTTTGTTGACCCAGAAAAACGTGAGAAAGTCTCTCTTTGCCACCATGGCCGTCATTATCCTTTGAAGAATTCAGGGGGTCTTCGTTGCTCCGAATGCACCATATTCTGTTGTACACCCCACCTGGAAAAAAAAAATATGACGTGAACACCTTCAATGGCCCGCCATCTCTATGGGTCTGCTACTTCTGTCGTGGGTGTTGCACTTGTGACGTATGTCAGAACACAACATCACCAAGAAGAAACCCGGAGCCAAAGTAGAAGACGAGAGAAAGCCGGGCTGAAAGACAACTGAAAAAAGAACTCGAACTTAAAGAAGCTTATGTGTTGCAGCTGAGAACAACAATAGAAGAGGGTAAACATATAGATAGATACACAAAGGCAAAACACAAGTTAATATAGCTATTCATTTACATAGGCTACAACACAAGTAATCGTTTATGCTATATAGATAGATACACAAAGGCAAAACACTTGAATGTTGAAAAAACTTGCTATGTTTGATCATAACTTGTAAAAGTGTAAAGTAGCAGCTTTTCTAATCTTGCTTTGTTTAATCATATAAACATTAAATAATATGAGTATTCACAAACAAAACGAAAGTCTAACCTGTTATGAAAGTAGTTTAGACCACAAACAAGACAAAAAGAGTCGATCGCCTGGAAGAAATCAAAAGCCATGAGCTCGATCGACAGTAGTGTTGAGTCTCAAAGAAAATGAGTGTGTTTGAGTCTCAAAGACAAGGGTGACGGGCGGCCAAATAAGTGAGTGTGTTTAGTGGAGGAAGATAGCTTGTGTGTTAGTTGCATGTGTGTGTTTTTACTCAAGGAAGATGGCTAAAGTGTGTGGTATATATGGGTGAAATGTGAAAGAGATGGAGTCCTTTAAACAATGGATATTTGTGTATGTTTGAAAGAGATGAAGTCTTTTACACAGTGGATACTTGTGTTTGTTTGAGGATGTGATTGTGGCCGTACATTAATGGATCCGTGTGAAACTAATAGACGGTCCAAGTTTGAAGTTGAGATGTTGATCGAAACAATTTAATGATATAGTCAAAAGTAATGAGATGTTGGTGGAGGAGTATGTAAAGTTACAATAAGCTCCTGAACCACCCACGTATTTATACTAGTAAATATTTACTGTTATGAAAAAGTGTTAAGCATGTAAACTAGTGAAATTGATATTGAAGTGATCATAAAAAATGGTCTGTGAGTACATTAAGAGTTTGCAAAAAGCACACAAATTGAAAATGAAAGAGTACTTGCTTTCATTTAAGAGTACTTCCTAGTTAAGAATACTTGTGCTTTTATAATGCTAGGTTCATGGGTAATGAGATATACTTGTTGACTTGGACAATCATCTAATTTGATAATGTACTGCCGCTGTGATTTCTTTCATAGAAAAAAAAAAAAGCCCTCAAAGCCTATGCAAAGGACATCACATAAATCATTTATTTTAATTAACAAAATTATTTTCAACAACATGAGCTCGATCGTCTGAAAGAAATCAAAAGCCACGAGCTCGATCGCATGAAAGAAAATATTTGTTTGCAAGCCGAGTGGTATGTTTTAGGGTTTTTTAGCTTTCAAATAATAAAGGGATGTACTATTAATACCCCCCTATGGGGTCACATCATAAGTTTAGGTCAAACCGTACAAGTCCGCGATGCACACCGTACAAGCCCGCGATGCATAGAGAGGGTTAATCTAAAATTATAGCAACCGTCAAAATAACCCCACCCATAATATAAGGTGTTGAAAAAGCACATGAAGAACTTTAAAGTAATGGGGAAGTTGGTAAGGGAGTACAACTAAATTAAATGCGAACAATAATTCTCTGTAAAGTTACAAACTTACAATAGACCAAGTGCAACCAAGTTTAATGCAAAATTTTAAAAAGAAATTTTACTATTTAAATAAGTTATTTGTTATTTGAATGAGTTGAAGAAATGTAGCAAAAACTTTACTAATGACTTTTTGAAAAACCTTGTGCCATCGATAGATGGACTTGGTCTTTGGAAAGCTCAGGTGTATTCTCGGTTGCTTCTATCATAAAGGAAATTGATGCGAAATGTTTTCAAAGTTGCGGCTCAAGAACGAGATGGGTTAAATTTGTTCCAATCAAAGTCAATATCCTTACTTGGAAAATCAAGATGGATGATCTCCCTACAAGGTTTAATATCTCTCGACGAGGTATTGACATTCACTCAATTTCGTGTCCAATATGTGATTCAGGTGTGGAGACAACGGAGCACCTTTTCTTCATATGTAATACGTCCAAGCAGCTTGTTCGTAGAATCTTTTCATGGTGGAATGTTACATATGTTGAGCTCAACTCGTACGAAGATTGGGTTTCATGGTTGGTCGAATTGCAACTTCCGGCCAAATCCAAGGTGTTGCTCGAAGGGTTCTTTTATACCCTTTGGTGGTTTTTATGAACTCATCGCAACAAACTCAATTTCGACGATAAAGCCCCTTTAAAATCGATGAACCTGGACAACGTTTTTTCTAGCTCTTTTTATTGGTGTAGGTATAGATGTAAAGCCTCTTTTAGTTGGAATGAGTGGCTTAAAAATCCATATTTGATCAATTTGTAATTCTAACGTCTTGCTAGTTTCCCTCTAATAAAATCGCCGTTAAAAAAAATGACTTTTAGAAAAATAACTACCAAGCATTTGACAACAAATGACACAAGTCATTCTTATTAAATGAAGACTTGTTAGGAGGTTGTAAAGATTTTGAAAAGCTTTTGTACATTGGAGAAAGTTTGTATAGATAACTTCTTAAGAGATAAAATATATTGAAAAACTAGATGCATCATTGATGCTCTCAATTACCATTAGTTTCTAATATTTACCGTTATAAAATGTCGGTAAAAAAAAAGTAAAATATTAACTTCAAAAGATTTACGATGTCTATTACGAAGAACAAAATAGAATTGATTTGCACACTTTTAGTTTTGATTAGAACACATCAATCACTGCATTAAACAATTGTACTATATATATATATATCATGCTTTAAATACTTTTATATTAATGTGTGCAAATAAAAAAGAATACAAATCACCTTCCGTTATAAAAAGTTTTTTAATAATTTTAAAATTTTAAAATCCGATAAACCTCAAGTTATAAGTCTTGTTTTACCATCTATATCATTTTAATTTAATCAACTTTCTAGTTTTGTAACTTTAATAAATTTTTTGTATTAGAGCAAAAACTTTTTCAAACATATACTTTTAGAAGTCTCTAAGAAAAAGTTACTAGTGGAAGCCTTTATTTAACTTTGCATATCTAAAGCAAAAAATAGTGTACCTAAGACAAGCTTCTGACCTATTCAATTTAATATTGATGTTACAACAAGCAAGGGGTTGTTGGTCATGAATGTGAGCAGTGGGTAGCTTGGAATACATGTATTCAGACATAAACTCATAAATGTGTTTGTGAGTGTGTGATGGACTAAGCCTCAAACATTTATATCAAGTTTCTGGGTAGCTTGGCAACTAACATATATAGTATAACAACTAACAGAAACGTGATAACCATATTAGATGTAACGTTACAATTCTTACATCGCTAACTTATAAAAAAAATCAACACACGGTCACGTGTTACGTCTTACAATAATAAAACTAAATGAACACTAAAGACCAAACCAAATCGACCACTTGTTAGTTGTTACCTACCATCATTGGTCATCAGCTGTGAAAAAACTTGGTTTGTTCTTGTTCCCGAAAGCGAACCATCAACACTACTTGACACAACACCAGCTACAATTTTTTATGCACCCGTATCCCTCGTGCTTGTTTCATTTGCGATTTGTGCACTCCAAGTTCCACAATCATCACCCGTTGTCGGCCTATCAACACCATAATCCGCCTAACATCTCTCTATCAAACTGAGGTTAAATAAACAGTTCTAGTTTCGTATTATTTTAATCTTAGTATATTATATCACGGAGTTCACATAATTCTTCAAATAATGATAAGCTTATTAGAAACTGTTAAAGGAAAAACAGCCAAGAGTCGCTAAGGTTTTTCAGTAACTACGATACATTTTAAAAAATCGTGAACATAACCTAACAACACAAATCACAAAGAAACTTGGTTAATCATTATGAAGGTAAACACTTGAATGTCGAAAAAACATACTTTGTTTCATCTTATAAACATCAAATAATATGATTATTCACAAACAAAGCGAGTATCTAACCTGTATTATGAAGGTAGCATAGTCCACGGACGACACCGTTGTTAACCAAAGTTAAAACACAAGTTTTTGCAAAATGGGTTAACATATTACAAATCAATATAGCTATTCTTTTACATAGGCTACAACACAAGTTTTTGCAAAATGGGTTAACATATAATCGAAAGTTTATAATAATAACGTCTTTCTAAAATGTATCGATTGAACATTTCTTTTTTATTAATATATCCACGATCTTTGAATTTTGTTCACCCATACGACCGATTTATATTAATATAATATCATATTAAATAATATTATTTTATTACAATGAAAGTTTGAACAAAAATTAAATTACGCACAGATATGTTAATAAAAAGAAGTTGTTTCAAGTTTCAGAATTTTAAAAGACTGTTATTTTATTGGCTTTTACCAACATATAACAAACAAGTTTTGCAAAGAGGAAAAGTTAACTACACAACACGACACCAACCGGAAATATTACAAGTTTTTTTTGAGCGGCGATTGTATTATACTACTGGCAGGGAAGGCGTAAGACATGAATTTATTATAACTGGGCCGGCCCATTTACAAAGAATGACACCCTTCATTTTACGCACGCGAAAGAAAACCCCTATCGCCCTATTACAAGTTAGTTACATTTTAAAATAACTATCCCTTTAGAAAACAAATTTGTAGCTTATTATAACATTTGGCAGCAGTTTAATTTGTAGTTAAAATATTTTTTGTAGAAGCTAAAGTAAGATAATCAGGATAGCCAAAAAGGTTATTCGATCAATCCTTAAAGTGGTAAAGAAGGAAGTGAATAATACGTAGTAGAACTAATAACACACTTCTCGTAAATACGATCTGATGGTAGGAAAGTATCAAGTGTAGCAGATCTAAACTAAAACAAAACATAGAAAAGAATAATAAATAAATAAATAACAAATATTCAAACATGTTTCACAGTGGAGTTGTAGGTAGGTATTGATATCTTATGAAAAGTTTAATATAGAACTCATATTTGTCATAAAACCAATGAACTAATCATAGCAACTCATTTTTTTATATTAAAATATAAAGAATAAACTTTCACCTTTTTTTTAAAAATTAAATATCTCACAAACCGTTAATCGTTACGCCAAAAAATCATACCATCTCGACGAGAATTAAATTATCTTTATGCATTGTTATATACTTTCGACAAACATTTAAAAAAAAATTTGTCCAGAAAAATCACGTGTGATTTCTTAAAATCATATGTGATTTGATTTTTACGAATCACACGTGATTTTTAAAAATCACATGTAATTTTTCTAGACGAAATTTTTTTAAAAAAAAGTTCGTCGAAAGTATATAACAATGCATATCTATAGAAAGATAATTTAATTCTCGTCACGATGGTGAATTTTTTGTAGCTTGAAGATTTACCATTTGCAAGATATGTTGTTTTAAAAAAAATGTGAAAAATGGTTTTTTATTAATTTAGTTAAAAAATGGAAGGCTATGATCGGTTAGAGTTTGGTTCAATAAAGATTAAAAAAAAACTAAAGATCAAATAAACAATTCTCAACCACTCATTTTTTCATTAAATCAATAAATAAATTTTCACCTTCATATTTAAAAACTAAACATCTCACAAATCATTGATCGTTAGACAAAATTAATCATACCATCACGACAAGCATAAAATTACCTTTAATTTGATATCTCACATCATATACTTTCGATGAATTTTTTTTTCCAACTTTTTTGCGGGTTTATGGTTTACGGTTAGGGTTTAGGTGTTTATGGTTTATGGTTTGACTTTTTTGGGTTAAGCTTTTTAGGGGTTAAGTGTTTAGGTTTATTACGGTTTAGCGGATAGGGTTTAGGTTTTTTGGTTTAGCGGTTAGGGTTTTAGGTGTTTAGGGTTTTAGGGGTTAGGGGTTAGGGGTTATAGTTTTTTAGGGTTTAGGGTTTAGGGGTTAGGGTTTAGGGGTTGTGTTAACACAAAAGAGTATTCTTAAAATTTTCATTTATAGTGTAATATATCGAAACCCGCAAAAAACGATTAAAAATAAGTTCGTCGAAAGTATATCATATTGGATCTCTATAGAAAGATAATTTTAATCTTGTCGCAATGGTATAATTAGTTTTATCTAACTATTAACGGTTTGTGAGATATTTCGTTTTTAAATACAAGTGTGAAAGTAAATTTAATTAATTTGATCAAAAATGAATGGTTGAGAATGATTCATTTGATCTTTAATTTTTATGTGATCTTTATTGATCTCACCCCTGATTGGTTAATTGTTTCTATGACAAATATGAGTTCTATATGGATCTCAACTCATCGTTTATAAGTGTATTCCCATAACATTGCTTTACATTACATATATAAACCAGACCCGCTGCTATTGACTTGAAAAAGCTAAAATAATGGATGTACATTCCAAGTTCTAAAATGTACATAAAGAAGCGAAAAAGTTATAAATTCATAACGTACTTTACAAAAAAAACTCATTATGCTCTATCTACTTCATTTATTGTCATAATACATAACCGTTTTCATTTTATTCGGTTATTTTCTGTCCGTTTTTATCCATTTTCGTAAATCGTCCATTTTTATCCGTTTTCATTTTAATCTATCCGGATAAAAACATATAAAAACAGATTATCCGTTTTTATTATCCACGTCAAAACGGTTTTTATCCGTTTTTATCTTATTAAATGAAGCCTTGTTAGAAGGTTGTAAATATTTTGAAAAGCTTTTGTGCATTGGAAAAAGTTTGTAATGATAATTTTTTAAGAGATAAAATTTATTAAAAAATTAATTATCTTATACACGTTAAGTCTTTAAAGACTTGATATCGTCAATGCTCTCAATTTAACAGCATAAATAACAAATCATCATACCAACAAATAAGAAATACCTTCACATTAACCATAAGAATCATAAACATCACATAACATGTTCAAACGACAAACTAAAAACAACTATTGTCTAACATTTTAACCAAAACACCGCACAGCGAATACCACAGAAGTTCACAGTACATCACTTTCACATGTTTTATACAAAAATTTCATTCACTTATCATCAAAAGTTCAAAACTGACAAATCATCATACTGAATATTTATACCATCTCGTTAACCATAAGAATCATAAACAATTGGGTAGCTTATAGATACCTCATTAACACCTATGCATCCTACTAACTAGCTTTCGTATTCTATATTTCTCTTCTGAAAACAGTTCGACTCAAACAACATGGCATCGATACTATATAGTAAAACAAAAATCAAATGTATAATCTTTTCTGCTATTCCCAGCAAAATCAAGAGACATGAAACCTACATCTAACATGCACAACGACACATAAAAGCTGCAGTTATAACTCATAATTCTAAAACGAAACAGCCACAATGAAGAACTTAAACATCAGGGGACATGGCTTCTTCCCGAGGACGTGGCTTCTTGGCAGGAGCGCTCACCCTCGACTTGTCTGACTCTAGGCATGGCTGCATTGGAAGATCATTAATGGAAAAAAAAAGACAAATTACTTTCTAAATATGAGAATTTGTAGACTTAACCCGACCTGAAACCGGGTCAACCCAATTAACCAGAAGGATAAATAGGGCCAGGTCGAGTTTCGATAGCTACTTCGGGTCCCCGAATAAGGATTTTATATAAGATACTCGCCCTCAGAAAATTAAAATATTAGCCAAATTGTTTCACCATTTCACTCATTTGGGTTGGCCTAGAAATCTTAATAGGGTCAAATGTGGGTATGTTTTCTTAGCCACAACCCGATTGGACCCAAACCCGACACGATCACCGCCCCAACTCTAGTGAATTTATACCTTGGAGCCTAGTTAGGGTGCATTCCCTGTAGGGAGGCTTTTCGATGCTCCGGAATACCCATTTTAATACCACAAGGCTGGAGTTAATATCCTAAATCCTGACAAACATAATACACAATTAGCTTCATAAATACATAACATGTTAACTTAAGTAATAAACAACATAAAATCCTTAAGAGCCTAAGATTCATACAAAAGCCAAAAAGCTTCATAGTTTATGAGTATTCACATGCAAAATAGTTTTTGAGTATTCACATGCTTTTAACTAATAGTTTATGCTATATAGACATATACACAAAGGCAAAACACTTCAATGTTGAAAAAACTTGCTATGTTTGATCATAACCTTGTAAAAGTTTAAAAGCAACAACTTTTCTAATATTGCTTTGTTTTGTCTTATAAACATCAAATAATATGAGTATTCACAAGCAAAATGAATATCTAACCTGTGTTTATCATTATGAAGGTAGTTTAGCTCACGAGACAGAAAGAGCGACATGAGCTCGATCACCTGAAAGAAATCAAAAGCCATAAGCTCGATCGAGAATAGTGTTGAGCCTGAAAGAGAAGCTTTGCTTGCAAGGGAGATGGGCCGCCAAACAAGTGAGTGTGGTATGTTTTTAGGGTTTTTAGCTTTCAAATAAAATAGGGTTTGATTGTGTGTGTGTGTGTCTGTGTATTTTTTAGAACAATGTTAGAATTTAAGTGAAATTATGGTTGGTGAGTAATGAGGTCCAACTACCCCTTTGCAAAAACCTTTACGAGGAAGTACATTGGTGGAAGCCTTTATATACACATTTTATTGCAAAAAAATATTGTACACTTTATTGCAAGCATGGGAAATGTTCTAAAAACTTAAAAAGTGATTAAAAAAAATAGAGAATTATGTTTTCCTTTACATAACTAGAATAAGTTCTATACACATTTTGTTTCAAAAAAATTATACAGTAATTGATACCATTATACGCTATTATAGTAAATTCCAGCTAATTCCTCATTTTGATATATTCCTAGCAAAACGATTACAAAAAGGTTATGCAGTTTGTCCAATGGCATCGTCTACTTCTTAAGAAGGTGAACGCGAAAGGTTTAGTGCAAGTAAACATTGTTCTTTGAGACAAAATATTTCTAAAGCCACTATATGTAATTCGCAATCATCCATACTCTAAACTGAAGAAGTTCTTTATACCAAAACTATTAATAACAGAGCATGCTAAACTAACTTTCCCACTAATATATTAAATCCAGTTGGATTATACAAGGAGGTCATAATGATTTCTTCCGCTGTACAAAAGCCTCACAGCTTTCTTAGCTTTCCCTTGTCCTGATGCCTTTGCAAAATCTGCTCCATACTCAGCAATCGGTATGAAACCGGATCCATAACCAGCTTTTGTATGCTGCAATACACCGAGTATCAGAAGACTATTCAATATAACAAAGGAGATGGCTCGAAAAGTATAAGTTTTCTCGACAAAAATAGCATATTTATGTTATTATGTATATATGTACCCAGATTAATTGAGTGACTAGACAAATCACTTTTTGCAGTACAATAGCCAAAATTTATATTACTGCTAGTTTAAGTCCTACTGATGGTGAAGGATTGAACTAAAAGCTGGTTCAAATGACAGATCCACATTTCTTTACACTAGCGGTGGCAGGATGGCAGATCTATGAATGGGTCAAAAACGTATTCATGGGTCATTTTTTAGTATGGGCTGAAATATAAACACTTATTTATCAAATTTTCTATAGATAATTAATCTGTCAATTATGATTAACCAAGCAATTACTCGATAAATATATTTTGTTTAATTGACAGGCCAACTCGATCCATTCCCCTTCCAGCTAAATTCACTGATTTGACGTATTTGAGATAAGCACAACCCAAATTGGCACCTCTATTTGAAAACAATTAACAATACCTCATGCTCGGGTATATAGACCATGATTGGTTGGCGACATAACTTGGACAGTACCTGTGGAAGGAAAGTAAATGTGTGATTAGATCTGCACACAGAAGCAAAACACGTGAATTAAGAAGATGAACCTCCAGTCTGTCTCTGGCAATGTACAAATGGCAAATAAAGATAGCAAAAGTACCCCATTAAACTCTTAAAGGACAAGTTTAACATCTTGTTTATTGTTTATCGCCAAAACAACAAAAGGCATAAAAACATATATCTAGCTAGTATACTATTAGAGGCAGATGGTGATCCAACTAAAATACAAGGTCTACTAAAAGGTTGACACCCATGCTTTTCTGATTTTGTTTGAATGCATAAGAGAAGCATAGGTAAGGTAATGTTTCTACATATCTAGTGGAGGTGGTCACAATGAGCAGAGTGGGTAAAAGGTCAAAACAGTAAATAATGTATTAAATAAGATTATTACAACCATATCGTTATAACTTTTTAACTATTAGCACACTTTTGAGTGCTCAAGAAATCGTATTGAGTTATGACCAGGTAGAGCACTAAAGGAACTTACCTACATACTGGAACTTTAAGAGGTTACAGGTGGACGAAAAGAAACATTAAGAAGCAAGCATTGAGGTTTTACAAGCAACAAAATACATCTATTCATACATGAAAGCTCAAAATTTTACGAATAAGCCTGCAGCCATCTTGAAACTTCACAAATGATCCATCGAGTCCAAACTTATTCCTTTGTTTTTTCATGACAAAGTATTGACGCAAGTCTATATTTTTTCTGCAGTTTAGTTTAATATTTATATAAAAATGTTATGAAACCTCACTCCTTATCAGCTTGTGGTCAACTAATGTGCATCTTGTTTTTCATGTATGACTGAGGACAATTGCTTATATACCATTTCTTGAACCAACTTAGCCTTTCATGAAACTTGTGCAGGATATTGGCACCAAATAGAAACTAGCCTGGGAGCTTAATAATATAATATATATGATAAGATGCTACTTATGAAAAAGAGAAAAAGATGATGGGTATCCGAACAGAAATAGGATTCCTGTTAAGTAAGACAGAAAATTGTTTACAAGGAAAAAAGATTTCCAATAAGGTACATAAAAATTATGATATTTGGAAAATTTGGGGATGTGGCTGAAGAGAGAAAAAGGTACAGTTCATTGCTTTGCATAAAGGACTAAAAACCTGTCACTTGAAGACTATCGTTATTTGCTTAACCTTGGCAGCGATATACTAAGAGTATATCAACATGTCGGACAAGATGGAGACGGTCCGCAAGTAAAATTCTTAACATGCATGGTTTGCACAGTGTGTTGTAAGCCACAGGGAACAGGTCAAATGTGTCTAAACTCGCCATAGTCTATTGATTATTATTAGCGCACTAACTTTTTAAACTTTTTTAAGTGCCACAAAAAGTGTTTCTGGGTAAACTCAACCTGACCCGTTCCATTTTGAACCTAAAAATGACTAATTTCAACCTGGTCCCGTTTTGACCCATTACCATACCCACACATCATGCCACCTACCTTTGTGATCAGCTATGCACTTCAAAATCCACAAAGGTTAGCATGGCGAGAATAGCAGAATAGCAGACACGTAAAAAACATCATATCAGCACATGTTTGAGATACTAACCAGTAGTTCTGACTCTCCTCCCCAAAAATCTGCCCGTCCAATGCGTTGACAGTATCTACAAGCATTCATTAAATAAGATTATCAACACATCTTGAATAACCCTTAGAATGATCAGAATTAGAGGCGAAAATCAGATGATAACGGTTAAAAAATTCAAAATGGGCTGGGTGAGGTTTGGACTGACCCACCAAAACCTTTGGAGTTTTGGTCCATGTTATTGAAAATTTTCAATGTGTTAAAAATGGTAAAGATACATACTAAAAAAATCTGATATTAAACAATCCGACATTGTAAGCATTTGCATAAACGTTACGTGACTTCTGACATATTTAGCCAGTTCAGGCCAACTAACTTGTCTTAGTTTTAGCTAATTTTCTACATTATCCGTTGTAAAAAATACAACCCGAACTGACAGGTCCCTATATAAATGGTTGCAAATTGTAACCCCTAATCACACTCAGCAATTGCGAAGCACTTTGTTGTGAGGAAAAGATAGCCTTTCTAACCGTTTCAATGACTCTTCAACAGTAATTGCTATTAATGCTTCTTCGTACTGATGCCTTTCTTTGTCATTGTCACATAAGACCTCTTTAATAGCCATTCGAAGTTCATCTGCAGCATATGCACCCAAAATTCACACAAAACATTTTGGCAGAAGAATACAGAAAGAAAGATTAAAAGAAACAACCGCAAAATAACATTTAAAAACTGAGTGGTATCCAATTTTTTAGTAAATTAGTATGATTTTTCATATTCCATTGAAACAAAGAATAGTCATAATGTAGTAGATTATATGTGTTCAATGTACTGGCATTAGCAGCTCTGATCAGACAGACAACAAAAGATGAATGAAACACAAAAAGAACCTGCATTTTCTCGTTCTTCTCGGGCGCTAAGAGTAACGCTCTTGTTCAAAGCCATTCCCTTCACCTATAATACATTAAGGAGCGCCGCATAAGTTGCTGAAACAATAGAATAGTTGTAGCCATTCACAGACATGATAAAGACTCCAACTTTATTTATTTGCCTTAAACTAGTGTCACAATCATATATTCTCCCGTTCTCAGTTCCTGAATGCTACAAGTCTACAACTATTTTTTCATCGTTCATCTCATGTCACAATTTAGTGGACACTTTGGTGTGTCTGACTTTGCTTCCACGATTTTCATTAGGTTAAGTCGCTCTTTTCTTGTTTTGTTTTGAAACCATATTACATAGAAAAATCATGAAGCCATAGTACTAATCATACCAGAGCACGAAACATACAGCGTCCATCACCCGTAACTTTGTGCACCCTAAAACTCTCCACTTTCCTTAATGCTGGTGAAACTTCCCTAGATTTAAAAGGAAGAAAATTTTGTCTTAGAATTTAAATGACAATTACGAAGAGCCAACCAACATAGAAATTCAGTGCAAACATCAAAATTAACCTCTAAACCAAATATGAAACAAGACACTCGTAAATGACATAACCTCTTTTTTGTACATGGTGTAAAGTGCAAGAGAACATGCCGTTTTATTAAATATTTTGCATTGAAAGAATTGGTAAAACTATGATGCATTAAGAAAGTGCGTACATATATACCCATAAAACATGAGAGAGAATAGCCAACTTTGTCGTTTCAAGAGCGAGTGTTTCTTTATTCGTGTTGTTTTCCTTACTACTGGTAAATTGGAGACCAGAGCAACTCCTTATCTATATTGAAGATATGATATCATATCATACGCAATACTCCGTACTATATTAAACGACGTCAAAAAGTTGGATACATGATAGGTGACAAAATAAGTCACGTGTGTGGTAGTTGTTAGTAGAGGCGAGAAAAATGAGTTAGTATCAATACTAAAATAAAAATTTTTAGACTCATCTCATTAAAAAATTTTACCCAACTAGACCCAAATTTAACCATTGGGTCTTAAATTGCCACCTCATAAAAAAACGAACAAAAAAGTAAAATAACCAACGGAAACGTGTAAAAACATAAAAAAAATGGGACGAAAACGAGCAAAAACGGACAAGAACGTTAAAAAACAGTTAAAACCGGACGAAAACGTTAAAAAACAGACGAAAACGTGTAAAAACGAACAAAAAGGTAAAAAAGCGAACGAAAACGTGAAAAAACGGACGAAAACGTAAAAAAACGGACGAAAACGATAAAACCGATTAAAACGTAAAACAAACGAAAACGTTAAAAATTGGGCGGAAACGTGTAAAAACGGACAAAAAAGTAAAATAACCAACGAAAACGTATAAAAACATAAAAAAAAAGGGACGAAAACGTGCAAAAACATTAAAAATTCGCTAAATACGGACGAAAACTTTAAAAAACAGACGAAAACGTGTAAAAACGGACAAAAACGTAAAAAAGCGGACGAAAACGTGAAAAAATTGGCGAAAACATAAAAAAACGGACGAAAACGTGTGAAAACGGGCAAAAACGTAACAAAACAGATGAAAATGTGTAAAAACGGACAAAAACGTAAAAAAACGGACGAAAACGTGTAAGAACGGACAAAAACGTAAAAAAACGAACGAAAACGTGTATAAAACTTACGAAAACGTAAAAAACCGGACGAAAACGTAAATAAACGGACGAAAACGTAAAAAAATTGATATTGAATACTTTTTGTCTTTGTTTACAATAATTAATTATTATGTTCCATGATGAAACAAAAAAAACTAGCAAAACCCAAAAAAACCCGACCCGACCCGACTCTTACCTATATATACCCATACCCATCTAGACCCATCCTTCCAAGTGACCCATCTAGACCCATACCCATATAGACCCATAACCATCTAAGACCCAAGACCCAACCCAACCCAACCCAACCATTTTGCCACCTCTAATTGATTGGTTAGTCTATAAAAAGAGTTTTAGAGGCCAATTGTTAGTTAGTTCATGTAATTCAATCTCGAGCACAAATCCTTAAAATCCTGGTTGATTACCCTATCATTTGGTAACACGTTTTGATACTTATCAATACATTCCAGCTATTCTAAATAAGAAATGTTTACCCGTTAAACCCATAAATTTGTTACTAAAAGTGCTTGTATTATACTACGGGAAGGTAAATATAAAGTTTGTAACATAACTTGAGGCTAGCTACTAGTTTAATTCAACACAAACAACCAAAATATGTAATGTACTCCGTAAATCGTAAAAATAAAGATTGCGCGAATAAACTAAACTTACAAATGAAGAGGAGGTCCAATTTTGGCAAAGAATGAAGTAATGGTAGCAAAAAGTGGAGTGACTGGAGTCGAAACGAGCTCGAATTTAGCTGAACCATTTTTCAGCTCTTCAAGGATAGATGCTGCCATATCATCATTATCATTTTCATATACATAAGTTAAGTTCTTCTTATATAAAGTATAAGAAAGAAAGGACTGGTTGTTGTTACCGTTTGAGGGTTTGGCCGCCATCATTTCTTCTTCCACTTTTGTTTAGCCGGATAATTAGCACTTCCCACAAAAACACATCTTTTTGTACTTTTTATTTTCGTCCTTTAGTTTTTATACTTTCAATTTTCTTCCCACCCTTACAACCAACCTTAGTTTATACGCGGCTCTTAGCGAAAAAAATTGTAGTGTAAAGTTTCAAAAATATTTGACTTTTTTTTCGTAATTTGCCTTCTTTAAGTACCAATTTATAGTGTAGTTTTAAAATTTATTAAAGTGTGCCCTCTCGATAACAAAATTATGGCTCCGCCCTTGGTTTATACTCACCCATTTTATAATAAGTATCCACATTGCTGTTATGGGATGTTCTAAAACAAGTGTTCACTTTTCATTTTAACCAATGAGAAAAGGGCGGTGATTTTCACATTTCTATAAATGATTAGGACACTCTAAATTTGAGTGTTTGGACATTTATACCCTCATATTATTTTTAGTAATATTTATCATGTAAGGGTATAAATGTCCAATCATTCAAATTTTGAGTGTGTCAATCATTTATGAGAGTGTGTAAATCACCTCTCATGAGAAAAGGTTTTATGTGGTGGAGAGTGAAATTAGTGAGATTTTCGAAAACTTTGTGCATGTTAAATGTAGACATTTATTATAGGCCGGAGAAAGTAATAAGGTTGATTACAGTCCGAAAACCAGTTTGACCCAAAATACCGAATCAAAATGTTTGGTTCGAGTCCGGTTCATCATCAAACTACAATTTTGCCCGTAATAACTTTTCCTCCTTCCGTTTCAATATAAGTGAAAAATTTGGAGGGTATAAATAGATTGAGTTTGATGAAATACCCCTAATAAAAACTAAAACTACAAAACTCAAAAACGTAAATAACTAGTTAAGAGAAGATTGTCATTCTGCAAAAAGTAACAATTTATTTTTGTTAGAAGACAATTATTTTGGGAAGGATTGAGTATGCAATCAAGGAAAATACAAAATTGGAGTATTTCGGCAACAAGCATCTTTGATAAAAACGAATTGGATCAATGAAAGATCTCGATTTCATCACGTGACAAAATGGTGTCACCGATTAACTAATAAAAGTCAAAATTCATTTTCAACCGGGTAAAAGTTGCGTATTTTTATTTTTCATTAAGAGACCCATTACTATAAGACATAAAAACCCACTGGTGTTAACGACTAGGTACGTACATTTTGGTTGGTTAAATCGGCATCAAATACACTAACGAAACGGAATCAATATTTGTGGATACATGGCATATGTACGTGACTCTTTTTTAATCTTTGAATATATGCATTGATCTTCTTTTCCGAATTATCACAAAAAGAAAAAACTGGATATGTTAGAGACCGAAATTCAAATCACGTTAGGTAAACTTTTGACTTTTGAGGTGGTCTAGAAAGAGTATGAAAACATCCAAAGAAATACAGGTTAGCCCGCATGAATCATAAAAAGAAGAAAAAAGGCTCGACTCTTTCTCATAACTTGTCATTCTCCCTTTGCAATGAAAATCAGTTTTAAACATAATTTGTTTCATAAAATTTATGCAGTGGCTCGTTATGAGGCTCCCTACTAGTGAGCCACGTTATAAGTTCTTGCACGCATAAGACTCATTATTAGTTTTTCTTTTTCTTTTTTCACTCTTTTTTTGTTTGTTTGTCATTATTTTCTGTTTCATTTCTTTTTGTTAAAATGGTAGTCTTAATCGTAAAATATGAATTTAAATGTCATTAATTGATCTCACGCCCAGAACGGCGCTTTATATTTCATCACTTTTATCCTTTTTACATATTTACCTTGTATGTCATGATTAATTATTTAAAAGGGTCTTAGAGTTTAGAATTTGGGTGTAATCGGTGAGGGTGATTTTTTTTCTTGGTTATAAAAATGTTTTTAGAATTTTGATAACGTGCCCTTAGAGAATAGAATGTGTTGTAAAATGTTTTATAAAATTTTGTAGAATTTTGACGTGTTATAACATGTTAAAATGTTTTATAGAATTTTTGATGGTGTGACATGTTATAACATGTTAGACCATGTGTAACAAGAGAACAACACTATTGTCACACCAGTTTTTTTTCTTCATGATCAACTTGTAATACGAAGACAGGACACCACCAAAAGCATACCCAAAAAAACCAATGAATAAATCCCACAAACACAAACATTCGTCCCTCTTCCTTTCAACTCGGTCGCATATGCGACCGATTCTCTCCTTTCGTCCTCATGCGACGCGTCCCAAGGTGATCTTGTAATGGGTGCCGACGACCGACCGACTGGTCGACCACCCACTACGCCCAATCTTATATCACCCCACCCTACCCAGACAATTAAACATACTTCTGCTAATTCCTCATTCTGACAAATATTCCTAACAAAAAGATCACAAATTTAAAACAAAAGGTGTAAGGCAAAAACAAAAATGTTTTATACATTGTCATAATTTACTTCTTAAGAAGGTGAATAAGAAAGGTTTAGTGCACGCAAACACTGTTCTTTAAGAAGAACTATTGCTGAAACCACTGTATGTAATTAACAATCACGCATACTGTTAAGTCTACACTGAAGTTCTTTATGAATTATGATAAATATAAGCCCAAAACAATGTCGAACAGATCGTTAATGTTAACCAACATGGGATCATTGTAAAAGTTCTTGTTGATTGACATAAATAGCAACTAACCGAAACAAGTAAGTGGTAACCAACAAACCGTATTGGTGTAAATGTGTAATGTTACAGTTCTTACATCGCTACCTTGTATAAATATTCAGCATACGACTGCAGGATAGCCTATACGTTATATTTTCACGGATCATATCTTACATGACCCATATAATACAAAACAAGTGAACAATGATGACCAAAACGAATCAACAACTTGTTACCTACCATCGTTGGTCATCAATTGTGAAAAAACCTGGTTTGTTCCTGTACCTGAAATCGAACCATCAGCATTACTTGACCCAACACCAGCTACAATTTCTGGTGTACGGGTATGGCCCACGCTTGTTGCATTCACGGTTCCTCTTCTTGAAGCTGAAGTGCATATTCCAAGTTCCACAATACGTCACCCATTGTCGGTCTATCAACACCATAATCTGCCAAACATTTCTCAGCAGTGTCTCCATACTTTTTCAAAGACTCCGGTTTTATCTGGTCAGCGATACGTGGGTCCACGATCCGTTTAATCAACCCTTTTCTCTGCCACTGAACTGCCCACTCACCTAGATTCACTTCCTCACGACCCAACAGTGGGTCAACAGCAGGCCGAGCACAAAGTACTTCAAAGAGCACAACACCAAAAGAATAAACATCTGATTTATCAGTAAGTTGTTGTCTTCTGAAGTATTCAGGATCTAAATACCCGAAACTACCTTTCACACCAGTGCTAACATGAGTCTCACTTAAACAAGGGCCTGACCTTGAAAGCCCAAAATCCGCCACTTTTGCAAGATTAGACTCATCAAGCAATATATTTGTAGACTTCACATCACGATGAATTATACCCTGTGCTGAGCCCGTGTGAAGATAATGGAGCCCGCGTGCAGCCCCAATGCATATTTCAAGCCTTTGTTTCCATGACAACGGAGGCAAATTCGACCCGTATAAGTGGTTTTTCAACGGGCCCTTTTCCATGTACTCGTATACAAGAATCATTTCTGATTGTTCTTCACAATAACCAACTAAAGAAACAAGATGACGATGTCGGATTTTGGACAAAATCGTAATTTCCGTATGGAATTCCGGTAAACCTTGTCTTGAACCGGGAACACCTCGTTTTACCGCAACTTTTAAGTTGTCACGAAGAATGGCTTTGTATACTATACCAAATCCACCTGAACCAATTATTAAATTCTTGTCAAAGTTATTCGTTCCAGATTGTAAATCAACAAACGGTATTTTCAATCTGGTCACATTATGCGTCCCTTCTGAAGATTTACTACGCGAACTCCCTGCATAAACACGTAAAGGAGTCCAACCATTGCTTTCACCTTGTTTTTTCGTTCTACTCTTTTCCTTGACTTGAAAAGAACAAATATTACACAGCAAGTAACAATCGTGCCACCTACAATCAAAGAAACCAAAACCCAAACGTTTTTCTTTTTGCTCCAAACTTTCCTACTAACAGGATCAACTATCTTCATAACTTCCACACCGTTCAAAATCGCGTTTTTGGTCAAACTAGTACTCAATTCCGACGGTCCTACACTAACTTCCAAAACCCCTGAACTAACAGAATCCACAACAAAATCGGCATAAAAAGGAGACGCCAACACACGAAACGTAAGTAACGAAAGATCCAGATCCTTATACGCCAGCAACCCATTAATATACACATTGAAATACAACTGATTAATCGACATACTAACAATATCACAAAAATGCAACCTTACAAAATACTTAACACCAATCCGCTTATCAACCGGAAAACCCCAAGTCAAATTAAAGTCAGAATTCACAGTCAAGTTCCCCCTATTCATTTCTTTAGCAGTCATATAAACATTATCAGGCGCCACTTCTCTCGAAGCACCGCCTTTCTGATAATTCGGAACTAAACTAGTAGCAACGCTTTTAGCAGACGACTTAATAACTAAATAATCCTCATCATTAACCCATGTCCTCCAAAGGGTATCATTAAAAGGTGTCAATTTCAACCCACCAACATTAATCCTATAAACAGTTTCCAACACCTTGGACGACAAGTTCCGAAACTCATGCACACCAACTGCATCAACTAACTTAGCACCATTGTCAATTATAAGATCAGTGGGAGCTGAAAACACTTCAATAGCATTAACAAAAGCAAACCCATTATTATTTTTCCTTAATGGGTCAAATGTAATATCAAGACTCAACTCATTATCATCTAGTTTAAGTATAAACTCTTTGACAACAGTCAACTCAGTTTGGAAAAAAGTCAAAACTGAAACACCGTTGACTAAAACATCAAACTTAGAATCTGTTAAGTTATTATAAGGTCCTCCTCCAGTACTAAAAGGTGAAAAATGAAGACGTACCAAGTGGGTCCCACTTTTGTTAACTTGAAACTTATAAGTTGACAGAGATGTGAAAACCCTTGCAGTAGTGTAGAGGGTGGAGGAATCCTGGTTAACCTGAACCGGGTTGGTGAGAGTGATGGAATTGTGTGAAGATAAGAAGCCTGAACCGGGTTTAGTTCCATCGGGAATGAAGTCCCGACCGGAGTCTCGGATGTTTATGTTTGAGCCACAGTTGATGAGGAAGTTGTCTTGTGGTGTGAATGCTGATGAAGATATGAGGAGTAGTAATAAGTATGGAATTATGGATTTTGTGGTCATTTTTTTAAAAAAACAGTTTTGGGTGAGAAGAATGTGTGTTTGTGTGTGTGAAAGTGGGAAGAATTGAAGGAGATTAATAATGGAGAAGTGGGTGGTGAGTTTGGACTTTTGATGATGGTGAGTAATAATAAGTGGAAAAGTAGAGTGTGGTGGGAGATGAGGGATGTTAGGCATTAAATTGAATTATTACTTTTTGAAAAAATATTGCTAAGGAATTTTGTTATGATTATTTAAGTAAAAGGGTTAGTGATAAGGCTCCTCCCGGTAGAAGAGGTCGATCGACTTATGCGATCGATTGCCTATCGATCGTGCTTCTGCTGCTACTAGATCGTGGAGCACTTTCCTCACTACTTGGTTGAGTATCGATTGAATAGAAATATGGTTTTGTGTGTGGTTTTAATAAATATAAAAAGATATTCATGAGATGTTTTTAGAACAGAGGCCGCTTTATTAGACCCAATCGCTCAAGATCACCTGGAGAAAGAAGGCGGCGACGCGATGCAGAAAATAAGAGGGAATGACCCTCCTTACTGGGGGCAGCCTAAGTGTGTAAGTATATATCTTGTGTGCATTTAAGAACAACATGAATAAAGTAAAGGGTTAACTTTGTAAATAACTTGAAATGAAAGGACCATTAGTATGGGGGTATTAATCGGATCGGGGGACGGGTTCAGGTCAATTCAGTTCTATTCGGGTCGGGTTAGCCGGTTCGGATCAATTCGGCTCTGGTTAGTCGGGTTCGGGTCAATTTAGGTCGGGTCAAAGTCGGGTCAAGACTAGAATTAACATACCCGAACCCGACCTTATTTGAATTCGAGTTTGTCATGTTCGGGTCGGTTCCACTCGGGTGGGTCTATTTGCATTCGGGACAACCCGAATATGAGTAAAATGATAATAACATTGCCTATTTGTACTAGTTTAAAAATATAATTTATAGAAATATATTTGTTGATACAAAAGTTGGGCGTTCCTTATTTAGACTCCGGTTCTCGTATCAATTAGATCTTGATGCTTGAGACCTGCGCACTAAGAAAACAGAAAACACCGTTAGGCTTATCGTTGGATTGTCTCCCACGATTATCCTCCGACGTGAGAGTAAGTAATCGGTTTTAGGGTTTAGTGGAGAGTTGGGTTTTAGATCGTACATTTAATGAGGCGAGATGCCTTTATATACACACGAAATCCTTTGTCGGTTTCGTGTTCCCCAACCTTCGCGTATCCCTCCTAAGTCGGTCAATCAATACATATCTCATCAATAAGAGATATCCGATATCTTAAAACCATAAATAGCTTCGAGTTTGGGGCCTCGCGAGCCCAAACCGTTATCAAGTTAGCCCATTCTGATCGGGCTCGATTGTTAGTAAGCGTTTATTGGTCGGGTTCATGACCGAATACGGACTATACGTCATCATGTCCCCCAGTCTAGTATGCGCAGGGAGAAACCCGCGGATGCTAGACTAATAACTGTAGCTCATATATACCTCAAGGCGTAGCGGATAAGCTTCAAAGGTTTTCCGCCTTAAAGAAGATACGGTGAATCCAGTCAAAATATGTCAAATAAATCCCTCGTAAAAAGTGGGAAAGTGAATGGAAAGTGTGCCACGTCAGCAACTCCTATCCACACGTTTGGAGAAAGTGGGGTCCACGTGTCAAGCATCGCATGGATGTGGAACCCTATATAAACTATCGCCTCCCTTTACCGTGTTTATCACAAGAAAAGTATTTCCACCATTGTTGAAAACTCAAAATATCAACCAAGAAACCGTTAAACTTACAAAGGTAACAACGCGCGCAAGATTCGAAACCTTATCATGGTTCGCGGATTAACCGACTTTGCATCCGATATGACCGAGGATGAATCGCGCGAGTTCACCTCGAATATTATATCCCGATGGCGTTGCATCCGGTAGTTCCGGCCGCGCAGCGTCAATAGCGGATTTCCGGCGGAAAGTAGGGTATATACGCGTTTTTCAATTTGCGAATCAACGTGCGCCCATCTCCTTATTCTTGTGCGACGATTAAATTACTATCGCACACATATCCCAACCGCACCAGATAGGTGCAAAAAAATAACAAACCGAGGTTAATTGCCGTTTGTTGGCGATTAACCCCACTATCTATCTATTCCGCGTTTTACCATACGACGTGGTCAAACGCGTGGGTTTCGCTTGCTAAGTTTACGGGAGGCCGCAATGTTATATCGAAAACTAGACGCGCTTAGAAACCGGAGAGAAATTCTTCCGGGTTGATGAGGCGTTGTTCCTATGGCGCTTTGTCTTCTATACCCAAAGTTCGCCATCAAGGATGAGCGCCCTCCCCGAACATACAACGCAGATGATGCGGAAACGATAAACGCCAATCGTATTCCCACGGTTCCTATCCCGAGGAATTTTTGATACACATGGGCATCACCGCAACTATTTCGATAGTCCTGATAAGGTGCCAACCTTCTTAGACGCGGATGACCAGGGTGGGTCATTCCTTCCTACTCCTTTGCTTTATTAATGTGAGCCTTTCTTTCCACCTTTGTACTTTATATAACTATTTTTTTGTTTGTTTTTCTGTCGCAGAGATGGATTTGTTCGGTGTTGTGAAGTTGGCGAAACCTCACCATGTCACCCGGGTGCGCCCTTTGAGAGGGAGAAGTCCCCATTTGGAAGCCACTACGGGCGCACCATGGAGATGGAGCTGGAGGAACCGGGGTTATTCCACCGTTGTGTTGAGGTAACCCTTCACGCAGCGTGCCCACCCCTGTGGTTCATTCTCCTATAGTGAGCCGCACACGCAGACGGAGAGAGCGGAGGCGCAGGAAGGTCCTTTGGGGTCAAGCGCAAGAGGCACCTGGTGATGATAGCGCAGCTCATCTAGAGGAAACATACGTCATTCATGACGGAGTCATCATCAAATGATACATCGCCTCCGCAGAATCGAGACTACCTCCCAAGTAAGTATTGTTGTCAAGCACTTAGTACATCCTTTGTTTATGTTATGAAATAATCACGAATTCTCTTTGTTTGCGTGCAATGTTGAAACCGATGGGGTTACTTCGGGCATTTTGGGAGTCGCCCCAAGGCGAGTCCCATTCGTGACCGACCCTCCCGCGCCAGAGAACTATATACCGATCCATTGGCATCCGGGATGTGCCAATGGACCAACTTGTCGAGGAGCTTGGTTTGGGCTGCCGCGCACCAGCTACATTGGTCGCGCACTAAAGTCAAGGTATCTTTGGGAGAGTGGCGAGCCGCAGAAGGACAAACAGATTAGGCTTTGGAGGCACGCTTGGCCATTGCTCAGTCAAGGTAGTCGGCGCACTCTTATTCCCAAAACTTGATGGGGAAAAAATGTCGTTGCTGACCCAAGTGAGCCAGGAGCGTGCCGCGTTAGAAGATTACAAGGCTTCTTGCGTCTGGGCTCTTAAGTATTTGGAGGAGGGGAAGAATGAGCACTTCTCTCGGTTGGAAGAGTTTCGTACCTCTATGGGAGGTTTGCTGGAGAAGCAGGAGATGAAGCTTCGCAAGCTCAGTATTGAATACGATGAAGAGCTGTATCCTTAGCTTGTTTCCACAATTACGGAGCGCAGGTGGCTCATCAGCCATGGTTTGCGCCTTGCTGCCCTCAGCACTTTGGAGTCTCGAGAGGTAACAGACACCTTCGGGAGTGTTGTTCAGTGAGCGTTGGCTCGCGGCAAGGCGGAGGCCATAGAAGAGCTTCATGAAGGTGGCCTTTGATGGTGCCCGCCGACAAAGTGCCCTGTATAACCGTAATGTATATGATGATCTAGTCATTGCGATGGGGAAGATGAAGTCGTTGGAGCTTCCTATGATCACAGAGTTGGAGCGCGACTGTGATTATCCCATAGGTGTGATTATGGAGGATTAACCTTGGCCGCCACCGTCGATGATGCAGAGGCGCAACTGACTATTTTTTAAGCCCGATGAGTCACAACCGCAGTGCCTATTTTGCTCGCCCGCGCGATATCACGAACCCTTGCCTCGGAAGGAAATTCTTTGAAAGAATCCTTGAAGCCCATGCCATGAGGCTTGCAAAGAAGAAGGCGTGAAGGAAAGGCCATTCTTTGTGGTCTTGGCACAGCGCATCTCCCGAGATCCGACGGGGTACCTGTGAGTGTGGCGATGGTATCGCACCAGGATTCTGATCGATTGAAGAAACTAAAGGAAGCTGGGGTCGCTGCGAACCGTGTTGAGAGCTCACATCTTAGGCGTAGTAATAGTATATAGGATGTACCTTTTTTGTAAATATCCTTTTGTAAGAACTCGTGGTTCATAATAAAATTTTCCTTTTGTTGAAGGTGTGTTGATCTGAATGTGGTTGTGATTATAACGTTTATACTTAGTTATCCGTCTTTGCATAAAAAACGTTCTTGTTGTCTAAGAATCAAACGGTTATATAAGCGCAAATAGTATATGAAGTTCATAATCATGTATGAAAGTCATGATCTAACATACTTGAAGCATAATTTCTAAGTACTTGTATCATAATCGTGTATGGTGTGATATGCAGCATACTGTAAATATCATATCAAGGAGTGAAGAGTCTTGGTTCCTAGTTTGTTAAACGCGCACAGTATGCATTGTTGCGCATCCATCGTGGAATGCACATTGAACTTATTCCAACGTCTTGAACATAAGGTGTTTAACAAGGATGCATGATCCGATGTTGATGGGTTTGCAATCCTCTTACTCAACGAGTTATTTAGTAGGTTTACTCATCCTTTTACCATCGTGGGTTTAAGTGCATGCACACCATGTAGGCAAAAGATAATATAATAACAATGTTGAGACATAAATAATATGTAAATAACAAAGTGAAATGTGTCGCGGAGTTAGCTAGAAACCACGACGTTTTATTAATACTTGCAAGTTTTTGTAAAAAGAAAAAGACATTTGCCTAAGTAAAACAGAATGTAAATAAACGGATATTTATTGAGCACTTTACTAAAGTGCGGGAGTGTTCGTGTGCTGGGCCGTAGCCATTCCTAAAGATAACATCGCTTGAGATTTCAAATGTTCCATGTGCGTTGTAGCTCACGGCCTTCCAAGTCACGCAGCTTGTAGGCGCCATTTCGAATGCTTCAATGACCTCGTAAGGTCCTTCCCACTTCGGTCCAAGTTTTCCTGTATCTTCTGCATGGCTCACATCATTGGCGCGGTAGACAAAGTCGCCTGGTCTGAATGAGATGCTTCGAACTTTAGCATCGTAATATCCTTTCATTTTTGACTTAGCTCTCGCCTCACATATGGCTGCGCGTCTCGCCTTTCTTCCAACAAGTCCAAGTCTATGCGTCGTTCATCGTCATTGGTTGTGACATTAACTTCGGTAGTGCGAATAGTTGGCATCCCAATTTCAGCTGGTATGACGGCTTCTGTCCCATAGACAAGAGAAAAGGGAGCGTCTCCCGTGCTAATTTTGATTGTCGTGCGGTGCGCCCACAAGACATGCGATAATTCCTCCACCCACCTCCCTTTGTGCTTGTCTAAGCGTGCTTTAATTCCTTCACCCAGACTACGATTTGCACGCTTGACCAAACCATTGGTTTGTGGGTGTTTAACTGACGCGAAGTGTTGTGCGATATTTAGTTTCTCGCACCAGTCCTTGAAAGGGTTGTCACGGAATTGTTTTCCATTGTCCAAATGATTTCCCGTGTAATCCAAAATGGCATACGATATTCTCCCAAACAAATCGTTTTACCCGACACGTGATTGTCGCGACCACCTTTGCTTCAATCCACTTAGTGAAGTAGTCCATAGCCACAATAAGGAATTTCGGTCCTCCCCCGCAACGGAAGCGGGCATGCAATGTCGATACCCATTTATGGTCATGGCGACGTAATAGGTGTTAGCTCTGCTGTGGTTGGCGTGGGATGGGTCTATGAACCCGGCACCACCATACTTTTTATCAAATCCTCGCGTCGCGGTGTATCGAGGCCAAGAGTATCATGTCCGTAAGGCGCGTGCTACAACGGACCGTGGTCCCGAGTTCATGCCGCATGAACCGTGTGGATCTCTGAGTACGTAATCCGCTTGAAAGGGTCGACACATTGAAGCCATGGTTGTAGAAATGAACGCCGATATAATATACCATCTCAAGTTCAAACCTCGTGATGTGCGACGATTCGTCGCCGCCCTTCGCTCCCGGGCAAGATGCCATTGCTTATAAACTCGATGATTGAAGTCATCCATGTAGGACCTTGCTCTTCTATCACCGTGGATATCTCCATCTCGAGATGGACTTGCTCTTGAGTTTCCACCAATACTTGTTTGATAGGGCGCGAAGCTTGTGGATGCATCTTGCTCGAGGTCAACTGCATCCGCCTCATTGGTTGAATCGAGAGCGGATTCACCGTTTTCGCTTTTCCCTCTAGAACTTGTTTAATGGTAAATTTGCATCCTAAAGCCAAAGCCCGGATTAGTTTAAGGACTTGGTCTTGTCGAGGTATTGATCATGTTTTCCTCTTTTTAGCCACATACCGCTCAACACATGGTTGGCTACCAAACGGAATCTACATTTTCTTCTAGGTTCGCGATGCCCATTCTAGCCGCAATGCGAGTCCAAAGTGCGGAATTATTCCATGCCCATTCGAAAGCCGCAAGCAAAGAACGTGGCTTCATACCGCCTCTGTCAAGTTGTTTGTTTGTTGTTGTGAATTTAAGTGAACCCATTCCTCCGACTCGCGAGGATAAGGCATGCTTTTTCTTAAAATTTTCTTATATCATTAGGTTTATAAAACCGACCCGCCCACGCACGAAGATCCGTCGTGAATAAAATCCATGGTTCTTGTGGTTCCACTTGCTTGTGAAGGCGCATCATCGCGTCCGGTTTTTCGACGATGAAGTCTCGCTAGTATTCGCCTTTAATCGCAGGCGCGGGTCCGTAGGAGATGTTATGCTCACCTAGCAACACGCCCACTTCAGTAGTCGCCCGATGCATCGGGTTTGGAGATGATTTGCTTGATAGGTTGGTATGTGATCACCACTATCGCGCGCTCGAAGTACCGCGCACCGTTTGGCGGCAAATACTAATGCCAAGACCAACTTCTCCATTGCGCTATAGTTAACCTCCGCTTTCTTGAGCGCTTTGCTTACAAAATATACCGTGTTTGTATCGAATTCCTATCCGTCAAGAGCACCGCACCGACCGCCCATGAGTTGCAGATAAGTACATGATTAATTCTTCCCTTGGCGGGCGCGACTAGATGGGAGCTGCTAGGTGTAGTTTAAGTCAGATAAAAGCTTCTCACGCCTCCGTAGTCCAAATAAAATCTCCCTTTTTGTACACTTCGAGCGCTTTGAAAGTGGGGAGTGACTTATCCGCCGATCCGATAAGAATCGCTCAAACCGCTAGTTTTCCATTCAGACCGGACTTCTTTCAACGCGCGGTGAAGGAAGTTGGATGACAACCTCGCTTTTTCTCGACATGGTTTAATGCCATCGGGTTCTATCAAATATCCCAGAACATGCCTTCAGAGCGCCAAAGGTGCATTTCTTAGATTTAACTTCATGTTGATCTCTCGAGTGTCTTAAATGTCTCTTCAATATCGAAAGCACCAATTCATCCTCGTGATGGCTTTTTATGACAAGGTCGCCAACGAAACCTCTAGGTTGCGCCCACATGTTTTTCAAATGCGTTATCTACCAATCGCTGGTAGGTGGCGATGCGTTCTTCAAGCCAAAGGGCATCTTAGTATAACAATAGACGCTTTGGCTTGTATGGAAGGCCGCTTTTTCCTCATCTTCTTTAGCCATCCGGATTTGGTGGTATCCTTTGTATGCGCCCAAGAAGCATTTAAGTGGGTATCCGCATAAAGATTCTATCTTCCGCCTATCTCGGTCGTGGGTAGCGCCTTGTGGACATGCTTTGTTGAGATCCGTGAAGTCCACGCACATCCGCCAACCACCGTCGCTTCTTCTCGACCATCACCGGGTTGGAAAGCCACCATGGTAATAGACTTCGCATGATACCGCATCCACAAGTTTATGTACCGCCAGAATTGCTTCGCGCGCCCGAGCCCGGGCCGCGCTTCTTCGTCAGACTCGGGAGTATCCTTGTTGGATTCTCAACTTGTGTTTTGTAATCGAGCGTGGTACACCGAGCATGTGCTTTGGTTCCCATGCAAAGATATCCATATTCTTTTGCAAGAGCGACACGGCCGCCTCGCCGTTATCGACAACGATCCCCGATCGATACTTCTTGCTCGGGTAATCGTGATGAATCATGACCCCGTGTTTGATACTTTAGTTGCGTCACTGCTCGAAATGTGTCGCCTCACATGTAATCGTGTTACATTCTCTAGGTGGTACGGTGGTATTGTAGAGTAACAATGCCTCCTCCACCGGAACTTAACCATCCCATGTGTCAGAGATTTGCATCGCGCGCAAGGTCGATGTCTCCGGTCTTCCAATAATGCCATTGTATAGCGGGCGGGATTTGATCACCATAAAATTCATCCAGCCGCTGTGGAGTGTTCCTTATCACCAACATTGACTAGTAGGCGATTTGCCCATGGCCATATCTTTCTCCAAGAAACCACCAACGACGCCATGACCGGGCTTAAATGACTTCAGATCTCGTGTCGCAATGCTTGAAACAATGTTCATACATTATGTCGGCGGATGCTCCTCCATCAACATACATGCGCGGATATCGCGACCCCGCGTTAATTTCAATGGTGAGCGGTTCTACCACCGCGTTGTCCGCAGCCAGGCGGGAAAGAGATTTCGCCCACGGGAAAACTTTTTACCGATCTTCGCTTAGTCATTCACGCCATGATTGTATCATGTAGATGGTATCACCTTATCTTTGGGTGCTTCTTTCTTGTTCCCAATCTTTGCTTATTTTTCCTTCCTTGATGTTCTTAACTAAATGGTCCAATCGCCTTCTTTACTAGCTTATCACTTAGTTGGCGCAATCGACACACTTCATCGTGGTGCGCCCTTCCGTCCATGATATTTGCAGATCCGCTCCCCACGCCGCCGCCGGGTGCACATTGGTGGGGGCCTCGGGAAGTTCGCGCTTCCGTCGTGAATATCTCCTTTTGAGTCTTGGTTAGCGGGTATATTTGTCATTATCTCTTCCGCCCCCGCCGTGGTAGTTCTTGTTGCGGTTGCTATTCCGTCAATGGATTGTCTCCTAGGTCGTTTTGTGACCTATAGTTTGAGTAGCCTTTTTGCTGCCTCGCCGCGGCGCCTTCTCCTCGATAAAGGACCTTGCGCGTTTATAAGTTTGTCAAAGGTTGGGGACCTTGTCGTCACCTCTTGATGAGTTCGGGTTATTGATCCCGCTCATGAACCCCGAGATCTTTAGTATTTCGTGGCATGCCTTGACATGTATGCACTCATCTTTGTAGCACTCCACATAAGCGCAGATTCCCTCGGCGTTGTTTTACCCCGCAAGTTCGACAGGTTTTTGGCGACTTCTTCCTCTCGAGTGAAGTTCAGCAAACGCCTTCCGCAACTCTTCAAAGCCATCAATGCTTCTACGTGGAAGCCATCAACCGCCGCCATTTCCCACTAATGTGGAATTGAACATGTGGCACTACACAAGTTGTGGCCAATTTTTATGGTAGCAATGATTCGAAATTTTAAGGTGATCGTCCGGATCACCTGCTCCATGGTAGGTTTTCACATTGGCGGGCATGCGCCTTCTTATCTTCTCGAGAAATATGCGCGGAGCGAACATCCACCTTTTGGCGGCGCCTGTGGAAGAGACATATCTTCCTCCTCCGGTCGCGATATCTTCCCTCGACTTCAGGTGTCTGTTACCGTCCTCGTTGTCCGAGGAATCACCGAGGACGAGCCTCCTCTTTCGGCGCATACCGATCGTTTCTAACCGAGCTCAAGGGCTTTCACTGGGAGCCGCCGCCTAAGTCTGTCATGGACCCGCGCTACCAAGCCTAGAGCGACATTGGTACGCCGTCCGTCTCTTCGTGTTCTTCCAGACATCGCAGTCACCGCTTCATCGTTCTCAACTCTCCTCCCGATCCTGGTAAACACTCGGGGCGGCGGCTATCATTCCCGCTTCTCCTCCGTGACGCGATCGGGATGTCTCATACTCAGGTCGAATTTTAGTCGGGCTTGCAAGCTCGACCGACCTCTTTTTCGCCTCCTCGTGCACGAGGCATCCAAGGTTTCGTAGTTTTGAGACACGGTCGCTGGCGCTAGTTCAGCGCCGACTCCTTCTAGCGCGAGGTGTCTGCTTCCACATCCGACCCCTGTTTTGAGAGGCGCTACCGTTTTGGAGGTCCTTTTTCGCACCGATTGGCGGGGAGTGGTAAAAGGGCGCGCAGTGGATCTTCTACGCCGGTGGTTGTCAGTAGTGGCATGGGTTGTCCCCGCGAGGGTTCCACCGTCGCCAAGACCATATCCGGCCCCGACCTTGGCTCGGTCGCACCTGTTGTTCCAAGCTTCGCTGAGGCCGATCCACTTTGTCGCTTCCTTGTAAGTCACTATGCGATCACCGGCTTAGGTTTCCGTGCTTTGTCATTCTAGTTCTTAGTGATGGGTCCCACGGATGGCACCACTTGTTGACACAAAGTTGGGCGTGCCTTATTTAGACCCGCTCGATCAATTAGATCTTGATGCTCGAGACCGCGCACTAAGAAAACATAAAACACCGTTAGACTTATCGTGGGATTGTCTCCCACGATTATCCTCCGCGTGAGAGTAAGTAATCGGTTTTGGGTTTAGTGAGAGAGTTGGGTTTTAGATCGACTTTAACGAGATGGTTCCCCAACCTTCGAGATGCGCCTTTATATACATATCTCATCAATAAGAGATATCCGATATCTTAAAACCATAATAGCTTCGGTTTGGGCCTTCGCGAGCCCAAACCACACGGTTAGCCCATTCAGATTGGGCCTCGCCTTGCTAGTATTTATTGGTCGGGTTCATGACCAATATGGACTATACGTCATCAATATTAAACAAAATAAAAAAAAATCTTTATTCGGGTCAATTGCATTGACATGAAACCGAGTTAGGCAAAAAATTTCAACCCAATACGTGACCTTATTGCATTCGGGTTACTCGGTTGTCCCGAATAAAATTATTGACCCGAGTAACCTGACCCAAATAGGCTTAATCTGGATCGGCTCGGGTCGATTTTTTTACACCCCTTCATGTACATACATATGTTGTGCCTTTAACAAAAGGGTTAATGAAACCATACTTACGGTGTTTTTCTTTTAATTAAGTGACTTTTAGCAAGTGAATCCAGATAACATTGGAAAATTTTAATAAATGACCGTCGACATTATTTTTGACTTACGGTGTTTTTCTGGGAACCACAAAACTCGATACATATTGACTTATCAAACTTCCACTTCGATGAATACAGATAACATTGGAAAATTGGAACCAGGTGGTTCCCAGTAGACCCAAGTGCTTGACATATTATAAATTTTTCATAATGACGAGTAGTTAGGTTCAACTTAGAACACAGTATCACAAGACTTTATACTACTACGTACTACATAGCTAGAACATATAATATCAAAATGTCTTTGATTTTATATTCTCATGATTTTGTTGATATGTGTCATGGAAAAAGTTGTATCGTCCCACCCGAAGTATAAAAAGTCTTGATTTTTGCCATTAAGTCTTCCAAATAATTTGATGGGATCGAAACCTAACATCTCAGATAAACCTGTACTCAACTAAGCTAATTACAACCGCCATGTCTATGGTTTTAACATTAGGAGCAAATCAATGAAATTTATTTTTTGAAAGCTATTTGAACAAAATTTAGGCACAAAATGAAAAGCCATTTCACGAAAACTTTAGTCTTTTTTCGACCTTTATAGGAATAACTAAATAGTAAATAGCAATGAAATTTCTGTCATTTCAATGTTGTGAAATTCAAACAAAAACCATTGTGAAAGAAGTGGCAAAACGGGCGGGTCGGACAAACACGGCCATGGTCTAAACGAGCATGGACTTAAACTATGCTACATACACGAATTTATATTATACTTAATCGCTTTATAAAATACCCAAACGATTTATATAAATTATTCAAACATAACACCTCATTTATATTTAAAAAATTAATATATTATATTTATAAGTTTTTCTTTAAAAAATTATCGAAATGTTCTCTAATTAAGAAAAAGTATGTGCACGTTAATGCAAATTTAACTTTTAAATGAGCCAGAAATGCCCATTTCAGAAAAAGACCCGGGCTAATATGCTCAAATCTTTTACAAATTAGTCATTTTTTTATTTTTAACACAAATTACCGCCTCTTATCGGTATGTAAGAGCTATCACGAAGTCTTAGTTAACTACATTAAATATCACAGAAATTCCTATATTGTAAAGTAGGTGATGAAACGCCACATCATCAATTATGCACCCGTCAATATGTTACATTTGGGTTATTATTCGGTTAAAGTTAGACGAATGAGAGAAAACAACCTCTATGTATGAAAAACTTTTGATGAGCGTGTTTTAAAAACATGTTTAGTACATTGGGAGGTTTGTTGGAATTATATAATACGACATTCAAATAAATAACTACAAAACATCAAAGATTCAAGGCGAAGTCAGACAGATTTATTAACGAACAATTAATTAACATAAAAGAATATCAGACATTTTTCGATTCTACCGAAATGAATCAAATCCACAAACTAGCAATTAGGATGAACCCTAATTAGGGTTTATAGGATTATGTGAATTACCCTTACCTTTTGTAATTCAATCCAAGATAATAACAAAAGATGTTATTACTACGTTTGCACACACGCATCTAAACCGAATTAAAGAATGCTAGTTTTTATAAAACAAATAACTTGATTTGTGGAAAGTAATGGATCGACACCCAAAGGTGATGTACGATCGGTTTGGACAAGAAAACACACAAAACAATTTTTGGGTTTAGAATAAAGACAAGAGATTAAAAATAAAACCCCAAAGCATTATATACTCCAAGCAAACTTGGTGAACAAGTTGGTTTTTCTTTCCTTCTTTCTCTCCTTGGTCGATCGGTTTGGTATCCCTAAAGGGATTCCTAACCTTCCCAACTTTTGCAATTTAATCCTTTTCCATAAACATTTAACGATCGTTAATCCATTACATTAATTACTTAACGTCCGTTAGTTATTTTGTTTAATAAATAAATAAATATAACGCTTATATTTAATTATTAACTTTAAATTTCACACGAAAGTTTGCAATCCCATAGTCTCGAAGTTCGATCCTAACTCACGCCTACTAATTATATCCATAAACCAACAGCCCCACTGGATATATCTTAATAGAGTGATCACATTCGGTTAGCGCTCAAAGCAACACTTGATGCCTCTAGTACAACTCGAGCAAGGCTCCTGGAAAACCTTTAATGATTTCTCATTATTATTATCCTTTGTTTCTAATACCATGTTAAATAAAGATATGGAATTAAGTCATTCTTTATCCAACTATTCATTTCTCGTTATAAGTGATTGAGCAAGATTACCAAATCTTCGAACATATTCTGGGAGATCTTCGGGCGTGCCACGCAAACATCTTGTCAACCCTACGAGGGCCCAAGAAGATTAAACTCCAAATAAATTTGAAGGAACAAATTTATCTTGACTACGAGAATAACCCATGAACTTTGCAACACTTCAGAAACAACCCTTATGACTACCGCCACGATAGCGTTAAGTTGTTCCACGTATGCACTACATTCATGACACTTATCCGTATCTCAAGTCCGAGGATAACTATTCATAATTTACTTATGACAATATCCACAAAGTAAATTATGTAGTTGGATAAGTCCTATATTCAATTCATTGAATATCATCCAAATTGGTATGCATTCTCATCAATATACTTTCAAGTATATTCTACCATATCTCTCGATTTGTCTTAGTTTAATGATACTCCCATATCATTAATTGACAACGGACGATTTAGAATAAATAAATTTATTCACGGATTAAACATGCAAATATAGTATACAATATATTATAAAACCAAACATACCAAGTATTTGATTTATTATAACAATTGTTTAACATCCTTTATCCAAATACCAAATAGATCAATGCATGAAAATTCCAGTTGATGAATTATACCTCAAGTAATGCCAATCATACTTGTTGACAAGGCATAAATCAACCAACTTGATCTATCGTAATTTTGAGAATACTTATTTCAAGAATTCAATTAGTGAAGTCCTTTTATGTGTGCATTCACCAATTCACATAATAATTCCTAAAGTGTGTGACATCCTCTATCACCAATTTATGACAATTTAAACTTTCAAACATTTTAAAGTTTAAAGTATTCTTATTCTTTTAATGTATAATGCAATTGTGCTCTTAGTAGCATAACTAGTTCACATGGCCATTAACAAGGATGAAATCCTACCATGACTAGTATTGAGTGTCATCTCAATTAAACCAGCATCATTGTATACAAACAACAATGTGCTCATTAAAACTCCGTAAACTTTAATATCTTATTGTGTAATGTTTGATGTCTTCCAAACTTTCAAGTTTGAAACCGATGACAATTTGCACAACAATTGACATATTGTTCATCCATAGAATCTAGGAGCAATTCCAGTCGAGGATGTAATTCTTTAGAATATTCATTACACAAGTTATCTAATAATTTTAGTTAGATATCAATGTTGTCAAATCACTTCTTATTCAAGAATGATACAGCTTTTAATACACAACATGATGTACATGATGAATCTACATTCAAACTTAGAATTCATTCACGCTCTATCTTGTCAAAAGATATTTATCAATTTCCCAAATGATATATCATGTTTTATTAGAATCATTTATTTTATCGCACATGTTTATTAACAATAAACATATATTTCAAGGTTGTATATTTTAATTTTAAATCTTACAAGTGAAGTTTCATTCCAATCTAAGACTTAACATTTAGCTTACAAGGAATGTTACTTCTCATATGTTATACAACATATAAGATTTAAAACCTTAACATAATACTCCCACTAGCTTTCGTGAATACTTAAAATTTATCTTATTTCAATTATAAATCAAAACTAGAATTTAATAATTAAATATAAGAATAATTTCATAGATGCATGCATTTATCCATTCATGAATTATTTGCACTTCGTACACTTTCAAAGATTATATGAATTCAAAAAACTTTTCAATTACTTACCGTCCTCGCTCAAGTAATTTCTCAAGAAAGAGTTTTGATATTCCATTGTCATATTTCATATTAATGAAAACAAGTATGACAATTATCATCTTTATATATTTAATGTGTCTAGAAAAGAATATTCAATCATAATTAATTGCTTAAGTGTGATCAATAATCTTGTCATGCATTAAATATGTGTACAATATTGTTCATATGATTTCTACATAGAAATTCAAACCACTAGGGTTTTTCATCTCTTTGAAGAAACTCATTTCCATTCTCTAGTCTAACTATTAAGATAAACCAAATTTCCAAAATTGATTATCTTTATGGACAAAGATCTTTAACATTCATAGATGAGTAATTTTCCCAATTCAATATTTGGTAATCCATCATAATGATTATCGTGTTTACTATAATCCTCAGAACTCATATTTCTCAAAGATATAAGTCAAATATCCGAGATATCTTTGCAGATCTATGAATGAAAATTCCATTATCATGAGGTCTATCAATTACATGTCTAACCTCATCATGATATTTACTAGTGTGTTTTAAGAAGATTATGTATCTTGTAATTTTATCTTTCAAGATAATAAAAAAAACTCCCACTTGCCTTTTGTAATATATAGACTATCTATATATACTTAGCAATTAGATCAAAACTACATTGTTCTCTATTTGGGACATTACAAATACACATTGATAATTCCTGACTTAAGTTTGTTAATAACCTATTCATAAGTAGTTTAACAAATTCAGAATCTTCAACTTTAAAACTTAATGTGATTCATTACATTCCATAATGAAATGGTGTTTTATTAATCTTCTAGGTTGGAGTCATATTGAGTATATTCAATCCATACTCAATTTTCTAACCTTGTTACTTTTTAAGAAAGAAGTTATGGTTATCATGAATCAAACAAATCAAATAGAGTTTGATTCTCCTAACTGAACATACCATCAACTTGTGGTATTCATTAGAATTAATATTGTAAGACAATTTAACAATATATAAGATAAAGAGTTAACTACATTTTTGGTCCTTGTGGTTGTACCTGGATTCCACTTTTGGTCCATTTGTTCAAAAAGTTGCGATTTTAGTCCAAAATGCATAGTTTGGTTCCACTTTTGGTCCATTTTGGACTAAAATCGCAACTTTTAGTTAGTCCAAAATGCATAGTTTGGTTCCACTTTTGGTCCAAAATGGACCAAAAGTGGAACCAAACTATGCATTTTGGACTAAAATCGCAACTTTTTGAACAAATGGACCAAAAGTGGAATCCAGGTACAACCACAAGGACCAAAAATGTAGTTAACTCTAAGATAAACATATTCCTTTTGGCTTACCTATTTACCAACTAAGTCAACTTAATGGTATAATAGACTTTCCAAGCCAATTACATGCTTTATAACACAAGTACCTTTTAACCAAGTCACTTCATATCCATGTTTCAACAAGAAACATAAACTGTTATAATCCCATTATACGTTATAAATCATTGATCAACTCAATGACTTCTTGTATATGTCTTAATTAAAAACATAACAAGTTAACGCCTTACTTTATTATAAGTCTTAAAAGACTTTATGTTTATGTCTTTACAATGAATCATAAACATGTTTAACTAAAGTAATTATGAACACAACTCTTGGTTTCAATAGTAATTTCAAGTTAATTTATTTTACTTCATAATAATGTAGGACTACATTATTTTTCATTTATGTCATTCCAAAATACATAAATAAACAAATTGAAGTAGGATTATATTACTTCATTTAATTTTATGTCATTCTAATAATACACAAATATTTAATTAAGTAGTCTTATATATCATTTTGACACATGTTCTAAATACTTGTCTAATTTAGAAACCGCAAATATGTCCATGCAAGGTCCGACTTCACATAGAGATTTACTTTGTTGTTGCAATCTCGCCAAGTTCTCACATGACGAAATTGCAACACCAAGTGTTTCTTGAATTAGATATGTTCGTTATATTAGAACGTTAGTCTCTTTCCTCGCAACAAGAGAATCCGTTAAATCATATACTTATATGTTGTACCTTGCACACAATATAGATTTCTCCCACTTGTGCATGGAACAACATCATGTAGCGTATAAACAACACGACATATGTTTGTTTATGTGACTAATACGATTGTGTCATTGATATTAGCATAACTAGTAGATGTAGAACCACTTCATTGTCTAATAAGGAAACGCTCATGACTATCCTTGAAAACATAAGTGTCACAAGTGGAAAGTAATTATCTTCGGACATTCTAGAGATAACTGGTTACTACCAAGATGCCAAAGCTTGTAACTCCCTAATCAATAAGAGATCATTACATTAATTCCTTATTCAAGAATAAGAACACAACACTCCCACCGGATTTGACAACATTGTAAGTGTTTCATTAACCAAAGGAAAGAAAATAGTGTATTATTTACTTCCTACACCTTTGAGAAAGTCCATACATAACAATTACAAATGTACTTAAAAGAATGTATTCTACTATGTAGATGATGAATTTATCCATCAATGCTATTAACTTGAAAAATTGGGCATGCAATTTCTTTCTTAATAGTTCTACTATTCCAACAATTGTAAGTAGTACTTTTAAATGGTCAAAGCACAACAACTAGATAAAATATGCTAGTTTGTCTTTACCAATTATACAAGAATTAGTCTAGCTTCTAATTTAATAACTCGTAAATATGCAATTTTCTTAACTATTAAAATTTGCTTACGAGTTATGTATTTAGAATTTAGACAATTCTAATTGTCCTATCATACCTTTCTTCATTCATGAAAAGGAATAGGTTGAATCTCACTCTTTCACATGAAAAGAGGACTAGGTTTATTCTTTTAGTAACGCTGACTCTACTAAAACCCTTACAGTGTAGATCAATTTTACCAATACAGAATAACCTACGCTACGGTTTAATGTTGCATTAATACATTTAAAGAATTAACAAAATTCAATTTTAGTATTTTCGATAATTAAACTTTTCAAGAAAATAAAATACCCAAGGTACTATTCATATAACCATAGAATTTTCTCTAAAACTAGGATCCAAATTATCATAGGTTCATTACATCGCTTGATCCGCTAGCAACTAACGCATATAATAAGGTAATCTATCTAACATTAATTGGCAAACAATTTCCAACTCCTAGATCATTATGGGATTTATATCTTCCAACGCTATTGCAAATATAAACATGTTTCATCCCATCTTATGTCATCGAGTCCAAGTCTCACTTCCTACTCAACTTAAGTGTCTAACTTAAAGAACTCGCAAATATGTCCATGTAAGGTCTCACTTTACATAGAGATTTACTCTCCATCACAATATAGCCAAGTACTCTCATGACATAAATTGCAACTTCAAGTGTTCCTTTTAATTAGATGGCATATTCTTAATTTAAAAGGGTACTAGTTTTGATTTTATGTGGTCAAATTAAATATGTACAAAGATGTCATGCATTCATCTTGTAGCATAATTTTAATAAAAACTTTTATTACCAATTCATAAAGATCAAATTATCAAAGTTTTGATTGAGGTATTGATTCACCAATCAAGGAATTTAGTGTTAATTATCATCCATTATACCGCACTTTTGCATAAGTGTAAACACTTAGTGTTTCGGATAATTACCACCAAGTGGCGCATGGAATTAAAACTAATTCGCCTTAAGATGAGCTTGTACTTTATGGCTTACTAAGTAGCTCCATTCGAACTTACAGAGGCGAGGACCGTAAGCAAAAGTATAACCTTAGACATCCTTTCAAAGCGATCAAGCACTTCTTAAATAACCCTTTATAGTTCATTCTAATGGGTGAGCTGCTCACCATTGTACCAAAGTCACCAATCAATTAAACTATTGAAAACTTAACTCTTCCAAAACAAATCAAATTTCGCCATTGTTTAGTCCGTATTATTTTTCTATTCAAAATTACCCTTTGCTTAAAACCTGCCTAACATAATAAACAAACAAGTAATAAATAAAAATAAACTACTAAAAACAATGCGCATATAATAAACAATTTATACGTGTAAACAAGTAATTACATGCAACTTATTCGATAAAACCCTATTAATAATCAATATCTAGGTTAAATTAATGTATATATTAATTAGGGCTTTCACCTCTCAATTGAGAGTGAGCCACATACATCGACTAATCGATCATGTAAACCCATAATTAATGATATACCAAATTGCACATAATTGATTAATTAATATATATAATTGGAGTCTACCCCAATTCAAGATTTATCGAATAAATATATCTTAACAATTAAACAATATCAGTAACTTATCCATGACAAATATGCATATATTATCATGGATATATCATAACAATTTATACAAATAAGTCACAAGATCGCATATAAAAATTTCATGACACATAACAAATTATTCATTTAATTAATCACGTAATCAATATTAATTTAGGTTTTAATAAGGTTAGCAAACAATTTTCAAAACCTTAAAAATTTATACATGTGTCGATCTAAAAAAATTAGGGAACGCCCATTAATTAAAAAAATCGACCAAAACATAAATAAAACATAAACCCTAGATTAACATATCAAACAACATACAAGTATTTGTTTTATTACTGCTTATGTAATTAATTACTCATTAAAACCAATGACTCGTGATGCCACCGTTGAAATTATATAACATGACATTCAAATAAATAACTACAAAACATCAAAGTATTCAAGCGAAGCGATAGGATTTATTAATGAACAATTAATTAACATAAAAGAATATGCTGCACCTTTTCTTGATTCTAGCCGAACAAGAATCAAATCCACAAACTAGCAATTAGGATGAACCCTAATTAGGGTTTATAGGATTATGTGAATTACCCTTACCTTTTGTAATTCAATCCAAGATAATAACAAAAGTATGTTATTACTATGTTCTGTACACACGCATTTAAACCGAATTAAAGTAATGCTAGTTTTTATAAAACAAATAACTTGATTTGTGGAAAAGTAATGGATCGACACCCAAAGGTGATGTACGATCGGTTTGGACAAGAAAACACACAAAACAATTTTTAGGGTTTAGCAATGAGCACAAGAGATGGAAAAATAAAACCCCTAGCCTTGTTTATATACCCAAGCAAACTTGGTGAACAAGTTGGTTTTTCTTTCCTTCTTTCTCTCCTTGGCCGATCGGTTTGGTATCCCTAAAGGGATTCCGGAACCTTCCCAACTTTTGCAATTTAATCCTTTTCCATAAACATTTAACGACCGTTAATCCATTACATTAATTACTTAACGTCCGTTAGTTATTTTGTTTAATAAATAAATAAATATAACGTTTATATTTAATTATTAACTTTAAATTCTCATACGTAAAGTGTGCAATCCCATAGTCTCGAGTTCGATCCTAACTCACGTCTACTAATTTATATCCATAAAACTAACAGGGTTGTCATGAACTCATGATATACGTCGATCAAGGAATGGTTTTCTTTTTGTCTTCTTTGGTGACAATATTGTCTCATGGTCTCCAAAATGACACCATATTGCTTTCGTGCTGAGGCAAAATATAGGTATGTAGCCAAAGTCGTTGCAAAAATGGTTTGGTATGTAATTATGTGCTTGAAATGTGTCCACTCACGTTCTACTGTTGTGATAATGTCAGTGCAATATATTTATCCTCTAATAATATACACCGCCAACTAAACATGTAGAAATAAATTTACACTTTGTTACGAAACGTTGTCATTTGTCGAGTTTGAATTCTTCATGTTCCCCAAACACATCAATTTGTAAATAGCTTCAATAAAGTTTTGGGAAATAATTTGCACACTTAATTTTTTTATTAGAACACTTTAATGTTTATAGGTGACACCGTGACACACACAAATCAAATGGTGATGGCTTGTGAGATTGCTATGTAAGATAAAAATTATTGCATATTTGGTAGTTTGACTACGAGTCGGACCAACACACTGATAAAAGACTGAGATAATGGGCTAACACTAGTTTTGACTTTATTTATGTTTTGATTTGATCACTTATTTTAATAGATTCCATGTTGTATAATCATTGAGTTTATTTAATTACTTTTGAATGTTAAGTAATTTTACATTAATAATTATGGCAAAAGTTCAATATAGATCTCAAATTTACCATAGATCCAATGAACCAATAATAGTCATTCATTTTTTTATTATGATAAACTTTCACCATTTTTAAAAAAATTAAATATCTCGCAAACTGTTAATCGTTACGATAAAAATTATACCATCGCGACGAGAATTAAATTCTATAGATATGCACTACTATATATTTTTAACCATTTTTTTTTCAAAATTTCGGTCAACAAAAATCATATATGATTTGTGAAAATCATATATGATTCGATTTTTACGAATCATATATGATTTTGAGAATCATATATGATTCTCAAAATCATATATGATTCGTAAAATCGAATCATACATGATTTTGAAAATCATATATGATTCTAAAAATCATATATGATTTTTCTGACGGAATTTTGAAAAAATGTTTGTTTAAAATATATAAAAGTGCATATCTATAAAAGATAATTTAATTTCGTCGAGATGGTGTATTTTTTATAGTTTGAAAATTTACCGTTTGTAAGATATGTTGTTTTAATAAAAAAGGTGGAAAATGATTTTTTATTAATTTAGATAAAAAAATGGAGGGCTATAATTGATTCATTTGTTCTATGGCAAATATGAGTTCTATATTGATCTCAAATCTAATAATTATATGTTTAGACGCCTCGTGTACGCATGATCATGGATACACAAATGTCACTAATTGAATAAAGAGTAAATTACACTGTTCGTCCTTGTGGTTTGCGTTGACCGCAGAGTTCGTCCTTCGACCAAAAAGTTGCACCGCCCATCCTGTTGGCAAACGTTATGCATCGCTCGTCCCTCCATCCAACTGGCCCCACCAATTCCCACTAACGCCGCTAACTAAGGTTTTAAAGGGTATTTCCGCCATTTCCCAAGTACATACCATTTATTAATCTCATCTACCATGTCACCATGACTAATCCCCAAAACTAAAATCTTTGCACCTAGTAACCCACGATTTAATCTTCTTCTTCCCAAATCAAGTGTGAAAACCCAAGAATATTTGTGCCGATATTTCGAAAGAATCGATGGTGGCCCCATTGTCTGAAATTAGAGCAAATGATGTTCTTGATCGAGACCCCTATTGCATGTATCGTAAGTGACAGTTTTTTGTTTTTGTTTTGACAATGTTGTTAAGTGACGTATGTTTTGACAATGGTGTTTTAATGTCTAAAACCCTTGTCTGATTGATTCCTTTAATTATTTGCAGATAAAAACTCTACTCTGTTTTCCATCAACCTCAATCATGGTGGTTTTTTCACGAATGCACCCAACAGATTTACAAGAATGGTAAGATTACTTTTGTGGATTTGATAGACGGTGATCGCTTTTCAATCCATGAAATTGATTCCATGCTAGAAGACTTAGGTCATGATGGTCATAGGTTGATGTTTTACCATTTCTTGAAACCCGATTATGATTTAGACAATGGACTAGAGCCTTTAGCATGTGACAAAGATGTTCGTTATTAGGCAAGTATGCGATGGAAGGTCTTAAGCTAGTTGATGTATATGTTGAGCATGAAAAGACCAATCCTGACATTTACATACAACCAAAGCATAAAAAACTTGTAATAGAAGAGTTAAATGAACCAATAACATCAAAGGCATGGATTACCCAGTGGCTAAGAAAGTAGTTTTGGATGTCAATGAAGGGTGTGTAGGTAAAGATATAGGTCAAAGCAGTGGTAAAGACCAAGGGCAAAGTATTGCAGTTGCTAATGATGAGTCTTCTCAAGTCCCTAGTCAGTTTGTAAATGATTTTTACTCTTCTTATGACCCAGAGTCACAAGATCCTAACTTTGACCCATTTGTTGACTTGGACATTATATCACCACCAATGAATGTTGAAAGTGAAGTTAAGGTTGGAATGGGTAATCCTAGTGAGAATGTTGAAAGTGAAGTTGAGGGTGAAACTAAGAGTGAAACAGAGGGTGATAGCCAAGGAGATGATGATAGCCAAGACAGTGATTTCATAGTAGATGAGAATAATAATGCAGATGAGGTGGATGTTGACATGAGGACTTTAACTACACTATTGATGAGACCGTGGAGTTTGTTGGGTGTAGAAAGGAAGCGGTGAGATGAAGATGAAGCAGATGGAGATGATGAATGAATTAGAAAATGACTATTTTGAGAGTGGATCGTGTAGTGACAGTGAAGGTAGTAGGTTAAGGAAAAGAAGTTGAAGCGCTTAAGAAAACAAGCACATGCTAGTCGAAAATTTACAAGACATATTTCTACGTGGGTAAAAATTTGCAAACAGAGAAAAGTGAATGAGTACATTAAATAGCATTCAATCGAGACTAGGAGAAAATAAGAATGGAAAAGAATGACAATGAGAGAGTGAGGTGATGCAAAGGTGTTATCCCTTCTACCAACCGGTGAAGTCAATGATTGTGGGCTAACTCAAAGCTATTGGGCCAAGTCAAGAAAAAGGCCCAACCGAGTGTGAAAAAGGGTCAAGTCAGTCTACCCAATCAAAACAAAAATGGACCAAGGAGAAAGTTGCTACAGCCCATGGATACCCTAACCCAACAAAAAGAAAAGTAACTAAGGAGAGACTCATTAATGGGGGTAAACCTAATAGACAGAAACTGTTGGATGATAATAAATGTCCATGGGTTGTGTTAGTTTCCAAAGTCAAAAGATCAATCTTGGGAGGTAAAACATACAGTCACCCCATAAATGTCTACAGAAAGAGATAACCTTTATGCCACCTACAATTGGTTCTCAAAGGAATTAGTTGAGCAGTTGAAAACAAACCCTAATATACCGTTAGAGCATGCTCAAGAGCAACTAACAAAAAACATGAACTAACTGCTTTAAAGTAAGGCATTTAGAGCTAAGCAAGAAGTCGAAAGGAAATTAGGGGTGATTACACACATCAGTATAAGATGCTAAGGAAACTAACTGTCATGTCTGTGTTTGATTGTGTCTGTTATGATTGTGTCTGTTATTACTGTGTTTCTAGTATGTCTTATGCACAAAGTCAATTAAGTTGTTTTGGATGTTTATGACATTATATGCCTTGAAACTTGATTGATTAATGGTATGGTTGCTTTTGACTTTATTTTGTTTGACTTTAATTTGGTATGTTATTTTTCTAACTGCTTTGATTAGTTAATGGTATCTTATGTTGGTAACTGGTATGTTATGTTGGTAATTTGGTAACTGACCCAAAAACTACCCATTCCTTTAACTCACCCAAATGTACCCATTCATTTAGCTCATCCAAATGTACCCATTTTTGCTGTTTGGTAACTCACCCAAATCACCCAAATGTACCCATTCCAGTTGACTTTAATCCCATATGGGTCAAAACACATTATGGTAATGGGTTAAAACATAATACCCAAGTTCTATACTGCTACATTAAACATCATGTTCACAAAATACTCATTTCATTACAAGAACTTGCTTTCATTACAATGCTGGTACATAACAGACACAAAATACATCTAACATTAAACACCCAAAATACATCTATCTCTTAACACCCAAATACTACACAGCTAGGTCAATATGCTGTACATAACATACACAAACAACAAAATACATGAAACCATAAGATATTTCTTCAATGTTGATCTTTCTTGCTCCATATTTTGTAGCATTGCTTGATGGTTGTTCAAAGACCTTAATAAACCAGGTATAACTACCATTGAACGATGACACATTTCGGGTCCACCCAATCAATAAATCATATAACTCAGAAACAAAATTAAACAACAAATACTTAATTGATTTGAAGATTAACACAATATATTGTTCAATTGCAAAGTTAAACCATTAACACATACAATTTGGGAACAAGCATAAACCTTCGACCTGGGTTTCTATTTGTCCATGATGTTTTCATAACTGCAAGTGATTGGCAACGAGCACATCTAACCATGATTTTGATTTGATTTGAGAAACCCCTTTGTTTTGAAATTGGTGGTGGAAGCGATTCGAGGTAGGATTATGTGGGTGGGTGGGGTAGATACATAAGATTCTGTGGTTTTAATATAGGGTGAAATGGGAGTTTGAAATGACGGATATGCCCTCATGGGTTAAGTGAGTTAACCGACGTTAGTGGAATCGGTGGGGCCGTTGGATGGTGGGACGAACGATGCATAACGCTTTGCCACTTAAGGATGGACGGTGCAACTCATTTGGTCAAAGGACTAACTCCTGCGGTCAATGCAAACCACAAGGACGAACAGTGTAATTTACTCTTGAATAAATGATAGTTTGCTTATTAGGTTAAAGTAGCTAGTTGTGATCCTAAAGTGAACAAATGGCTATTCTAGCTGCTCGCACTATACCTAGCTCAAAAGTATACTCACTATATGTCAAACAAATGGCTATTAAAGTAACAAGTGTAAATTACTGATGATGATAAACATTATGTTTGAATTAATCATACTAACTAAATCTATGATTGATGATGATTGGTGGTGCATTCTCTCTTTTAATGCAGCTTGAAACTGGTCAAAATCGCCTTTTGAGTGAACCTTAGTCGTCTTTGGAGTTCAATGGTTAATTCCGATTGATTTAGGGTTTACAATTATAAGCTTCGTTGGGCTCGTGGTCTTTACGGCCTTGGCTTAAGTGAGCTTTACGCCATAGAGCTTTTTTTTTTTAAAAAAAATGACTCAAAACTTCTATTGACTACGTCGTAGAGCTAAGTGCTCTTCTACGCCTTAGATATCATGGCGGTCAATGGTCAACAAGTCTTCATTTTGTATGCGCCGTATATCAACATACGTCTTTACGATGTATATCTCTCTGGCAAATAATGCTTCCAATTGAATCTTAACTACAACGTAAACCATATGGCTTGTCTACGCCGTATATGCTTGCTTCCAGCTTTACCGGTATTTTCTTCAAGCTACGTTCAATTTCCGCATCTTTCTACTCCAATGCTCATATATTTCCCATTATGCAAATAGGAAGCAAGTATCAAATCTTATATAAAACAACAACTATAAGCAATAAATGTGAGATATTGATAATAAAAACATTATATTATTTGATGTTATCGGTTAACTACTTCATAAATTGTGTAACGCTCATTAATTTGATAAAAAGTTTTTTATTTTGTCTATCGCACAATAAGACTATACATCATTTTTTTTTCAATTATGATACATTACTATATATACTAAAAGGCGGGAAGAAAACAAGAATGCTCAACACATTAAACGCAAACTTTCCCAACTCGCAAATAGTCCTCGATATTTAAGTATACGCAAAATTAGTCATGCGGCATTAATTGCTATCTATAGCAATCTGGCAAAAATAGTCCCTAAGGTTTAAGCGGCATTGCAAGGTAAGTCAGTAGCAAACATTAATTGCAAACTTTCCCAACTTGGCGTAAATAGTCCTCGATGTTTAAGTTACGGCGCAAAATAAGTCCTACAAAGATTAATTGCTATCTATAGCAATCGGCAAAAATAGTCCCTAAGGTTTAAGCGACGTTGCAAAGTAAGTCCCAGAGAATTAATTGCTAACTATAGCAACTTGGCAAAATTAGTCCCTAAGGTTTAAGTGTCGTCACAAAGTAAGTCCTTTGAGTTCAATCCTCACGATCGCGCGGATTCCCACACTCGTTAAATTCTAGTTGTTAATAGTCTAATTAATTCAAGAGTGCTATTTAGAAAAAGGTATAATAATTTATTGACTACATAATTCAAAATCTTAGAAGTAGGTAAATTATATATCGACGTTGTTTATGTCATGCATATATCAATTAAAGTGCTAGAGTGTTTAAATGTTCGATGGTAAATACAAAATTGAAAGCTTGATTGTATCCCACGTTGAAAGATGAATGAAAATATGAGTTGTAAGATGGCCAAACCATACCATGCAACACCAAAACCACATGGGCTTAAAAATTGTTTGAGTTGGTTGAGTTTGACATACAGTGAGTATACTTTTGACAAATTTTGCTATTTTTTTAGTGTCAGACACTCAATTGAGTGTGGTATTTTATGGCAGATTTTGGACCCAATAACACGTTATCGTGTGACCGCATGAGGAGGTGTTTGAGTTATTCGATCGATATGATGTGATGATGAGCCAAGATACCAATAACGACATTGGTGATCCACGATACCGCGCTTCTAAGATGGCTATAAAGAAAAAAGACCAAAAAGGGACATGGGCTTAATGTAGTATCTTTGATGCCATTAAAGTTTGACATATAGTGAGTAACCTTTTGAGCTCAAGTTGTATTTTTGATTGGAAATGATTTCTACACTCAATCATATGCACTAAACTATTGTATTGTGTATATATATTGCTTTAACCGGTTATACATATGAATGTGCAAATCAAAACATAATGCGTACAAATCAACTCCCATTTATGATATTTATTAAAACATTTATGTAATTTAAATATGATGTTTGGGAAAAATGATGTTTGGTTTGACTAGCTCGATAAGCTCGTTCGACTCATTTAGCTTGTCCGACGCGAGTAACTAAACGAGATTTTGAACGAGCTAAGCCGAATATTAACTATCAAGGCTTGGCTCGTTTAACTAATCGAGCACTATGTTTTGTTCGAGCTCGACAATTTTAAGCTCGAGCTCGAGTAGCTCGTTAATAGCTCGACTCGTTAACACCCCTAAATTTGCATGTGGCTAGATCCTTGAGCAAGAGTCAATCGACACCTTAAAAAGATGCACCACGGTTTTCAACATTTTAAAGAAAACATACGAAACATTTTAAGCATATTATTAAAGAAAGAGCTGTACTATTAGTAACCTCCTGGCTTTATTGATAGGATAAGACAACTTTTTATCATTTTTTGTTTCATATCTTTTTCTTTTACTGATTTTGACTTGTCAAACTTTATATATTATATTTCGTACTTTTTTTCGGTAGTTTTACTCATGTTATTAACCGGACAAGACAATTGTTTATGGTTTTATGCTTCGTATTTTTTGTGTTTTATTACTTTTAATTTGCCAAACTTTATATCTTTCGTTTCATATTTTTTATTCACAATTTTATAACAAAAAAAAATTTAAAAAAAAAAAATAAAAAAACTTAGAGTATTGTTACTTGTAAATTTAAGCTTAAAAGAAAACTTGAAAATTTAAGGCTCATTTGGTATGAAGTTGTAGAATGAAATAAAGGAATTAATGTGGGCTCCACATCTAATATGTTTACCCTTTATATACATTAGTTACTTAAAATGGTTTGATATGCCCATTTTTACAAAAAGTGAATCAATCTATCAAAGTCATTCATACCCGAGAAGCGTTTATTAATCGAGTCGAGATTCATTTTATTTTCATATGGCCTTACATTTTCTACTCTATCTCTTTTCATAATCATTATAAAATAATATTAAGTAATATTTTTTATAAAATCTTTTACATAAAATAAACTTTTATAACATTTAATTTTCTCTCTCCAATTTAATTCAAAACCAAATCCGAATCCGAATCCGACACCCTCAACAAACCAAACGCACTTAAAGGTATCTGATGAAATATAAGAGCACACGGTATGGGAAAGGATAACATGCCAAATGCACTATTTTTTCGTGCCAAACTTGTGCCAATCATACCGTCAATTTGTGCCATTCGTGAGCCAAAAGTTTCCAAGTCATTTGAATGGCTCACGCTATTTGATGTTGTGTGGTTGTTTTATTTATTTATTTATTTTATTTTTATTTTTCAGATTATGAAATGAGAGTGCAGATTTTTAAGAATCGCTAATTCAATAACACGTTAACGATGCTACATATAGAATATATTTAGTTATTAATGATTATCGAAAAAGATATGATGACGATTTGAAATGGGATACCACTAACGGCGTTATTCGTCATTTAGATACCATGTGCTCTAACATAGTACTAAAAAAAGTAGTACTGACAAGTGACAAGTAAAAGCCAAATATGACACTTAGGAAAAACATGGGTCGACATCAATCTAGTATTTTACTTTACTTACTTCCATCCTCCATCCCCGTTACATTTTCACATCCAAACACTGACACCAACTTGTGACAATCACAAAATGTCGTCACAACAGTTGTTTCTCGATCTTCACCTTCCTCAGCTCCGTCAAACGTTACACCGACAATCGCCGTTGTCTACTTATCAAAACACACCAACAACCTTGACTTTCTGTTCCAAAGTCAACTTTGACCACCGTCATTCCCTATGTTCGCCACCTGTCATTAATCTGAACCCTCGATCTGTTAAAGTCAACTCAAGTTTGAATTTCCCGCTCATTTCACCGTCTGATCATTGGGGCAACTGGACTGCTTTATTTTCTATTGGTGCTATTGGTAGCTGGTACTTATAATATATCTCGAGCTTATCTATTTTCGGCTTATTTTTATATTTATCTAAGCTAATGGTTTTCGAAATGTATTTGTTTAAGCTTATTTGTGGGTGTATGATCTTATTTGAGGGTACCATGTGACATTTTTGCCTTTCGGGGAAAAAATTTTCTATTAGCCAATTGGACGAAAATGTCCAAAAATTTCGCAAAACACAAAAGCAAAAAAATTTGTTCACTGCCCACAAAAGCAAATGGTGACAAGTATGATACCTTTTAAAAACATTTGCCCTTTTTAAATTTATCTAAGCTAATGGTTTTCAAAATGTGTTTGTTTAAGCTTGTTTGTGGGAGTATGAGCTTATTTGATTTCGGCTTATATTTTATAAACCCTTATTTTGAGACTTATAAGTTTATTTATTTTGTTTGTGCTAGCTTATTTAGTGAGATTATGAGCTGATGTAAGTCTTGAAATGCTCGTAAGCCCACTTTTTTCGGCTTTGAGCTTACTGCTTATTTAAGGTTATAAGCTCAACTTGATAAGCCGGAGAAAGTGAGCTTACGAGCATTTCAAGACTTACATTAGCTCATAAGCTCACTAAATAAGCTAGCACAAGGGCTTCTATAAGCTTAGCATAAAGCTTCAAAATAAGCCGAAAAATTAGCTTGTGAAACATAAGCCGAAACCATATAAGCTCAAGTTCAAACCTAAGTTAGTTATGTTATTGTTATGTTTTAGGTCAGAGAAAACAAAGATAGGGAATATGTTAAGTGGAGCATTGATGAGTACATTGATAGGACTTGCTGCTAGTAATTTGGGACTTATTTCGTGTGAAGCAAAGGCGTATTCGGTTGTGTTAGAGTTTTTGTTACCATTAGCGGTTCCGTTGTTGTTGTTTAGAGCCGATTTGTTTCGAGTTTTTAGGTCGACTGGGAAGCTGCTTTTGGCTTTCTTAATTGGATCAGGTAAGCTTCAGTTGGTAAATATTTTATGTGGTTGTTATCGTGCAAAAAAAGGTGTTATCTATCTGTTGATCACTTGGTATGAATATGGATATAAGTGGAACCAGGTGGTTCCCATATAGACCCAGTGGTTGACTTATGATGAACTTTTTCGATAATAATGAGTACAACTCGGAAAAAATGTTTTAGCATTCCCAATAGAAGTGATGGTAATGCATAGGATTTAATGGTTTGTCGTCCGTGATTATTGCCATGATTGTTTTAAATCAATCTGTAGTCAACCTAAAATTGGTTATCATTGTCATTTGTAATAATTCAAAGCTAATCATAACTCACGTGTATGGTTTTAGAATTAGGAGCAAAATAATGACTTACGGTGTTTGACCACTAGGTCTACTATGAGGTGATGAACACCATAATTGCGCCATTTTTAGAGGTCATCCGACATCCCTTGTATTATTAGACTGTTACCTATCAAGGTATAAAGCAGCAACACAAGAACTTACATGTTCAGTATATTTCCAGTTTAAATTTTACCATCTCAGAAATTCACAATACGTCTTTAAGGACCTTTGATGCCTATGTAATGATAGATTTCCACTGTTACTGCAAATTATGATTTTCCATTTATATTGTTCATTTTTCTTTTCATAGTAGCAACAACAGTTGGAACAGTCGTGGCATACTGGATGGTTCCAATGAGACCACTTGGCCGAGAAGGATGGAAAATTGCTGCTGCTCTAATGGGCAGACATATTGGCGGAGGTAATGAACTTAGACACCTTCACATACATGAATTTTAAGTACAAAACTGTAGCAACCAACTTCCCTTTATAGAATATCTATCTTATTGGTTACAGCTATGAAGATTAGCAGGAGATGTAACCTTTGTAACTAAGTTTTAAGGGGTCTGTTATTAAACGAGAGGGGGTTAATTATATCGCCAAAATTATTCTTTACTTACATATAGAGCTATACCCACCTCAGGAGGGATTGGGGATAGTTGTTGTTACATATACAGCTAATTAGAGTAACATTTTACGCTAGTTGCTTTATGCCTTTGTATGGGTATTTTACGCTAATTGCTTTACACTAACGAGATTCTTGTTTCTGATACTTTGTAGCTGTCAATTATGTCGCAATTGCTGAAGCTCTACAAATTACTCCTTCTGTTTTAGCTGCTGGATTAGCTGCAGATAATGTTATTTGTGCAGTATATTTTACCACATTGTTTGCATTGGCTGCTAAAATACCTCCTGAGAGTTCAGCCTCAACCACTGGTTCGTTATAGTACTTCTTTCTGCAAATTAACTTTTAGCTAGCAACTTATTATCATTTCATATTCAGATGTTGACGAGGACGCAAAATTGGAATCTGGGGACAAACTTCCCTTGTTGCAGTCTGCCACAGCCCTTGCTATATCCTTTGCCATCTGCAGACTTGGCAGTTTTGTAACAAAATTTTTTGCAATCCCAGGAGGGATCCTTCCAGCAGTTACAGCTATTGTTGTTGTTTTAGCAACTGCATTCCCAAAGCAGTTTACTTACCTTGCACCTGCTGGCGAGGTTATGGCGTTGATTTTAATGCAGGTTAAACTTCCAACTTCGAGCATCAAATGTTTCTTTGGCATAATTTGAATGACATTCACCCCGTTTTCTTTCATAATTGGATAAATCCTGTTGCTTAACTTGTTAGACCCGTTAGATATCAAACATTACCCAAAATCGACCCATCTATGGATAAATGTGTCAAAATTGGCACATCTAGTTATACTCCAAAGAATGCTCTATAGTAAGCAGTATTACTAGAATGATACTCGGTACCATTTGGACGATGCATCACTAGATTTTTCCTTTTCTCCAGGTATTTTTCGCCGTCATTGGTGCAAGTGGGAACGTATGGAATGTCATAAACACAGCACCTAGTATATTCTTGTTCGCTCTTGTCCAGCTGGCGGTTCATCTAGCAGTTATTCTAGGTTTAGGAAAGCTGTTTCGCTTTGACCTAAAGTTATTGCTGTTGGCATCAAATGCGAACGTAGGAGGCCCCACAACAGCTTGCGGAATGGCCACAGCCAAAGGATGGCATTCATTGGTTGTTCCTGGAATTCTTGCTGGTATATTTGGCATTTCCATTGCTACTTTTTTGGGTGCTGCTTTTGGAGCTAAAGTTCTTCAGTATATGTGAACTGTATGTACTTAGATGTTTGTATTGTAAGTTGTAACATATGTCACAAAATATTTTAGTTCGCTATAGAATAAAAATGTGATTTAACCTGTTGTACTTCATTTCCTTTTTCCAAAACATTAACCTCCTATAAGAAGGTTCGATTCACTTATAACATTGGATTACATTTGAATTTAGCAAATGAATGTTTTCTTTTAAAATTTTTTGTAAAATTGTATGATTCCATGTAGTATATAAGCGACAGTGACAAAAAAATACCCATTTTTCCGAATATACTTTATCAAAAATATAAATCCGAAATACCCACAAAATCCGCAAGATTTGCGATTTTTTTAAAAATTCGCATGGTTTGACTTTGCGAGGTCAAACCTTGCGATTTTTTTTAAAACTTGCGAATTTTTGAAAATTGCTCCCTTTTCCTTTGGTTTTCACGTTTAATTCAAAATACACAAGTTGTAGATCTTTCTTTTCTCATCAAGTGGCCTTTTGAATTACATAAAAATAAGTTTGTATGAGGAAGTTATGGCTAAAATACCACCAGAACTAAACAAGACAAATTTGTTGTGGTATTTTGGCTATAACTTTCTCATACGAACACATTTTTAAGTGATTCAAAAAGCCACTAAACGTGAAATAGAGATCTACAAGTTTTATTTTTTGAGCTAAGCGTGAAAACAAAAAGAACTAGAACAATTCGCAAAAATTCACAAGATTTGACTTTGTGAGGTCAAACCTTGCTAACTTAAAAAACATATTCACAAACCTTGAGAATTTTTGGTAATTTCTCCCTTTTCCTTCTGCTTTCACACTTAGCACAAAATAAAAAAGTTGTAGATCTTTCTTTTCTCGTCAAGTGACTTTTTGAATCAGGCAAAAAGAAGTTAATATAAGAAAGTTATGGCTAAAATATCACAACAACTAAACAAGAAAAAGTTATTGTGGTATTTTGGCCATAACTTTCTCATACGAACTCTTTTTTGGATGATTTAATAAGCCACTAAATAGAAAAAGGATATCTATAACTTTCATGTTTTGAGCTAAGCGTGAAAAACAAAAGAACTCGAGTTATTTTTAAAAATTCACAATGTTTATAACGTGAACTTTCCTTCTAAATTTATTTCTAATGTTATTGTTTGAGTAGTTAAATTTTAGTATAAGTGTTTATATATGTTGTAACTAATTTTGTGCATACGCTCAATAACACATGCTTCAACTTGATATTTATAACGTGTACATCTACGAAGTTTTTAGTATTTAATATTACGAATCTTTTATATATGTTATAAGTAATCTCATGCATACACTGAATAACTTGTGTTTCACTTGATATTTATAATGCATACCTTTACAGAGGATTTATAGTATTTAGTATTACTATAAATAATAGTAATAAATAATACTAAAGCAGTAGATTTCGAGCATATTTCGTGTTTTGTTTTGTGGTCGTTTTGTTACTATGGGTGTTTCCGTTATGGTGTTGTGGTGTTATTGTGGTATTTTTGTTATAGTGCTGGATTTTACGGGTACGACTAAACCAGTAGACTAAAGTGGTGGTGTTGTGGTTGTGGTTTTCATGGTGGGTTGTGTTTTTCAATACAATCAGCTGTGGTGACTTGATACGGTGGTTGTCTGATTTTATTGCCTTTTTATGGGTCTTAGTGGTTGTCAAGATGGTGGTGGTTGTTACGATAGGGTTATTGAAACACGATTATTGTATATAGTTAGAAAGTATATCGATAATTTCACTTTTTAGCAGCCACAAAATATTTTAAAGTTTCATGAACCAAACTTTTCATTTAAAAACTATTTGTTCAACATAAAGATGAAAATTGATTTATTTTAAAAAACTATTTGTTAACATAAAGATGAAAATTGATTTATTGAAAGGAAACTAGTTATTTAAAAAGAGAATACTTTTATAATAAAAAGAATAAGTAAAAATTTATAAAAAAATAAAAATAAAAATAAAAAATGGTGTTCTCTTGGATTGTTTATAGCCAATCACAAGTAAAAAACATCACAAAAAGACATGAACAAAAACCCCTTTCTAAAACCCTAGAACTAAAAACATCCCACAAGAAATGAAAGAAATTAAGGTTGGTGTTCTCTTGGATTATTGTTTATCAGATCTCCTTCTTCTATCGTAAGTCTTTCACTTCCGCCCCAAATCTCTTTGCTTTAAGGTTTTGTTTGATTAAGTTTGTAAATTGAAAATGAAAAAAAAGAAAATGAAGAGAAATAAAATGATGAAAGGATCATGGGAGACTGTGTTAGACTGTGTTTTACCATACATACACGATGGTGATGACCTTAACTCTATCTCTTTAGTTTCCCGTAAATTCTATGACCTCGATTGTACAACACGTAAGCACGTAACTGTCCATCTGTTTTACGCCTTAAGCCCGTCTAGTTTAACTAAGAGATTCCCTTTTATCGAGTCCTTAACACTCAAGGGACTTCCTTATTCGGGTTCACAAAATCCGGGCTCACAAAATCCGGGCATTGACATCACCCCATGGATTGAAGAAATCACTGATAAGTTCGAGTCTTTAAAGGCACTTCATATCCGTGGTTTGGTTGTTGGTGATGAACATCTCGAGCTCTTGGCTAGAACCAGAGGTAAAGATTTAATGAGTTTGAGGATTCACGATTGTCACGGGTTTTCCACGGCTGGTATATGGCATATCTGTAAGTATTGTAATGATTTGAGAACTTTGTGTTTTGAGCTGGGTGGTAAGGGAGATTTGGCTTGGTTATATGAATTGGCTTTGTGTAACACGCGCATTGAAATGCTTCATTTTCAGTTAAACGTTGATCTTGGTGTGGTTGCAGCTGTTACAGTTCTTGCAAAAAGTTGTAGCGAGTCTTTAGTATCTTTGAAGGTTAATGCATCTTATTTAGATGACTTAAAAGATGTATTTAGCCATGCCCATAAGTTAGAGTATTTTGATGGGGCTTTGATTGACAAGCAATGTGACGATAGTAGTTTCATTTTTCCAACGAGCATTCGTGGTTTAAGTATTAAAGACTTGCCTGAAACTTCATTCCGGTTTTTAGTACCTTATCTGAATCAGCTACGGGCATTACAACTTGAAGGAGTACAAATTTGCCAGTGTTTCTTCTTTAAAAGGTGTCCCAACTTGGAAGTCCTATATACTGGCGATGTATGTGGAGATAAGGGATTGCGAGTTATTGGTCAGATTTGCAAGAAACTGCGCATACTTCACCATTCTGGGGCTGTGACTCACAGGGGACTTATTGCTCTGGCTCAAGGATGTCCCAATTTGGAGAGTTTACATGTTTCTCTCAAAGAAATTTCAAATAAGGCTCTCGAGTGTGTGGGAACTCATTTGAAGAATCTGCATTATTTCAGCGTGTATATGGTTGACGAAAAGGGTATAACAGATTCACCGCTAGACAATGGGATCCTAGCTGTGCTAAAGGGTTGCATCAAACTCAAAAGGCTAAGTCTCAGCCTTGGTGAGGGAGGATTGACGGATGTAGGCTTGGGGTACATTGGGAACTATGGTCATAATTTAAGATGTCTCTATCTCAATGGTTGTACAGGAGGGTCTGATGCAGGACTTCTAGAGTTATCGCAAGGGTGCGCAAAATTAAGAAAGATATATTTGCAGGATTGTCCATTTAGCAAGCAAGTTGTTGCCTCTTTTCTGTTTAATATACAGTCACTAAGATATATTTGGTTTGGCGATCAAGAAGGTTATGATTCGACGCTCACTCGTCCACTCATTCCTCCAACGTTTACTGCTGAGGTAATACTACTCGAAGCTTACTTTTTACTTTTTAACCTGCTATAAATTATTAAACATAAGAGGTTGTATGAGTCGTTTTTCCAAACACTTTTGTCTTTTGTCTTTTTTTTTTTTTTTTTTTTAATTCTGTGCAAAAGGTTATGCCTTAGTTTTGGTTACAAAAATGATATCATTAGAAAAATGGGCAGCTTGTGCATTACTTTTTGTTACTGTGGGTGTTGATATATGTAGTTTGGTCGGTCTAAGTAACTCGTTGAAACGGACTGGTTTTTTGTCCATTTTTCAGAATACAGTATTAGAAGCTAATGCGCTATTTAGGAGTACAGAACTACAGATCAATGATTACAAGAATAATTTTAAAATTTTTATGAATGATTTGAGACAGTCTATATATTAGAAACAAACTTTTGGATACTTTAGGCATGTTTGACCCGTTTTCTTTTTACCTAAACATTTGATCCGTCTGATATAAAACCCAACTCAAATGACCCATTTTTATGTAAATTGGTTGAAACTGTTGTGTACCATCATCAAATGGTCCGTGCTGACCAATATATCATTTCTATCAACATATATGTAGTATATTTTGAAATGAGAAATTACAGAACTCGCCAAATTTCACACAACCACGAGGACAATATCTAGTTTAGTAGTCCTTCAAACTTTATCAGCTTCAAGCTTTCAACTCCTTCTGTAGCCTTTCTTTTCCCAAAAGAACAAACCATCTGTTGAGAAAGTCTTTTATTCAAAACTTTCTAGTGATGTTATTCATTTTGATGTACTGAACTTCGCTACAGGTACTTACAGAACTGACACAGTATGTTACACTTGCTGAAAAACTCCGTAAGTTAGCCTTACAGTTAATAGCAGATGGAAGTGGTTTAGGATCTGTAAAGATAACATTTACATCCTCAAGAGCAACAGATAATTTCAATACCCCATTAGTCCGCGCTATGGTCGCCAAAGGTATCTGTGTACATGGAGAACAAGTTATTGTAAACGGATCATCTGACAAGCCACTCGAAATCATAAAAGTCCAAATTGCTAACGTCGAGTCACATCTTGCAGTTGCAATATCCGAGTCTCGTGAAATTAAAGTAGAAGGGAGGGTCAAAGATGGGGTCCCACATTTGACGAAAGTAGGTGCTTTGGATGTGGATGCGAGTTTGGAAGGAAACATTATACTTTGTAGACAAGTTGATCAGGCTAATACCATTAGTCGTGTTACAAGTATATTGGGTGAAGAAAATGTGAATTTGAATTCTATGAGTGTTGCTAGGTCCTTACCAAGAAAACAAGCAGTCATGGTGATTGGAGTTGATAAGAAACCGAGCAAAAAGGCTTTGAAGAAGATTGATGAGATTCCGGCTATCGAGGAGTTTGTTTTCCTTGCTTTATAGTCTTGTTTTTGGTCAAATCTTGGTGGCAAAATGAGTAGAGTGGACGATTGACTGACAAGTCAAAATATTTCTTTTTTATTGGCCAAAACATGTTGAATTTGGTTCTTTTGATACACTAATGTCTAATACCATGTTATCGTTAAAAACGAAAGCGTCTTAGTGTTGCGATTAATATGATTCAGGTGATTTTAAATTGCAGTTTAACTGCTTCATCAAATTATGCAGAAACATTTTGTTATCAACTTCTATTTATTTGGTAAAATACAATGTGACCATTCTGGACTACACATATTGAAAATTGTTTGCTAATTGATTGCGAGTCAACTAATCCTATATATGTAGTACCATTCTCAGTTTCGAGCCAAATGTGTGATGCTAATATCACACCAGAAGGATTCTCATTTACATCACCAATTCATATGCAACTTGATCATGGAGGCTCTTTATTCCAAATTTTAATTAGGCAAAGTTCAATCTTTGTAAGATATTTGCCCATGTGTACCAACCCAATGATCTATTTTTGAGTTAACTACAAATTTCGATTACATGAATCGCATCTTTCATCCCTATACTAATATGTGATAAGCGAAAAATACTAATACGCCCTCACATTTTAGGCACGTGAGGGACTTAACCACAAAAAGTAACGGTCGTTGGTCAAAAGGATGAAAAACACAAGATTTTGCAACCACGAGGATAAACGGTGCAAGCAAAGTTAAAAAAAATACAAAAGATGTGAATGTGCATAAACGACGAGGACTAAATATGTACTTAACTCTAACAAGTTATTGAGAGTCTAGCTTACGAATTTGGATTGATGTGTAGTTACAAAGGCATATGAGATTGTTTGTTATCTCGGGTCTTGGATACCATGTATATTATTTGTAGTCAACAACACACTCAACTATCAACACCTTGTACGGAGTGTGTTTTACACACTTGAACTCTTGACCTTTTGGTTAATAGGTCACTCAAGTACACCATTATACGAAATGACCTTTAATATGTCGTGCAAATGTTATAAATGCTTAGTTTATGTAAAGCTGATTTGATAAAACAACATGTCCAACTTATATATGTTGGTTTGGATGACCTAGGAGAAGTAATGAATAATCGGCCCGACCAATTTAGTTCTCTTTGGCTTATTTGGCTATCAATCCAAACTAATCGCTTATTTTGAAAGGGTAAAGACTAAAAGAGTATTTATGTTTATGCTTTATACTTTATAGGATACATGTTGACGTAACGACGTCCGTAAAACTTATATGCTTTCACTGCACCTTGCTCTCTAACACTGATACACAAGTCGAGTTGAGCTTCAAAGAGGCGAACATTCTTTAGGTAGAGAGCGTCAGTGGTGTAAAATGTCTGTTTTTAAAGTCATTTTGGATTTTAACAAAAAGTTCACACCTTTTAACAAATTATGCATCCGCCACTTTCACCAAGCTCAAGCTTAAAAATTAATACTTAATCGAGTTGAAGTCGAGTTATGAGTTTGACATGGTTTGACTCGGCTCAAATCAACTCTATTGCATTCGTAAATATCGTTTTGAGTCCCACGATTCCACAAGAAATTATGAATCACTTATTTTTGTTATCTCGTCAATTGTGACTCGGGGATCATGGACATGTATAACAACGTGTGCTGGTTTTTGTCACTAGTAGCCGCTGATCTTGACTTTCAGCATAGCCTTAGCTCACAATCGTCCAATTTTTTAAAACCGGACCAAACCGATTCGACGGTTCTTTCAGTTAAACCAGAAAAAACCAAAAACCAAAAAAAGTCCGGTTCAATGTCCGGTCCGGTTTTCAAAACATCGCAATCAATCATGTCATATGCTTACAAGGTAATACTTGGTTGAGCTGGTTTCACCAATGCCGCGAATAGTAACAAATGTACAAAGTACAAACAACAAAAATGTTGTAAATAGGCATTCATTATCGTTGAAAGTTTATAGTAACAATCAATGACGTCATCACCGTTAGCAACGGCATTTCCGTTGTCAGTTAAAGTACCTTTAACACTCTCTCACACAATCTCACAAAGTCAACCTCAACTGTCCACGTGTCCATTATATAAAAATATATCTTTTCGATTTTCATCTTCACTTAATAATAATAGGTGTGTTGTCTTAGCTAATAGTAATAGGTTTAAAATAAATTCGCCTTTGATATCGCCTGATGATGATTGGGCCACGTGGACTGCACTTTTCGCCACTGGTGCTTTTGGTCTCTGGTAATAATAATCTCTTTTTTCGTTGACTTTTTTTATAGGTCAATTTTGACTTTCGTAAGTCAACTCCCAAAATGTGATTATTTATCATGCTATGAATTTGCTCTTGTATATTTAGGTAGTTTAAATAAACTACGCCGTAGCATCGTTAATTCGTGTGTGCAATTTCTTTATGTATATATGAGTGCGGACTAAATTGTATTTACTGAAAAGTACACAGAGATACACATAAAAGTACAATTGTCTGTACTTTTATGTAGGTCCTTATGTACTTTCTGTGTACTTTTTGTGTGCTTAATTTGTGCCCTCCTAGGGCACAAGTTAGAAAAACCCTTATATTTAAGTGATAGTTTCCTTTTATATGTAGGGGTAGTTTAGTCTAACAACGTTACTTATTTTTTTAAGTTTTTAAGTTTTAAGCAGTTTTTTTCACTTTATATGTAGGATACATTTGATAGCGTTGACTTTTTTATAGGTCAATTATGACTTTTATAAGTCAACTCCCAAAATGTGAATGCTTATGGATTTGCTGAGCTTTTAGATATGCTAGCTGGTTGGTGTGTGTTAGGTAGTTTTTGAAGTCAAATCTAACAGGCTAATCTGCGACGAAGCTGTAACTTGTAACAACATAGGTTACGTTAGGCGTACAACTTAATTTTTTAAGGTTCGTTAGAATATAGGCTTTGCTTGTGATAGCTTATAATATAATAAGCTTTTTTATCAGAAGCTACTTTAAACAGCTTTTAGAATAAGCTCAAACTAGTTTTGCCAAACACTCCGAAACAATGTGCATTAAGATTTTCTATTTCTGTGTTCACTTTTTTTTTTCCTCTTAAATACGGAGTTTTATTTCATCATCAACTGTTTCTTTCTGGATTTATTCTACTTTACAAGTCCGGCATGCTTTTTAATTGTGTTGAGTGATGAGTTTTGGTCATATTTTTTTGGTTTATCTGGTTATGAATTGGAAAGGAGGAAGTATGATTGCATGGCATGCTTATGTTGTGATTGAAGGTCAGAGAGAACAAAGATCGGGAGGATGATTAGTGCTGCATTGGTGAGCATCTTGTTGGGTCTTGCAGCCAGTAATATGGGCATTATTCCTCATGAAGCTCGTGCTTACTCTGTTGTCATGGAATTCCTTCTACCTTTGACTATCCCGTTAATGTTGTTCAGAGCTGATATGCGAAATGTAATTAAATCAACTGGGAAGCTTCTCTTGGCATTTTTGATCGGATCAGGTTTTGTTTCTTATATATTCAATCGTCCACATATATCATATGTAGTATAGGAATTGAGTGTGGAACTTTCGCCCTTCTACATGTTTTGCGTAAACTGTCTAAATGTTTGATTCCTTCCTGTGCTTCAAATCACGAGCTCTTTTAGTTTTTGAGTTTGCATTAGCCTTATACATTCTTTTAGTAACAATATGTCAATGGTCTGCTGACATATACTCAAGAAGGAAAGCATATTACGCCTTTAGGACCATGAAGTCAGTATTAAAACAATGGATACAGTGTAAATCAGCTTTCATTGATCTGAAATAGTATGACATGCACGTCTTTGTATCTCATTTTAGGCTGTCTACTTGGTGGAATAGATCTGAATGCTCTGACTGGTGCAAGAAAGAGAATGAAACTATATCTAGTTTAAACATCGTAAGTAGCTTTATCTTTCTCAATGAAGCCTCTATTTTCATAGCACATATTCTCTGTGTCATTAGTCACCAACAAGCACGTTCAATGATACTATACATAATGTAGCTTTGACAGTAGATATATGAATAAAAAATATCTGCTTTCTTTCAGAATTGATACGCCTAAGATATTCATATGCTGCTAATACATGTACCTATGTGACGATGTCCTTGTTATAAGATTGGAGGCAAAGTAAATGAGAAAAGTGTCTGGACCATGCTTCCCTATGGTGGCTAACTCTTTGATTGCTTTTTCTGCATGCATACTGTAGTAGATTACTTTATTCCAGAGTTTATTTTTTATAACGTGGCAGTTGCAACCATGATTGGAACTCTAGTGGCATACCTGATTGTCCCTATGCGATCGCTTGGTCAAGATAGTTGGAAGATTGCTTCTGCTCTTATGGCTAGCTATATAGGAGGAGGTAATTAATCATGCAGTAATGCATCGCATTCATTATGTTTCTGTTGTGTGTCTACGCTCTACAATTACTGAGAATAGAAGACAAAAAGCAAGCAGTGACCCTTTTTTAAACTAATGCGTTTTTGCATATGGCCGTCCGGTGCTAAGTGCATAACTATGTTTTCGTTTCTATTTTGTAGCTATAAACTATGTTGCAGTTTCAGATGCACTTGCTGTTTCTCCATCCGTTATTGCAGCAGGTGTAGCTGCAGACAACGTTATTTGTGCAATTTATTTTATGGCATTGTTTGCATTAGGCTCCAAACTTCCTGCAGAGGCTTCGCCATCAACTAAAAGTCGGTATTGTTAATCTCATTACTCGGAACACATTTTTGTCTAAAGTTACTTTTAGATAATTAGCTCGTCAAATATGATTGACGTTATATCTGTAATAATAGTATTTTCTTTCGAATAAAATTATTTAGGAGGTTTCATAAATTAAACAACCTTTAAGCCAATTTTTTTTACTTCACTTGTCTGACCCGCAAGAGACAAAACATAACTTGCAGCAACCCGTTCATAAGTAAATTGGTTGCAATAGCCGCCTCTAAAATGGTCCATCTGGTGTTCGCTTCTTCATTTGATTTTGTCTCCTTTTATTTTTAACCTTACAAACCAACTCATTGCATTTTTTACTTATGCAAATGGCAGGTCCTGCTAATAATTTGGACTCTGCTTCTGGAGATAATGCACCCGTGCTTCAGACAGCTACTGCACTCGCGGTTTCTTTTGCAATCTGCAAAGGTGCCACACATGTTGTTCGATTGCTAAAATATCAGGGCGGCACTCTTCCAGCAATTACGGCAGTCGTGGTGATTTTGGCAACTTTACTACCCAGACAGATTGGTTACCTTGCACCTGCTGGTGATGTGATCTCTGCAATTTCGATTCAGGTATTTCTATAATCCACAATTTCGATTCAAGCTGTGTTATAATTGATTATGGGTTAATAAACAAACTGAGCTAAAAATGAAATTGGTCAAATGGATCAAAAGGGGCTTAAAGACGTGTTATCAAACCCACCCAACCAGTCTGTTTTATCACCTCTAGCCTTATCATATCCAAACACAGTTTCATAGTATAGAGGGAAATTTCAACAAATTTTATGTGAAAAGAGGATCAATTTGGGTTTTAACTTATATCTAATGAATAAATGGTAAGCATGTTTAGCTAAAAAGGAAATGAGTCAACCAAATCAGTTTGTGTTAGCGGGTCAACACAACCCAATCCAACCTGTTTTTAACTGCCCAACTGCATATCTCCCCCATTATGCCACCTTAGTTTAGGGGCCCAAATTTGCTGGCAGAAGTTACAACCTGACAAATACGCTTGGGTACAGTCCACTACTTACTATTTTGATGATATAGGTATTTTTCGCGGTATTGGGTGCTAGTGGGAGTATTTGGAATGTGATCAATGTGGCACCTAGCATCTTCGTGTTTGCCTTTATACAAGTAACGGTGCATCTTATCGTTGTACTTGGACTAGGAAAGTTACTCCGTTTGGACCTAAAGCTACTACTTTTAGCATCAAATGCTAATATTGGAGGTCCTACTACAGCATCTGGCATGGCAACAGCCAAAGGCTGGGGCTCTTTGGTAGTTCCCGGTATTCTTGTGGGTATATTTGGAATTTCAATCGCAACATACATTGCATATTTCTTTGGTATTTATGTTCTCAAAGCCATGTAATTTCACCAACTACTTCAGCAATTCGTTGGTCGTACCAAATTCCTAAACATGGTAGAAACTCGTTATTTACTCTTTTTTCTATAACAATCGTTAAACCACCACCAAAGTGACCTAGTGAACACAAGAATATTTCAGTTAAGCCGTGTACATTTGAGTCTTTCAAATCCTAGATAACGCAAACATGAAAAACTCATCCACTGAGTTACTAAAGTCAATAGTGGCCGATGTATAACCCTATCTAAATAAATGTTAATTTACTCCATTTTATATAGTTAAGCGAATCTAAGTAGTTGATTTTTTGGATCCCCCCACAAAATAGTACAGTAGTATATTTTATAGGCATTGTGTGTCAAAGTGCATGTATGCCAAGTACAATTCCTACATTGCAAGTACATTTGACTTTCTATCTTTCTTTGTTACCAGTTAGGATTTCAAGTGTACTACATTCTCCAATCTCCTCTAATGTACTGACACTGTGTTTCATTAAAAGTCAACTGTTTGTGTAGCTTTTATTAATATCCAAATATAGAAGGCTGTATTTGGACCTCAATTTTTGTATAAATAATACTAAAGTTACTTTTATTACAATACATATATAACCATAGTGGAGGGCAAAATAAAGTTGCTATTTTATCCACTTCTTTGATGTAAGTATGTAACTACAGTAAAACCTCTATAAATTAATACTCGATAAATTAATAACCTCGATAAAATTAATAATTTGTCTATCCCAACTAAAATCAAGACAAATTTGTAATTCAATCGATAAAATAATAAGATAATAATTTTTTCAAACCCCAACAGATATATATTATTCCAACTAAACTATAAATTAATAATTACTAAAATTTCATATATATTTATATATGTATGTATGTGTGAGAGATGACTTTAAAATCTTAAGATTATTCATACCACTGTTTTGTTGAACTTCAAATCTATATCGAGTTGATCTTAAAATATCTTTATCAGACTAAAGAGTTGCAGACGTCATTCTTCCGTATTGCAACAAAAAGTGTTAATTTTATTTTCATAAAGTGTGAATGTTAATTAACTTGTTTTCAAATTTATTTCGCCTCTAATGAAAGATACATCTGTAACTAATAGCTTTATTAGACTTAAAATTTAATGGTTCATACGTAAAACCTCTTTAATTAATAAATTATTAATTTATCGATATAATAATATCTCGCTAAATTAATAAAATATCTCATTCCAACACTATTAATTTATAGATGTTTCTTGTCACTTCTTTAAAACTGTAGAAGGAAACAATTCAGTAGCACTTTATGATTGAAAACTAGCATGGCACATTAATAAATCCAAATGGACTACCTTAGTTGGCATTGTAATTGTAATTTGACTAAAATATATCTTAGAACTCTAAACTCGATAAAATGAAATTATTACGTTAAACTATTGAAGGTACACCAAAGAACCCCGAAGTTAAAAAATTGGTTATCATAATATGTTAACTTAATCATGTGACTTCTAGCGTTAAACACTCCATCCGTCTCAATATTATTGTTCTTAATACCTTTTATACATGTTTTATATAAAAATAAAATATCATCTAATGGTAAAAGATAAGTAGAAATGTTGTGCAAAAGATGCATCAATGCTATTCTAAATTTTAACAGTCATCCATGTAGATGATGCTTTTTTTTTTTTTTTTTTTACAATATTAAGTTCGTTCCCATTGTAGAATTTTTAAGGCAATTAAATAATCATATGGTCATATATTTTAATCTTTTATATTTGCTAACAAATATCGTTAAAGAAGTTATACTTTACTACTTCCAAGTTATCTTTCTTTTCATAATTGCCCCTGAAAATCCAAAAAACTGCTACTTTTTAACCACATATAAGATGTCAAATTTTCTCTTCCTTTTGAGTTATGGAGAGTATTTAAGCTCACTCTTGGTTGGAACAAACCACATTATCTCTATTTCTTTAGGAAACAAAAAGCTTAAAAATTCTTGAAGGAAGATGGAACACACTGCAGCTGTCGTAAGATTGCTATTCGTTCTCGTGTTCATAGGGTGGCTAAGCATGTGGATTATGCTGCCGACGAAAACCTACAAAGAAACATGGACCCTCGCCCTCTCAAAACACCTAAAGTCAACTTACTTTCGTGAACAAGGTTCTATTAAAAAAGTTTTATGATTGTTTTTTTCTTTGACAAAATTGTTTTCTAATCTTAAGCATGGATCGACGATAAACTAAGTTGTGTTTATTCAGGAACAAATCTTGTGCTTTTCTCATTTCCTATAATGTTCTTGGCATCTTTTGGCTGCATATACCTCCATTTTCAGACGATGTCTACTCCTAAAAGGTTAGAATATCGCTTGGATGCAATACTAAGTTGTGGTTTACAATCTGATCAAACTAAAATGTTCATATTCTTGAAAACTGATCAAACTGATTAATATTTTGGCAGTACTGTTATCAAGAAAAGCCGCTTGGACATACTGAAACGGCCGTTGATTGTTATGAATCCTCTAGGAATTGTGACCGCAACAGAATTCGTGTTTTCAGCTATGTTCGTCGTGTTGTTAGGATGGTCTTTAGGCAATTACTTGTACGTGAGCTTCGGCCACCTTCATATGGACATGGGGGTACAAATGTAAAGTCCTTGCCATCACAATCTTTCCAAGTTTATAGCAAACAACTGTTTTTTAACTGTTTTAGTAACGTTAAAATGCAGGTGGCAATCCAAGTTCCGTAGTGTATGGCTGAGACTTGGGTATATAGGGAATATAACTTGGGCATTTCTCTTCTTTCCGGTGACTCGTGGATCATCACTCTTACGACTTGTTGGGCTTACATCAGAGTCGAGCGTCAAGTATCACATATGGCTTGGACATCTATCCATGGTTTTGTTTACTGCACATAGCGTTGGCTTTTTTATCTACTGGGGTATCACTCATCAGATGGATTTGGTACTACTATTCTCACTTCGATTCTTTCACTAAACTTTATTTGTTCCCCGGAATTAAGCTGAAAAACATGATAAAATAAATATTAACTAAGTTTATATATTTACAACCATTTGGTATAAAATATCTATATAAATAAAAGTTGTTATATGAACTTAACAATTAAATCTTGAATAACAAGATAAATTTCTATGAATATTAGATGATAACTCATCATGGATGCTAATAATTGTGATGTGGGGAGGATTGGTCACAAAGTTTTGTTTTGTGTAGTTGGATTTATATCAAGAAGGATATTTACTTTTAGCCTTTTAGGACAAGGTTGACTGATTTTTTTTTTCTTTCTTTGCCAATATCGTTCTTGATTATCCGTTAAATGAAATAAACCCCGTAAGTTAAACTTTATTGACAATCAACTATTTACAAATTACATATGATAAACTATAATAAAACCCTAATGTATGGTACTTCCACCTAACACAACTGGGCCGAGAGTTATGATTATGTAGTCGTATGAAATTCACTGATGAGAACTCATATGATTACTATGATGCTCATACTCGATTATCATCATGCTTGTCACAAAACAAATTAAAAACTAGAATATGTTTATTATTAACAAAACATATATGCAATAATTTTGTGATGATGCAGGCATTACTGTAAACTCCTGGTTAATGTTTGTTTAAGTTAATTCGAAACAATATTATTATGTTTGTTAATGTTTGGGTCAAAACGGGCTAAGAACAAGTGGGTTGGACTTACAACCAAACACCCCGTTAAACATTGTTAGTTATGTTAGTTATTTGGGCCGTTAAGGCAGTTATGAAAACGGTTATTTCATGAAGCATTGCAACGCTTCATGAATGGTGATCATACCGATTCAGAACCTATTTAAGATCGAGTCTAGGATGTTTGTAAACAACGAATTACTTTATATTTCAAGTCTTTTGTTTTATACTTTTTGTTCAAGCATATTTGTTATCATAAACATCTCGTTTATATAAGTTTTGTCAAGTTCATATACACCATCGACATGGTAAATCATAAGGCCATTATGTCACGTAAATGGCTTGGTTTAGAACCTGTGAAACGAAGCCAACATTGGTACCAGAGCCCACGTTACGATTCATGGAACAAGCCAACGAGAGGAGAAGTTAAGGCCACGCTAAACAAGAACTTTTTACAAAGATGTGAACCATCTGTTGTTCGAAAAGAGGAGGGAAAGCAAAAACGGTTATCCAACTTTGGAAAACAAGTTTTAAAGGATAAACTTAATGAAGTATTATCTTTTAATACTTCAAAGTTAACCGCCCTAGAAACTCTCAACTGTTCTCCACTTTCCAAGGAAAGATTGGCACAACTTCCGTAAAAGAAAACGATCTCTTGTTATATGTGCAAAGGCAGAGGCCACTTCTACCGAATCGCACAACCAAAGAACACACCGGTTCTAAAGAAAACATGGAGAGCGAGGCATCGAAACAAGACATCTTCAATTGGCCATCCGAAAAGATTCATGTGGACACCGACTACATGATCAAGGGAATCGACAAAGGAAATCGGAACAATATCTCGGTATGTGAGTACAACCGTTAAACACATGACCCTTCAAGATATATGTTCAAACGTATGGCAAACCAATTCAAGTTGGTTGGGAAGACGAGAGGTGAGAAGGTTTGTTATTGCCTATGGCATAGAGAGGCAATCATTGATAACAAGGAAGAAGAAATTGTAATTCCCCAGATCAGATATCGCCGAGATTACAATGAATGTTTTAAGTATGAAACAACTCGAGGATCAAGGGTTTATTGTGACTTGTAAAGACGGTACATGTCAAGTGAAGTACATGTTTGAAAAGGACGAAGAAACCGTAGACAAAGGAGATGAAGAGGCAATCCAGCACATGAAGAATTCATGGAAGGGTACTACAAGTCACTTGATCCAAGCGAGGAATGTTCACTAGTAAGAGGATGGAAGAACTCGAGATGAACAAAGAAGACAACCATGATTACATCGATGAAGAGTACATTAGTTTGAATGGTACGCTTTATCATCTTAAAATAAATACGTTTAAACGCTTCTTATCATTTTTAGATCTAGTCAAAATTGATAAGTTAGTCTTCAAGAACTGGAAAATCATGGGAGAAAAGTTTATAAGTTTGTTAGATTGGTTTTATCACGAGTATATGGGTATGGAAGCGTTGGGTGACTTACCACCAACAATAGGAGTGGTTAGGATAGATTTACTTGCCTTATACAAGTTTGTAGACGATATGGGAGGATACATGAACGTATCTTTCAATGACTTATGGGGCGACATTGCACTTCCATTGGGTTTGGCACGAGAGTATGGACATGATGTTAAGGAATGCTACCGCGAGTATATAGCATCGTAAAGGTGTACTATGAGGAAGCACGCAGGCGTGGCATGGAGAACCACGGATATGGTGGAAATGAACCATGTGGGATGCGGAGACTAGCGTGTACATGGAGGAAGCAGGGAAGAAATGCCAAGGAAAAGAACCAAGCATGTCCATGGAGAGGTCAAGATGGAGGAAGATGTTGAAAGCTCGGCAAGTGATTATGGCAAGAAGAACGCAACCATGAAGATGATTTTGTCATCTTGGCGTGAAGATGAACTATGAAGGCATTAACTTTACAAAATTACGGGAGATGTAAACTCCGGTTAATGTTTGTTTAAGTTAATTCAAACAATATTATTATGTTTGTTAATGTTTGGGTCAAAACGGGCTAAGAACAAGTGGGTTGGACTTACAACCAAACACCCGTTAAACATTGTTAGTTATGTTAGTTATTTGGGCCGTTAAAGCGCTTATGAAAATCGGTTATTTCATGAAGCATTGCAACGCTTCATGAATGGTGATCATACCGATTCACAACCTATTTAAGATCGAGTCTAGGATGTTTGTAAACAACGAATTACTTTATATTTCAAGTCTTTTGTTTTATACTTTTTGTTCAAGCATATTTGTTATCATAAACATCTCGTTTATATAAGTTTTGTCAAGTTCATATACACCATCGACATGGTAAATCATAAGGCCATTATGTCACGTAAATGGCTTGGTTTAGAACCTGTGAAATGAAGCCAACAATTACAATGGAGCCAAACTTACCTTTCAAATGTGGCTGGAGAAATTGCATTCGTAATTGCATTGATTATGTGGGTGACAAGTATCTCGCGCGTAAGAAGAAAGATGTTCGAGCTTTTTTTCTACACTCACCAAACCTACATGCTATACGTTTTCTTCTACATCATTCATGTTGGGGTAGCATACTTCTGCTTGATCCTTCCCGGGATTTTCCTATTTCTGATAGACCGATACTTGAGATTCTTACAATCACGAACAAATGTTAGGCTTATTGCTGTCCGACTCTTGCCTTGTGACACCCTTGAACTCAACTTTTCCAAGATTGTTGGTAAGATTATACAAAATGTATAGTTTATTACAAAGATCTCATTGAAAAACAATCCATACTAATCAAATAAAACGTACTTGGAAATTATATATATATGATGCAAAATTTGTTGCAGGATTGGAGTATACGCCAAGTAGCATCTTGTTTGTGAATGTGCCGTTGATCTCCAAGATGCAGTGGCATCCATTCACAGTGACTTCCAATGCTAACATGGACCCTGATACACTCAGTATCGTGATTAAGTGTCAAGGAACTTGGTCTCACAAGCTTTACCAACAACTTTCTAGTTCTCCGATCGATTGTCTCCAAGTCTCTGTTGAAGGTCCATATGGACCTGCTTCGCCACACTTTCTAAGGCTAGTTCTTAATTAATTTGTGACACATACACATATATGGCACAAAACCAACTTCAGTTTGGTCTATTTTAAATAATTCAGGATACTTAAAACATTTGACGATGCTATAAACGACATCCAACTTTTGGTAGCTTTTTTTTTTTTTTTTTTTGGTTAAATATTTACACTCGGATTATTTTCGTATGTAGATATGAGAACCTGGTATTGATCAGCGGAGGAAGTGGCATCACGCCGTTCATTTCCATAATCCGTGAACTTTCTTTCCAAATGGCCCGACAGCAACAACAACAACCCAATAAAAATCAGACTATCCCGGCAAGTGTACTCCTTATTTGTGCCTTCAAAAACTCGGCAGATCTCTCTATGCTCGATCTCTTGCTTCCATTAACATCAAACAGTACCCCTCCAGATCTTTCACAAATAAATTTCCAAATACGAGCCTACATTACTAGAGAAAAGGAGCAACAACAACCCCTCGAAAACACCAAGAAACCTCTTCAAACAATATGGTTCAAACCAAACACATCCGACTCGCCCATTTCAACACCACTTGGACCCAACAGTTGGCTATGGCTATGCGTGATAATAACTTCATCGTTTATCATGTTTCTTGTTTTCTTGGGGATTTTAATAAGATACCACATCTACCCTGTAGAACTAGCTAGAGGACCTTCGGCCTACAATTACACTTTCAAAACTTTATGGGACATGTTCTTTGTTTGTGCTAGTGTTTTCTTGGCTACTAGTGGACAACGACAAAAGGGACGCTACGAAAGTGCAAAACTTGGAGCTATCTGAAGTCGGAGAGATTGAAAGCTTTACTCATCAGTCTGTTCGTGAAATTACTAATGTCCATTTTGGTGGTAGGCCTGATCTAAAAAGTAAGTCGTCCATGATTCTTTTTTAGTGCTAGGTGCTTTGCACTACGCGTTGGAAAACTGATGTTACTGAAACCGAAAATTATACCTTTACCAGCATTTTCTTAAATAATATGGATAAAAAAAGACTCTATAAAGTATCAGAATGGTTAATACATCGATCTATACTAGTGATATGATCTTCGTGTAACTAATACTTGTGTCACTATTAAATTCAGCAATGCTACTGGAGAACAAGAAGAAAGGATCAGCTGTGGGTGTTATGGCCTGCGGGCCAAGGAAAATGAGACATGAAGTTGCCAAAATATGTTCATCAAACCTGGCCAGCAATCTTCATCTGGAGTCCATGAGCTTTAACTGGTGACCAAAAAAGAAGGCGGCGTTTTATTATGTGTATATAACTTAATAAGAAAAATTGTGTTGTGTGTATATATTGATCAAGAAAATGGTCTCAGCTACTCTTATTTGGTTTGAAATCCAGTATCTGAAGGATCTCTTCTCAAAGGTTCAAAGGAAAAAAAAAAAAAAAAAAAGAACGATAACGAACAAGGATAAAGCAGATCAACAAATAAACTGTCATTTGATATTATTAAGAATGTGCAGGAAACAAATTAAAACAGAAAAAAAAGAATGTTGCAAAATCTACATATTACATCATAAAAATGAACCAAAGGTTCTATCGAGAAAACCAATTCAGTTTGATCTTGATCGGGTTGGCCAATGCGTTAAGAACGCTTCTCCGAGAATTTAATATAGATTCCCACTTTCCATTATGAGGATCTTGCACTTGAATATCTTTCAGTTCATTCGCTTTCTTTTCTATCATCTCCCTCACTGCTAGCTTACTGCACTTTATGTAATGGGGACGGCAAATTGAGAACAATGCATTAAAAAATTGTTTCTTCTCCCATATGTGTTCATTGGGATAACTTTCAAGTGATACTTCTTCCACGTTCGTAACCGGAAACAAGACCCGTTTTCTGAGATCATCAACATCAATGTTCAATCGACAGGAACTCCAATATTTTATTTCAATATTAAACTTGCTTGATGAATTGAGTACTTCACTCAGTTTCAGAAAGAACGAATTATACAAGGGACTCCTCAAGTCATAAGTTAGCTTAATTTGCTTAGGAGCAATAGTAGGAAACGAGAAACCATGTTTTATTTTACTTGCATTTTCAAAGGTGAAAGAAAGTAATTTTGGAGCACACACTTGTACATTGACTTGCCTGTTTTCTGAATTTAAGGTTAGGGTCAACCACTTCAGAGAAACACTTTTTATAACCAACCTTTCGAGCTCCCAATCCCCAATACTAAGTCTTAAATTCTCGAGCAAAGGGAACTTTGATTCAATTGTTTTGACAAATTCGTTGTTTATCTTCATACTGTCTAAAGATAATTGTGTCACACTTCCTAGTGAATCTATATTAATAGGTATAGGTCTCCATAGTCCGCTGTATTTAAAAGAGAGAAGCCTTGGTACATTGTTGATCTCCCAAAGATCGTTCTGTTCTATTGAATATACCATCAATTCGCGAAGATGAGGAAGGTTTTTGACCTTACAATTCTTATAACCGTGACACATCAAAAATGTAATCTTCTCAAGCAGGCTACAAGTAGACAATAATTTATCAAGTACCGCATCACTTATAATCACATACTCTAAGTGCAGTACACGTAGAGAGACACACTTGATAACATGATTGCTACAAATTCGAAGGAAATAGACGCAACAGCCTGTTAAACTTATTGTATTGAGGTTTTCATTAGAAAATATCTCATTTGGTAATGTAAACGAAGCATTCGATTGCAAGATCTTTAGGAAAAGCTCTTTAAAACATCTTTTGGAAGCAACACGGTGAATCCATGATTTAGCAAGGTAACCCCAGTATCGGTTTTTGATGTGGAGTTGAAGATCTAAACTTTCGATTGGTATGTTGTCTCGATGATACCTTTGCAAAGTATTGTCAATCAGCTTCTTATATTTTCTTTCTTGTTCCTTTGTTTTAACCGTCTCAAATTGAGGAGGGAATCTGAGGGTAGGGATGGTAGACCAAGCGTGAAGCCATGACTTGGACAAGATACACGTGCGTGTCGCTTCTTCTACCGGCAACAATGATTGTATACGATGGATCAACTCCGGAACATCTTCTAATTGTGGTGTGCGGATCCTGCTTCTAGTCTTTTTCTCCATCTCCAGAGCAACTTTGTCAGCCATCGGTTTATCATTTTTTGACTCTCCAAACCCCTCTCTTTTAGTTTCGTCTGGGTGCTTATCATTCTGCTCCATAGGTTTGCCATCCACAATAACCTGTTTGTACGATCTCACGTCTCTTGGTGTCATTTTTGGTTGATATCTATAACCACCTGTACTTGTGTTTCTTTGTGACTCATTGTTAGCCACAAAACTCCGTATCCTATATGATCCCACCCATGTATCATTAATCTTCTTTTCCATGTTTGGTATATCACTGATGTTTTTATAAGTTAAAAATCCAAACTTAGACCCGTTTCTCATTCGGTTTCTTGCCATGTATATTTCAACCAAATGTCCATATGAACCAAACTTCTCCCACATGTTCTTGACCTCCCACCCGTCCGGGAAATTGAAGAAAAGGAATGAGCACCATTGTTGATCTTGTCGACGACAGAATTTATCCGTATCTCCACCGTTGCCAAGTCTTGAAAATACACTTTTTCTCTCCATCTCCAAAGCAACTTTTTTAGTCTTGAAATCTCAATGTAACACGATCGACACATTAATCACATTAGCCTTTATATTATAAATATAAAAGATCTACATTTAATTGAAGCTAGATAAATACAGAACATGATTAACTTGCCATTGATTTATAATCCAAAAACCAAGGTTGATTACATATGTATTTTTTTTATATATATAATTTATGACATTTACAAAGAGGTGGACGGCAAACGGGCAACAAACTGCGCCGCTAGCGCTTTTTGAATAGGTGCACCTTTGAGCAACAGATCCTTTTGAAAACTACATCTATGGATCTAGGTGTCATAAAAGTATCAAAACTATTCCATAATCCCTATATATACGTAGCAACCAAAGTTACATAATTTTAGTTAGCATTGAATCACAAAAGGTATGATGCATAACATAATGATAAACTTAATGCACACAAAGATCTATTTATAAATATTTTATGTGCACCTTTGAGCAACAGATCGTTAAACAAAAGGTACCAAGATTTTATATATGTAACATACATTATTATTATTATTATTATTATTATTATTATTATTAACTAGTTATATAGATAGAATTACATAAAAAGTAAAGCACCTTGAATAGAAAGCAGTGTATAATGTCTTCAAAATCTCTCTGAATAATTCTGAGACGACTGTACGTTTTTGCTTTTGTAAACCTAAGAAATGATGATAGCCGACTTCTCATTATACATTCTCTAATAATCTCAACTTTTATTTATCAAAACTTGCAAAACAGTCACTTGAGTTTCATTTTAGGTCAAACTTCACCCACATATTATCAACTACTCTTCATCATCTAAATGCTTAATCACATCAAATAGTTTAAGTAGAACATGTTAGTGAATGTTGTTAGGCTCTCAATTATTATGTTCAAGCATGTTGTCAAATAGTGGCTCATGCTCTCAAACAGTGGCTTGTCTCCTTTGTAATCCTCCTATATATGTACACCTCCATTGTCAGTAATAGATCATCAAAACATTATCATTCTTATCATTCAATAATATTATCTTACATGAGTTATGCTTTTATTATGTTATGTTTTGTTTTGTTTATTAGCTTTAATTTCCAGTTTGAGCTTTCGCGATTTCGCCGCTCAAACTGTGGGGGAGTGTTAGTCAATGTTGTTAGGCTGTCAATTATTATGTTCAAGCATGCTGTCAAATAGTGGCTCATGCTCTCAAACAGTGGCTTGTCTCCTTTGAAATCCTCCTATATATGTACACCTCCATTGTCAGTAATAGATCATCAAAACATTATCATTCTTATCATTCAATAATATTATCTTACATGGTATCAGATGCCATTAAGATCCACAAAACCTAAACTCGATCTTCCACTGCCACCTCCGGCTACGACCGTCGGCTTCGGCCGGCGGTCTGGAAGTCACTCCTCTCTGTAATACTCTTATATGGTAATTTTGCTCTTTTGGTTCCTTCAATAAGGTCCTCACCACCCACCAAATCTGCTACTTATCATCAAACAACCGACCACCACCACTGTCGGCACCACTTCAACTTGTCTTCAAACCACCAGCCACGGGTGCTTAGTGCCGCCAAACCACCCACAAGAACCACCCATAAATCTGGTCCAAAATATCACGACCACAACTCGCCAGAAGGTTGCTCAAAATCAAAAGTCAACCGCGAGCTGCTCTTCATCTCCCCCAATTTATATTTTCTTTTTCTTCTTTTACCTAACCGTTGTGTGGTTTTCTTGTGTGGTCGGATCTAACCGGCGCGACGTCCCGTGGGATCCTAAACGATCCAGAAACTTTGTGAAGAAATGTTGATGCATCTTTCTTTATTGGTATAACTGAGGAATTGAAAGGTGTAGATGAAATGAAAGTGATCAAGAAAAGTATCTTTTAGTGGTGCATTATTTGTTTTAGTGGGTTGTTGTGACAAAAAAAATAAAATGAAAGTGGGGTTAATAATTGTCTTTTAAAAAGATGCAATAAGTGTGTTTGGTAATGTCTTTTAAAAAGATGCAATAAGTGTGTTTGGTAATGGTGGGGACAGTTATTAGAATTAGAATTAAAATAATAATAATAATAATAATAATAATCTATACTACTTAAAGCTTATCCCCCTTAATTTAATGTGCAAGGGGGGGTTGTGCACAACCAAAAGTACGGTACATACATGTCTATGCATACCGAAATAACTACAACTCATTTGAAATATGCAAACCTCAATGAAGTCGTCATTAATCGGAGGTATACGAAGAGACATGAAGTTACATTGTGATCATTACTTGGAGGTATACAAAGAAACACTGCATTTAAGTGTTGCAACACTTCATATTCATCTTAAGAAGCCTATAAATAACACATGCATTTCTTGAATTTTTCACACCATGGAGAAGAAAAAGACAGCATAATAAAGAAGCAGCGAAGTAAGTTAATTATTAGTAATTCTATCAATAAATAGTTTCTTTTTCATATGCAATTCTATTATTTATGCTACAAATAAATATTATTCGCAGATTAAAACTTGATCAAGCAGGAATCAAAATATGGGTTCTCACCGGTGATAAAATGGAAACTGCAATCAATATTGGGTAACTTTCTTATGTCCATTTTCCATTCGTGCTTGAATAATTACTATACTAAAATGCTTCATCTAACATGTATAAACCGAACATTTTACTGTGTTCGCATGCGCTTGCTTAGACAGGAATGACACAAATTATAATAACTTTATAGTCTCCGAAATAGTATCGTGAGAAAAAGTCGGGACAAAATGTAATTGCCAAGGTGAGTCTTGATCATTACTACATGTATATCTTATCAATGTGCTAAATACCATTTAAATCAAGCTTTTTATTAGTCTTATTTTTGTATGTTGGTGATACTAACAGTTGCAATAGAAGAGACCAGAATGTGCGTATATTTTAAGTAGACAGGGCCATGCAATGATATGGAATGTATTAAAGATTGCAAACAAGATGGTTACTTCAGTGGGGTTTGTAAACATGCAAACAAAAACAGCCTCGCTCATGACTTCATTTCATCACCACCGATGGCTATAAACGATTGTGGATGATGATTTGCTTAGCACATCGAATCATGATCGATAGTTGTTTTTTTTAACAAGACCGATAGTTGTTTATTACAAGAGATTCGTTGGGTTTGATATATTTAAATTTGGAAATTAATGATGCAAGTTGGGATGTTCATGGCCTCAAGATTTTATAGATATAATTTGTTTTATAATGTTTTATGAGATTTTATGGAGCCTCATTCTGTTGAAACTTATTAGTTTTATTAGTCCGGGTTAATGAAAGATGGTTCATTAAAGGTAGTGGAAGAAGGTCATTAACCAAGTTAAATATCTTTACATGAATGCGCAATCAAATGTAAAGTACCATTTGTGTATTGTATGGATAGTGGGACGATGGCGAGGCCTTTTCAAACATAGATTTGCTTTTGTTTTTATTATTTTTCTTTGCGACTCATAATAACTCAAATATGTAATGTCGATTATTTCAAGCACAATGGCGGATGTTGAGACGTTTGCATTCGATTAATTTAAGGTTTGTGGCATCTACTTTTGCATATACTGATTTTAGTGGCGATAATGGTTTTGTAATTCTCATATCGTACCAACAACAACAAACTGATGGATAGGCTTATAAACCAAAGGAGTTGGGTTGTTATTAACTTTTCTAAATTATCAATGGTGGTTTAATTTTTTTTAATAATTGTGATGGGGATTTGTTAATGAGCATGCTACCGAAAGTTGTTTCTTCGTTAGAATGAGCAGTTTCATAATGAGAATGAAGAGTGTATGTACATTGCACTGCAGGTTTAGGCCGTGCTCCTACTGTTGCAATTGCTTACATGTTCTGGTTTTGTGACATGGATGTAAGTTACCATTCTCGCCCTTAGCTCTTTACACATCGCTGATTCTTTCAAAACCCTTAATATTAAAATACATATTTAATTAACATTAATTAAACAATATAATTACCATGATTAAATACATTTTCTCATTTAATACATTAAAACTTTGGTTTTAAAGGGGTATAGCATATTGCATGTCCCTGATGCAGATAGCAGATCTTAAGGCAGATATGGGGCATCTTCCAAAGACATCCTTTATGGAGACATGCTAAGCATAGGGCACAAAGAGAACTGCCTAAACAGCAAGCACTTACCCAAAAGGAACACACAGAATAATACGAAGGCCATATGGAAAGAACTAACAAAAATTGACTTGCTGTTTGACATATGCATCTTTTTTTTGTATAGGTTGGGTTGGTTTGACACAAATAAACTTTTTAGTCCATATTATACAATCGAGCAATCAATGTTTTTTTTTTTTTTTTTTTTTTTTTTTTTGCATAATTGGTTTTTTTATTCATTTTGTCCTATTCGGCTTTAAAAAAGCTTATATAGTTTCTCATATATACTCAAAAGATTGTATGCGTATGTAATCATGTCATTAACTTTTGTGTTATTTTGACAAAGGAAATTAACAAGTTACTCAATGGAATGCAAATTGATGATGCGATTCGGGCTTTGGATGATGACGAGGAAGCGGTGTATTATCATTCAAAGAGTTTCTTATTTGTCAAGAGAAAGATCATAGTAAAATTTTAAGACACAAGCACGTGTATTATCTTTATAATATTAGTATATTTAGTGTGAACATGAGAATTTAGTAACTTATTCAACTCAACAATTTACTCAAATGTCGTATGGTTCTTCGCTATTACCCGCCTCAAATGTCGGCAACAACCAAAAACAATTTAAATAATGCATCATCTTTACTTATGTGTTGCACAAACCACAAACGCATACAATTATGCAATTTTGAAGAACCAACAACATTTATTAAATTTCTAACAACTCGAAATTTGCCATTCAAAACAAAATATCTATTATACTTAAAGCTTATCCCCTTAATTTAATGTGCAAGGGGTTGCAGACAACCAAAAGTACGGTACATACATGTCTATGCATACCGAAATAACTACAACTCATTTGAAATATGCAAACCTCAATGAAGTCGTCATTAATCGGAGGTATACGAAGAGACATGAAGTTACATTGTGATCATTACTTGAGGTATACAAAGAAACAATGCATTTAGTTGTTGCAACACTTCATATTAATGACCAAACATTTAGTTATGAAAATTAGTTAATTATTCGACTAATAGCACGTATCGCACAAGTTGTATAAAATACCATGAAAATAACATAAAAAAAAACCAAATAAAAAACAAAAACAGCTTTGAGAATACATCATCTTCACGCGCCTATTGCACAAACCATAAACGATAAAATCGTGCAATTTATAAGAGCCAAAAACATAACAAAAGTGACAAATAAATATGGAAAATAACGAATATATACATAATTCATATTAAAATATTAAATAAACTACTTTAAATACAAAACTTATGATAACATCAATTGCAATACCTTACATGTAACTACTTGCATACAATATTACGTAAAAAACACGTATATATTCAACCCTTAACTAATCAGTGCAACGCACGGGTTTTTGTAGTCATCTACAGTAGAACTGAAGAAGCAACTTGGCAGATAATGAATGCAGTGGTTATTAATTTGCAAACCATGCAAATTTGCATAACGAAACCCACGTAAACATTACCCGACAAGGTTACAACAACATTATGCAACAAGAATTTACCTCCGACCTACGATTACAAATCTTATGATAACATCAATTGCAATATCTCTCTCTTGAGTCTTTCTCAAAGCATCAATCGAATCTAAAGCTACGCCACGATGACCTAACGCCCATGTTCAAAATCATCGTGTTGTTCTTTGCCATTACACGCCTCAAATGATGACAACAATCAAAAGCAACTTTGATAATGCATCATCTTCACATGCCTGTTGCACAAACCACAAACGATACAATCATGCAATTTAGATGATCCTAAATATTCATCAAATTCTCTAACAACTCAAAATTTGCCATTGAAGAGTACAAATAGTTATATAATTCCAAATAACAAAAGTCACAAATAAATAAGCAACAAAAGACTTATGTAACTTACTCAAATTAAAATATCGCATATGAGAAGACTATGTTAGTAAAACTTTTAATGAAAATGAAATAATATAAATACAAAAGTAATTATAACATTATTAGGCATCTAAATATAGATTCCACTAAAATAATATAAACTAAAGTAATAATAACATTATTAGCTATCTAAATAATAAATACAATGCAACTTCTAATAGGTATCTAAATACCATCATATACAACATTACGGATAAAAACATCACCCCTCAACCACTAGACCGGGCATCGCACGGGTTGAGGGAAGCCTCGTAATAATAATAATTGGATCTTTATGTTTTTCTATGGAAAAACACGCCCCGTTTGTTCGGAAGGTTCTTTGGAGGTTGAAGTTTTAGAACCAACTTTCATTTTCGCATCTTTTTGTTGTGTAAAAAAAAAAAAAAAAAAAAAAAAGTTATATTGTTTGTTTGTTAGTCGACTGTTCGTACGGCTTTGTTACCAGTCGACTAAAGTTGACCGTTGGTACCAGTCGACTAAAATTGATCGTTGGTACGGTTTTGTTACGAGTCGACTAAAGTTATGCTTTTATTATGTTATGTTTTGTTTTGTTTATTAGCTTTAATTTCCAGTTTGAGCTTTCGCGATTTTGCCGCTCAAACTGCGGGGGAGTGTTAGTCAATGTTGTTAGGCTGTCAATTATTATGTTCAAGCATGCTATCAAATAGTGGCTCATGCTCTCAAACAATGGCTTGTCTTCTTTGTAATCCTCCTATATATGTACATCTCCATTGTCAGTAATAGATCATCAAAACATTATCATTCTTATCATTCAATAATATTATCTTACAGAACATTGTTACATCAAAGAATAAATGAATAATCGATGTCGTATATAGCGAGCTTGCAGGTAAACATATTCGATCTCATGCTTTGAAGCTGCTCCATAGAAGAACAAATGCAAGAACGAAGATGATTGTCACGCTCGGTGTCCACTTCACTGCGATACCCTAAGAAATGATGATAGCCGACTTCTCATTATAGATTCTCTAATCAAAACTTACAATACGGTCACTTCAGTTATATTTTATGTCATTTTTTACACATATATTTTTTACTCTTCATCATCTACATTTACTTACATCAAATAGTTAAACTAGAGCATTGTTACATCAAAGAATAAAAAGCTTCTCGTGGTTTCATTATATGGGTATGTTTGTCGAAGGGGTTGGGGCTTATATTATAAGCCGAAACTGGAATTTTTATTTTCATAAACTTGTTTAGCAAATTAGTTTAAGTTGAGGCTTATTATTGTAAAATTACTAAAAAAGGACATATACTTAAATTAGGGGAATTGCATATATATATACACTAAAACTTAAAAACTTGCATTATGCAATTTGAGCATGTTTTTGGTATATATGCAAATATGCAAGTTTTAGTGGGTATATATGCAATTTCCCCATTAAATTAACATATGTATATATTAGATATTTTTGTGGTTAATTGAGTAATTTGGTACAAACGAAGCTTATATTTGGGGCTTATACAAACTTTAGCCTCATTTTTGGGGTTGGGGTTTGGCCTTATAATTTCAAAAGCCCCTCATAAGCCTACGAGGCTTATGGGGGGGGGGCTTTTGAAATTTAAGCCCATAAGCCCATTAGCCAAACACAACTGTAGCGAGCTTGTAGTTAAACATATTCAGTCTCAAGATTTAAAGCTACTTCACAAAAGAACGAATGCAAGAACGAAGATGATTATCACGCTCGGTATCCCCTTCACTGCAATATAAGATGTTTCCTTAAAAAAAATAAAAATAAATAAATAATTGGAAGTGGCGGTTAGCCACTCTCCCCATCAAGATGGGTGGGCTTGGTATCCCTGCTGCTAGTGATATTATCCAGTATGCCTTTCTCGCCTGGTATTAATTCTCATGGTTCTTCATTTCAGCATGCTCTTGATACTTTCAACATTGCTTGCAACACAGACGTGTTCTCTATCACCACTGACGCTCCTGCCCCCCACATGATGAAAACCTTGGCAAAGTGTTACTTTGGTGTCATTGAGAAAGATCTTCTTTCCAAGTATTCATTAAGTCCAAGACAAGTGGCTATCCTTAGCAGCATCTGCACCCCACATGCACAAGATTTCCTATTCACCATACCTATTGATGGGTTGGGTCAGAGGATGAACCATCGCCAATTCCGTTCAGTGTTGTGTTATAGGCTTGCTATACCTATGTTTTCTGAAGGAAGTCCTTGTTCGAGCTGTAATGTGCATCGAATGGACTAATGGGGGGATCACGCAGTCCACTGTTCTAGTGAAGTGGGTGCGAAGTTTAGGCATAACCTTGTTCGTGATATTCTTGTTGATATATGTTCCAAGGTTGGGATCATGGTGCGCAAGGAGGCTCCAATGGGGTTCCTTTCAAGGGACGGGAAAGAGCTACGTCCTGCAGACTTGTTATTATTCAATTGGATTCAGGGTAAGGATGCATGTTTGGATGTGACTGGAATCTCTCCCTTTGCTGGCATTGATGCAACTTTGTGGGCTCCGGGTGTAGCCTTACATAATGTTGTGGAGAAGAAGAAAAAGAAATATGTGTCCAAATGTGAAGACAACGGCTTCAAGTTCATACCATTTTCCTTTTCAACATTTGGAGAGCTTGACGCGGAGGCCCTAGATATTCTTTCCCGCATCAAGACCATTGCTGTTACCCACTCAAATAACGTCAAGAGTGGTGCCGTTATTTTTCATAGACTAAGTTTTTGTATCCAGAAACGAGTGGGGGCAACTAGTGTCTCGGCTTCCCACCAATTTCTTGTAAATCATATTTTTAATAAGATTGGTTTTGCTATTGCTAGAGGTGTGGGGGCCCAGTTGGTTTCTCGGCTTCCCACTAATTTTTTTGTAAATCCTATGAGTTTTTAATAAAGTGATGATTTATAATTAAAAATAATAATAATAATAATAATAATAATAATAATAATAATAATAATAATAATAATAATAATAATAATAATAATAATAATAATAATAATAATAATAATCATAATCATAATAATAATAATCATAATAATAATGTGATCGGTGGGGATCGGTGGGAATCGCCCACACAAGAGGTTGAAGAAGATCACTGTATTCAATATATACTGTTGGAGGTGATGTCTGGCAAGTGTAGGTAGCGAGTTGCTGCCCTTTTAGATAGCGAGTTGCTTTTGTTTTTCTGTGTTTTGACACAGAATCTGATGAGGATAGCGACTTGGCATGCATGTTTGCGTTTTTTTTTGGCTTTGGTGGGACCCACGTTGGTTTGGTTTATTTTCTTTTTAGGTGGTAGGACCATGCATACTTGCATGTGTTGTTTTGTTTTATTTTAGTTTTAGTGTGTTTTCATTCGAGTTGTAAAAAAATAAAATAAAATAAAAATAAATAATAAATATGTTAATACAAATAAGCCGTAAAAACGTTTATTTATATTTTACGATCTTCTAATGTTTTGTCAATAACAAAAGTAAAATCATATTAACGAAACAAATAAAATACGTAAATGGTTTGAACTAATAGTTTTCTAACATATTCACATTTTCACATAAAACACTAAAACAAGTATAAGTGATTTTATGATCTAGATATATATGTACAACAACTAGTGTTTACATATTGGCTTAACAAGTATAAGTGATTTTATGATTTAGATATATATGTACAACAACTAGTGTTTACATATTGAGTTAACACATACTTAAGCTAAGTATACTAAAATGGGTAAAACAAGTATATACTAAAATGGGTAAAAACAAGTATATACTAAATAGATAAAAACTAGCAAATGGTTTTGACCCATAACCCATGGTTTTATATATACCACTTACACAAGTTCAATGTATCCTTAAGGTGCATTGTATCTAGAAAGAAAACCATGGATCAACCCATAACCCATGACCCATGACCCATAACCAAAAATACCCATGGGTAAAGAGGAGTTCCACGGATCCCTAGCTTTGTGCTAGCCGGATCCCAGTGGAAGGATCCGTGGGATCCGGGAACGATGAGGAAATTTGCCTATAAATAGTGAGCCATTTCTTCATTATTGTTCACCCTTTGAATCCTCTTTCTAACACACTTTCTCCCCGAGTTAGATCTCACTAACCTTAGATCCAAGAGATCTATGTTTGTAGTTTTGTTTTGTGTGATCTTTTAGGTTCCTCTTAAAGGCAAGATCACCACCTTTGAAGTCAAGCAAGCTCAAGTCCATGAGTTGCCATGCTTCCTCATCATCAAGGCTCTTCAAGTCTCCTTGTTGATGATTCCTTTCTTTGTTCAAAGAAGTGTAGTGTTGAAGACATTAGTGAAAGATGTCTCAGTGTCAAGACGAAGATATTAGTGAAGGGTATCTATCGTCTATAGGATAAGCACTTGTGGTAGGTGCTTAGAAGTCAAGACAAAGAAGCATTAGTGAAAGGTGCTTAGAAGTCAAGACAAGGAAGCACTAGTGAAAGGTGCTTAGAAGTGAAGACACAAGACATTAGTGAAAGGTGTCTTGTAGATCTAGTCAAAGGCATTAGTGAAAGGTGCCTTAGATGTACAATCGATATGGTGTGTTTCGATGTACAAGATAGACTAGTATAGGATCCAAGGATATTGATATCCTTGATGATGTTGTAAAGGAGTAGATCTCCTTTGGGATTAGTCGTTGGTGTAGTGTGGTAGTAGTTCCTCCATTGCAATGGAACTAGGTGCTTAGCCTAGTACCTAATAAAGGGTAGGCGGCGTTGTGAAGGTGTAGTTCACCCAAGGTGTGAAAGAACTAGGTACTTAGCCTAGTACCTTATAAAGGGTAGGCGACGTTGTGTAGGAGTGGTTCACCTTGGGTGAAAGAACCCGATGGTTAGCCTAGTACCGGAAAAAGAGTAGGCGACGTTGTGAAGGTTTCTCCGCCATAAGGAGCTTGGTGTAGTGATTACGAACTCTCGAGTAGGTGACTCGGGGAGTGGAGTAGGGCAAGGAAGGTGACCTTGTAGCCGAACCACTATAAATACTTGCGTTGTGGTTTTGTGCTTCTTACTATTTTCTTTCATTACATATCTTTATATGCTTGTTTATCAACATCCAACACCCACAACCAAATAGATTGACATAAGTCGATCTAAATAGATTAAAAGGAAGTTTTAATTGGTAAAACTATTCAACCCCCCCTTCTAGTTTTCCACAATTGGTATCAGAGCTTCGTTACCAAGTTTCTTGAAGTATATTGTACTTTAAAAACTTGACACGATCTATAGTTAATTGAAAACTACAAAGAAGGTTTTTCATAAAAACAAACACCATGTTTTTCAAAAACGATATGTTTGGATGTTGATTTGATAAACAACATTTTTTTATTTTTTTTTATTGCACTAATCTTCTTTGTGATGTTGATTAGTCAAAGCTCATACCCACCAAGCTTTAGGAGTCGCTTGGTAACAAGAATACCTTCCTTAAGAAGGTATCTTAAACGCAGCGAGGCGAGGAATCGTCTAAGTGACATTTGTCATTTGTAAAGACATTCCTAAGTGCATTCGAGGTATGACTTTCTACTTATATCTAAATGATATTAGCTTAGTATATAAGTGTTATTTGTTAGGCATTTATTTTAGTAGATTTTTGTGTTTACACATGATTTACATGTAGCTTCATTAGGAAGCATTTTTCTCACATACGTGTTATATTTCTCATAGTATATATAACTTATGTTTTATTTCTTCTTAAATCCAATAATAAAACAAAACACAATTTCAAAATTCCCTATTTATACTCCCACCGTCGACCTTCTAATCAAACCTTCACTTTTCAAATTTTCCAATTTCAAAATTCCTCTCATTCAAAAACTTCATCTTCCTCCTCATTCCATCTCTTCCTAAACCAAGAAGATCCGTCATCAACATGGTTTACATCGCACTCGTGCTCATCGCCCTAACACTCATCGCACTTGTGTTCCCTATGATGAAGTTCACATACGGACACATTTACTTTGTGTTGTTAATCTATATTGGGGTCATATACCCAATCCTTTGTATCATCCTTAGCATTGAAATGCAATATTATTGATAATCTATTTCATCTAGGATGTTTGTGTTATAATGTGTGTTTCATTTCTTTTGATCTATATGTGTTATATTCTTTCGTGATACATTAGATGTCATGTATGCATGCTAAAAGAAAATGTAGGATAAAACATACTTCGTGGTACAAAAACCGTAAAACCTATGTTTTTATCAAAACTGGTTCTGTTACTACAGATCCACGGATCCCGGAAGTTACACTAGCCGGATCCCTTTTGAAAAGGAACCGTGGGATCCGTCCTACTGGAAAACAGTTTGTCACACAAATTAAAAACTACTTTTCCTCTAAAAAGTAATACTTCTCTAATGTGTCTATAATAAGTAAGTTAAGTGTTTCTTTTGATAAAAACCCATTGTTAATAAAAATCTAATAAAAACGTTAGATAATCATTGGTCAACCACAATCATCACTTTCTATTAACTCGTCGTTTCTCTAGATTCAACTATGTCGCACGAATACGAGTTTGATTCTTCCCTCACAAGGTTCTACACTCCGAACATCTCTCTTGAGCCCAACACCCCTGGCAATCATGTCCGTGGGTTCATTAATCTCGAAACCCGTCGCTTCCATGAAGGACGTATTGTAGACACCTCTCTACAATTCGAAGAAGGTATCAATACCTCCTTCCGAACCATAGGATTGGAATGTCTTCTCGAAATTAACGAGAAAATATGTCCAAGGTTTGTATTGGAATTCTTTCGTCAAGTCGAACTCGTTCGTAACGAGGATCGCTCTCTTTCTCTTTGGTTTTGGATCAAAAACCAAAAGTTTGTTCTAACCCTTGGGCAATTTGCCAACATCCTCTGAATTCCCAATCATGGACAATGTGCCTTCACCGAAGATTGGTCTCTTGACTCTCTTTTCAACTTTCGTGAAGAAAATAGTCCATATTGCTTTCATATTCCTTCTCTGCAAGACTTAATCCGCATTTTATGCAAACCTCATCACTCCCATCCAAACATCATCCACACACGGGATATTCTTGAAGAGTACAAACCTCTTGCGCTCATCTTACGTGAAAACGTTTGGAGCCTTAAGGGAAATCGAGAAATCCTTCCCGCTTGTTGTGCTCACATGATGTATTGCCTGCTAACACAACAACCATACAATCTTGCCTACTTCTTTGCAAGGCGAATTGTAAATCTTCAAGGATCCAAGAACAAACTTATTCCTTATGGAATGTTCTTGACGCGCCTTTATCATAATCTCATGTTTCACCATCCTCAATTTCAAAGTCCGTTGTACGTACTTGTGAACAAGAGGATGGAACCACTAAACATCTCTCACTTGAAGACGTTCTTCATTCCTGAATCCGCCAACACTCATCAACCATTTGATGATCCATCTAGCGAAAACACTCAAGTAACTTAGTACTCCAAAATAGGATCAATTCTCTTGTACTCGTGCTTTATTAAATGTAATCAAATTTCTTTTATGAAATAAAACATCTTACATTTGATATCTTAGAACTCCCTTTAGACTATCCTTGAGATATAATGCATTGTCAAGATCATTGCATACCTTTAGTAAAGGTTCTGCCTAGCAGATAGACGGATCCCAAATGTTGTACTAGACGGATCCCTACTCTTAGGGAACCGTGGGATCCGTGAGACAGAAAATGCAATTGCAAGCATTATATTTCAAACACATCCTTAGAACACCTCACACTAAGCTAAACATAGTGTCTTAAGGAAAACTAAGTCCTTATCAAGATAGGTTGATCCTTCCTACTCACACAACCCACCTAGAACACACTCTACGACTCTTGTAGAACTACCATTTTATTTCTAACCCACTATCCTTCCGCTCTCTAACTCACACTTCATTCTCTACTTAATGCTTCGCATCTAGCCTTAGAAATCTTTCGATTATGGCATATTTGCTCATTAATCATCCTCACCTCAAAATTGATCAATGTTGATCAAAATCT